>JAQOWM010000948.1:0-77500 GCA_029041755.1 Resseliella maxima | reverse complement strand
AATAACGTTGCGATACTGCTATTAGCAGTCTGCTAAACATACAAAATTGGATTTAATTCATTGTTGGTATTAATGAGCATGTGACTATGTATTTGTGTATATTGAATACATTATTCAAATATTCGTATTAATTATTTGAAACATTTCGCATAACAGAAATTTTATTTATTTTATCATCATCATCATCATCATTATCCATTGATTTATTCAAATTACAATTAACATTTTATCTACTATCTTACAGTTAAAATGTGTTTCCTTTATAAAAGAGATGTGAAACATTGATGAGCATTTTAAAAATGAGCCATAAAGTAGGCAACATTCCAAAATATCAACAAAATAAACAATTTCACATTCAAAGCAGTAACGATTTATAGAAGGTTTTCGAAGGTTTTTATGAATTTTTCAGGCACATTTCAGGATCTATTTTATTGAATTAATAAGACCACTTTTCGTAAACGAAAATTCATTGAAAGGCATTTTTGTCATAATTGTATCATTAAATATTTCTCTTTTTTTTTTTTTTTTCTTAAAAAAAATTCATGAAGTTAAAAATAGCATTTGATTTTGCTGTTTGATATATTAAATACATTTGTTTGTTTGGGTTTTTAACAAAAAAACAAAAAATAACACATTTTTTTTTGTTATTGATTCTGAATTTGAGTATCCTGAGTAGTTTTTGCTGCTTTTGTTTATACCTCATGCTGTGTATTTGTGTGTGTGTGTGTTTGATTGTGTGCTTTTAGCTGTGTTTTCTTAATATTCGCAATTAAACCTGATAAAAAAAAAAAAAACTCTGTGCATGACAATGCTCGACATGTAATGGTGCTGCTTGCAATTTTTGTTTGTTTTTAAGACATCGAGAATATATATGCAAATCACATAAACGTACGCATGACAAAAAGAATTTCGAAACATTGATTCGAAATTAAAATTGTGTATTTTCACAATAATTTTGTTGTACGTTTGATTTTTTTTTTTTTTTTCGGATATCGAAACTATATTGAGTCTCTTATAGTATTTCAGGCAGTGTAATTATTATTTTAATCGTACACATGCGAATGAGTAATTAAGAACTAAAATAAGCAGTTTAATATCTGAATTGGCCTTTACGACCGCGACTATTATGATAAATTCGCAATGGTGTATAATTATTTCCATTGGCCGGTGGTGATGATGATGATGATGTTCCATTTGGATGGGCTGATGATCCACTATGCGCTTGCAATTCAGCTGGTGATGGTGGTGGCTGTTGCGCTGGAGCACGTTTTCCCAAATAGAAATGATATAAGCTGAAACGAAAAAAAAAACGACATTTTTACAACGGAAATTGTAAATAAAATGGATTGTCGAGAAAAAAAATATTTACAGGAAGTATAAAGAGCCAACGATTGCTGCAACTACGGCCAAATCACGGAATAGCAAATGTCTAAAAAAATGCAATAAACTCACATTAAAAAAAAAAAAAAAAAATCATTCAAATAAAATGTTTATAAAATTTAAATATTTACTTTTCTCCGTCTCCATAGTTTGGAGCAATCAATGTACCAATCGCATTGCCAATGCAAAGTGTCGCAATAACTGGTACGGCTTGACCAGTTGCAATAAGACGTCGTGGCACCAAATGTCTCATATACAATACCAACGTAACAAATACCAGAACAAGCGTTATTGATTCAAATGCATGCGTAAATAGAGCATACCTGCAATATTCCATCAATTTAATTTATGTGCAATTTATCAATACTTTCAATGATAAACAAAAATAAAATGAAAATTAACAAATCACATTTGTCATACCATGGTGAGTCCATCAATGCCAAAACAGTGAAACGAATAATATGTAATGCAAACGCAGCAATTAGAACATTTGCATGACCACAATAATCAACAATACGTTCAGCATTGAATAATATGAAAATGGCTGGAAAGGCAGCAACTAATGGAATAAAATGATAAACATCCCAGGATTGAGATGTAAATTAGCATTAGAATTTTATTTTACAAAAACAAATCAACAAATTTGAATTGAAAAGCATAGATTCCGACACAGGGTTCCCAGAGTTCCCTTGACAATTCAAATCCCTCCATAGACATTCTAAGACCTCTTAAGGGAAGAAATTGTTCAAAAAAATTTTGAAATTGCTATTTTCTTGTTATAAATCCGATTTCCTTTTTTTTTTTTGGAAATCGGACGTCTTTTTTTTGAAAAAATATTCTAAATTATCTATTAAATTGCTAGCGTTTCTTCAAAAATGTTAAGACACGCTAGATACAGAGAACCTATTTGGATATTTGTTTGGGACACCCTGAGCTCAACGGTGTCAGAACCTATGATGGAAAGTAAAACTTCAAATTAGAAATACAAACATGCTAAAGCAATTTTAATGACCAATGGTGCATCTTCTTCATTCAAATCCAACAAATGAGATGGTTGAAATGTGTCAATGATACTCCAGAATGCTCCCAATACAATAGCAACAAATGATAATGCCACTATTTCGGGCATATATTTTCGAATGGCTGACAATGGAATTGCCATCATACCGCCAGTATAAATTTGCCACCACCTGAAAATACAATTTGCAAATGGTTCATATTCATTTTTAAGAATGTTAAAACACATTTTTTTACATACCATTCTGGTGGACTCAATGGTATGCTATCGTTAATTAATAAAATAATAGCAGCGATAATCCATAAAATAATGCATATCAATACTGGCCAAAAGATTTCACCATGAATTTGGAATGCACCTAGAATTAATGGGAAAATGAACCATGCCAATGCACCCCATGCCAATTGTTGACCAATTTCTGAACGTCCCGTTGATGTTTCACGTGTTGCAATTATAATGGCTGTATTTAGCAATACAATAATTGAAACTGGAAAGATATCAGCGATTGATCGAATGACCAAATAATTCCAATATGTGCTTTGGATGCTGCTCGGTCTCTGAAAATTTACACAAAAACTCATAAATATCTATTTGGCATTGGATTTTTTTTTTATTGCTTTTTAAATTTTTTACTTACTTTAACGCATTGCCCTTCGGTCAACACACTTGATTCACCATATGGATCATACACATGGCATCCAATTGTTGGTCGACAATTTTCTTCAGTTTTATTCATGTATTCAATTTGTTCAGCGGGTATATCGCAAAAGAAATCATCTAAATAACAACATTGAAAAATTTGAATTTAAATTTAAATTTGTTTTCTGTTTTTCTTCTATTTATGGATTATTCTAATTATTTACCCAATGGATAATGGCAGTATTTTGGAATATGAGTACTGTTTTCCATGTTTATAGCGCTACCTAAAGTTGTATGAATTTTTAACACACGATGATCGTCGAGTATAACGTGACAATTAGCAAGAACTTTTGCTCCAGTTTCTGTTGTGTTTGTTGTACAAATATGTGGTGGTGTTATATCTGTTAAATTCGCAACTGCTCCTGATTGAGTATATGCGGATGGTTTTCCATCGTTAGGATGTATTTCATCTTCTTGGCTAAATTGAAAAAAATCATACAAATTAACGATTTTTTGTTTTTTTTTTTTTTTGTCTTTTTTTTGTTGATAATATTCTTGAAAAATAATGAGAAAACATTGAATATTACCTAACGTTTACGTAATCTTCCTCTGGTTCTACATCAGGTGTAGTCAATGATTCTGATTGAGCATCCTTTATCCAATTTGGTTTATATAATTTTTTAAATCCAATCGGTTTCTGACATGTGTATGTACAATTAGTCAAGGAAAGTGAACCGATTTGCTTCTCTTCCCAATTAAAGCATGTCTTGTTGGAACAACGTTCTGTTCGAAAAAATTTTTTAAAAATAAAAATCAAAAATGATTGATTACTTTTTATTTTCGCAAAGAATTTTCTCTTCATTAATATGGAAAATAGTGATAAAAAAAAAAATACCTTGATAAATGAATGCACCATTTTGATCACAACCAAATGTGACTGTTGGATACTCTTTAGGTTGGTATTTTACATATTTTGGAACAAGATTTAAACATCCATAGGCAATAGCGCCCAAAATCAGTAAAATAGCAATAATTGTTTGAAGAAGTTTACCATATGATGCTTTATTACGATCTGCAATACGATCGGCCAATGGACCAACTATAAGCGGACCAATGATTGATACCAATGCGGCGACTGTTACAATTTGACTAATTTCTATAGTTGAAAGTCCCAATTCAATTAAATGCGGAACTAATGTTGAATACAGACAACTTAAGCCACCATAAAATAAAAATATCACAAGCAAAAGTGCCAGTAAATTTCGATTAATTAACTGTTCTGATTGATCCTTATTCCTCATTTTGGTTAAATATTTGAATACGTTTCAGTTGGTAGAATTCGTTTTTTCAGCAAATGCTTTTGTTGTTGTTATTATTTTATCTTTGCCAATGTTTTTTTTTTTTTTTTTTGTTTCTTCAACTCAATTTGGCATATTTGTTGATCTGAAATAATAAAAGAAAAGAAAAAATCGAGTAATTAGTACGAATCAAAATAGATTTAAACCGAAAAAAAAAAACAAAAAACAAAAATATGTAAGCCGCAAGACAAACAAGTTTATTGGCTTAAGCTAGCCGTTCCTAAGTTAAAATAAATGTATCAACTAAACTACATCGAAATATTATCGATTCTCGCAGGTTATTTCCCTACTGGTATCTCTGTTAGCCTTTTAACCTATCCATATATAGATTCAGTAAAATCCACTCCTGTGACGGTTGCCGCTCATATTTTCCACATCTTTGGAAAATGCGGTGAATTGTATGACAACCATATAATGAGTTAACCTAGTTTTATTGTTGATTGGTTAGCAATAGAATCCTTTGTATACAATACAATGTTGTCGCGTCAAATGTGAATTTCCATCAATAAAATCATTTAGAACACATTCTGTTTCGGTCTTCGTATGTAGTTGCCGACCACAATAATCACAGGCTTATTATGAAAATGTAATCGAACATGAGAAATAAAAAAAAAATAAATGTTCGTTTTGTTGTGGGTAAGCAAACAATGGGAAAACTCAATTGAGTATTGTATATTAGAAATATGTTGATGTATGTTGAACATACATAAACAAACACACATACACACACACACACACACACACACTCACACACACAAGCGGCATTTGATTACATCATTTCGATATTTATGCGATACATTTGATTGCTTCTTTTCACTGTGTTTGATCTTCTCGTCCAAACTAAGAAATTTTAACAGTCAATTTGGTGAAAAAAGGCAATGAAAGTAAATACTTTACAGTAGTGTTAAGTAGCAATCAAAGAAATAACATTCGATAATAATTTCAATTAAGTTACAGTTACAAAAAAAAAAAGAAAACAAGAACCGTTTGGTCTTTTACGACTTTTTACTAATGGTGTCAACAAGCAACTAAACACATTCTGTCTGTCTTAGATATTATGCGTAAATTCATTCGATATGGATTTTGAATACAAACAGCCAGTTTAACCAATATTTTCAAAATGTATGAACGGAAAAAAAAAATGTGAGCACGCGTACGACTAAGTTTTTTTTTTTTTTCTTTTTCGTTTCACTAACTTCCATTCTCATAGTATTTTCCGCATTTATCCTTGTTTCATGGTTTGCTTGACATCCAAGAAATGCTATCCGCAAAATGCTTAGGATTCTTATGATTTATTTTAGCACATAGAAAATGTTATATTCAAATATTTCTATTATATGCGTTCAAACAATGTATGAGTCCCTTTGACAATAGCGAAATATTGCGTATCATTCAATCAATTGCGTATGACTTTGTATGATTTTTACATTAAATTACAAACACTTTAATAATCGATATTAAAGAAAATTGAATATTGAGAAAGTATCTAATGGACTCATTGAATGCCGCATAAATCAGATTACAACTTTAGTAAAAAAAATTTTGTAAATCATCAATCGTAATTTTAAAAAAATATTTCTCATTCAATACCATCGAGTTATTCATAAGACACCACAAAAATCTCCTTCGAAGAAATTAGTTTGGCAACTGAATTTGAAATTTTTATTTCTTGATTTATTTTTTTATTCATTTGTACAATTTTTTTTGTTTTTTTTTTTTCACCCACATAGAATCATTTTCCAATACTTAGATAACTTCATCGCGAATGTAATAAATCGGTATCTATATTTAAGTAGAAAATTAGAATGCATTTTAATTGTTTACATTGAAAAAATGAATTAATAAACTTTATATAGGTTTTGTGGCATTTTTATGGAAAAAAAAACTGCCAGAAATTAATTGTTGACGAAAACAAATGACAAATGTTTGACGAACAATGAAAAATTCCATTGGGTAGGTCAATATATGCTTGGTTCTTTAAGTCGATTTACAATTTACAATGATTGTATGAGTATCGTTTTTGTTATTGTTTCGCCAAAAAAAAAAAAAAAAAAAAAAATTGAAATTAGATTAAAATGAATGGCTTGTTTGTAATCTAATTACAGAGTGACGAATCAAATAATTGTCTTTCAACAGTTTTTCATAGACATTTTAAGTGTATATGAGTGCGCGCGCGACAACAGCTTCCATTTATGTTCAGAATGTGTGTAACACAGCGTGTTTTGTTTTTTGTTTGGCTTGGCATAATTCAAATGTGTCTGAAAATAGATGACATAGAGAAGATTCATACTACTAGAAAACTTACACATGGTAACTGTAAAAATGATTCGATTTTTTTTCTTCTTGTTTTCATATGTGTAAAAGCAATTAGAGAAAATGTTTTTTGTTCAATTGAAAGCTATCATGTTAATAATTTTAGCAAATGTAACTGTGGTGCGTTTTTCTTTTTTTTTTTTGTCTTATTATCAGCAAGTGCAATTATTGTTTCTCGCCTTGTGAGTTATATCGTTTTTTGTCACTGGACATTGTGAACGCCAACAAATAAATTATTTTATACGATTAAAATACATACATATATGTGAATATATACTCATAATAAATGATTGAGCTTTAATAAGCAGAATTTGTGAGCTTAAGTTTGAAAATAAAATTGAAGAGAATCCTCGTAAACAAGATGTGAACAAAATTGCAACAAGTTTGAACGGCATACCATCCGCGTCAATATTCCAGTGGATGAATCAGCAAAACAAATTTTGTTGCGGTGAGGTTGAAATTTAATTTTGGAAAATGATTTTATTCCGTCGATTGCATCATTCTATCAATTTAAGCAAATTTTTTATCATCTTCTACCTATTTGGTATGACCGATATTTACAAAAATTGAATTTTTCGGGCGGAAAAAAAGAATTACATATATGCATGAAACGCGAGAAGAACGAAAAAAAAAAAAACGGAACAATTTGGGGCAAGCGCAGGAATTGAAATAACACATTTTGATACATTAAAAAAGCATGTCGACAACGCACACCGTTCATACACACATTTGGGCAATTGCTTTGTTAGAGAATTAATCAATACGAATGTACACCTAAAATCCATACGCTGAAAACGCGAACACTTAAAAAAAAAAAACAAAAAATATACATGCAAACCAGCGTTTTATTAAGTCAGTGCTGAGTCGTTTATAGCCGATGATGTCATAAGTATACATATATACATATATATATATTTTTGTTCTAGTGTTTCTATTTTATATATAAACTCTTTGCATCCATATACATTTAAATGCGTTAAAAAAGTAAGAAATCATTAACATTGTATAACGTCGGGCTACCTTCGTACAATAACCGTCATTACGTTAATACAAACAAAATATTATTCTGTATTCATTTATTCATTGAAATAATTTGACAAAAATCTGTGTCTGTTTGCGTTCGTGTTTTAACTTTTGATTTCCTGATTCTTTGATTTTTTGTCTTTCTTGCATATGTGTCACTTATTAAATGCAAACTGTATAAGAACGGACATTTTATTTTCAATGAAATTTTTGCTCCAAAATTTGCACAATAAATTTGCTCTAAAATTTAAAGAATCTTCTTAATGAATTTTTTTTTTGTTTTTTGTTTTTTGTTTTTTTTTTATTTTTTGAAGAAGAAGAAGAATTTTTTAATAAATTGATTTTTCGAAAATAATTTGATCGCATTGTCAATCTAGATCGCTTGAACATTCGTCATTTTAATTACATGCTCTGTTTGAATTACAATCTAAGTTTTTCTCATTTGTCATTGCGTTAGTCATTCGTCTATCAAGTCGTTTGCCTATATTCCTCAATCTAATCGCTTGTCCATTTCGAACTGTGTACACTGTTTTCAATTCAACATCGTTTTTGTTACCAAATATGAATGAATTAACGTTTTGATCATTTCATATTTTTTTTAATTGTAAATTGAATGACGGATTTCCGGCTGCCGATAAACTGTTCAATTGTAATAAATCGTTAGACTCTAATGCCAAATCCGATTTAAATGGCTTACAAACAACGGCCTACAACTTGCATGAAGCACCACTTTTTGTCGATTTAATGTACAACAGTCTTACAATAATAATCAGACTGAAAACCAATAAATCGAATGAATCACGTAATTTCATTTACGTGATCAAAGTCAGAAGTCAATTTTATAAAATCACAAATGATATTGCATTAGTTTTTTTTTTTCTTGGACTGCTTATACACGATCATAAATACTTTCCTGTTACATTGCACAAATTCCAACGAGCAAAAAAAACAAAACAAAATGTGAGTCTTTGAAAGAGAAAAAAAAAAAAAATATTCAAACGTTTTGAAATTCTCAGACACAAAAATCAACTTAATATTTTCATATTTCCTATACATTTTCATTTGATTTCACAAGTAGCGAAACGTGTTCTATTTAAAAAGAAAATTGTGCCATCAATATCGTGTAATCGAATTAGAACACTGAAATATGCTGATGTTTTCGAGTCGAAATCTTTACGCACAAAACGCATTTATAAGTAGCGTGACTAACAGGGGTAAACGTTAGTCAAGATTATTAAAAAAAAAAAAAAACGAAAAAATATGCAATTTAAAATTAATTTGAAACATTTTTTCCTCGCTTTGTTAACAAACTCTATGTATTTGAATTTATTTTTAAAGATTTTTCATTTTTTTTTTTTCGTTTTTCCCTGAATTTGAGACTTTTCATCCATCAATATTCAAAAATCAACTTATCATTAATAGAAATATTTTCAGATCAGTGTATTAATATCAAAATAACAGTCGAAAAATACAAAATCAATCAAATTCAATGAAATTGTTTCCGATTCTCTGTGTGAAACATTGTTCGCATAATATGAAACCTGATGCATGGATTACGCGTCTAGTCCATAGCTATGCTAGCAATGACGTCATTATGCAACAACAAAATTCTACATTCAATACTCATATTTTATATATACAGTGCGCGAACTAATTTTAGCCGAGCTCACTGTTTCATGCACAGTTGACAGTTTTGTTTACATTTTTCGATCTGTGTTAACGTGATTTACCGTTATGCATCCATTTCATGTCTTTTAGTGCAATTTCACAATAGTTGTGATGCAGTTGTCAACCAAAATTCAATCGAATAACAATGAGACACGGAAAACGATTAACCGAAGCGGAAAAAGACAAAATTTCCACATTAAAAGATTTTACATCGTTGTCAAACTTTCAGATTGCCTAGGAAGTGTAACGAAGTGAAAAAGTTGTGCGAAATTTCCTCAAAAATCGCAAAAATTATGGTAAAAACAAGCACACCGGTCGGCCATCAAGCGTATCAATGGTGCAAAAACGACTTTTAATTCGAAGTGCGGCGAACAGTTTCAAGTCTGCTAAGCAATTAAAGGCTGAAAACAATTTATCTGTTTGTGTTCGACGTGTTCAAAAGATTTCAAGTGGATCAAATCGTCTAAAATACAAACATATGAAGCTTAAGCCATTTTTAACACCGGCTAAAATGAGTTCGCACTTTTTGGGTGCAACAAATCGAAAAAATCAAAAAAAAAAAAAAAAAAAAAAACAAAAAAATCGAAAAAACCAAATAATTTCGATCAACAATTTTCGTGATGTATTTCTTAAGAGTTGATAATAAAAGTGACCAAAAATCAGAAATAAATCTTTCAATTTACTTGATTTTTTTTTTTTTTTTTTTTTTCAAAAAATTTGAGCTCGGCTAAAATTAGTTCGCGCACTGTATATATATGTATATATATTTAGATTCTCATTAAAATTGGTAGAAATTTGTGTTTGTGTAAGCTTCCCACCGCTTTTAATTGTGCAAAGGGAATTCTCGGTTAAGCTTTAGGACATTACGTTAATGTTTACACTTCGGAGATTCTTATGAATTTTATTTTGTTTTGTTTTTTCTTTTGTAAAATGCAATAAATAATGGGCATTATTATAGTCGACTTGTAAATAATTAAATTGTTAATGAGATCATTTGAATTTATTGTTTCTCAACCATTTAAGTAAAATGAAATCATCAAGATTCATGAAGCGAGGGAAAATTTTTCACACACAAATACAAACAAACAGAAAAGGGGGAAGAGAGAGAGAGAGAGAAAGAGAGAAATTCGTGTACCAAACAATTTGAAACAGATGCATTAGCAAAATTGAAACAATGAAAGAAGCATGATAACGACATCATTTATTCGTAATGTTTGTGCAACATTATCTCATCATTTGTTTGCTTTGTTTTAACGCCATGGGCGCTTCCGAGTTCAAGTCAATCTTGTATAAAATTGTTTAACACCTTTTGAAAAACACTATTTCTGCTATTGGTCTAAACATTTCCTCAGCCTTCTCAACCATATCTGTTTGGTTTTTGTTTTTTTTTTTTTTTTTTTTTTTCAATATTTAAATGCCTTATATATTCGTTTATTTTAACAGTTTTTAAATATGTTTGTTTCGATTATTAACATTTTCGTAATAAATATGTTGAAAATTAATTTTCAATGAATCTTACAGCATTTAATTTGAGTTAAAAAAAAAACAATTTAACCTTAAAAATCATTTAAAATTCTGCTGGAAAATTGATTAAAAATTGAGAAAAAAACAAAAAGACAAACAAACAGCAGCAAAATTCCATAATGTCAACAAGATTAATAAATAATCTGAAAAGCCTCTTTTATTTTAATTTTAATAAATTTAAATAATCTCAAGATTTGAGTGGAATTTTGTGTCGATCCAATGATGTTGCAGCAGCACTTATCAGTCAAACAGCAGCAAATTCTTTGCTTCGTTCTTAGTTTTGATTAACACAATGCTTTAATGATAATAAATTGATGCTTTTGTTTTCCATTTTATGTTTTTGTTAACGAAAAGTAGAACCCTAATCTATAAAAATGATTTGTTATTAGTCAAGGGTGTGGTTAGAAGCTCCCCGTAGCTAGTGAATGTGTCAACGTATGATATACAATTTGAACAAAAGTTTGCCACACAAAAAGTATGAAACACAAACGAGGTATGCATGAAAAATTAAGAGAAAAAAAAAAGACGAAAATTTTATTCATTTAATAAACCGGTTTGCACAAAATTATATCGCGTGAATCATTATAATGATGCCTCATTTTAGAATCATCGATGGTACCAATTTTATACATCAAAAACGATGGTTCATTTTGAAGTCATTTATTGCGTTCATTAAAATTGTGGTCAATTATAAGATCAACTTTATTAGCGCTATACACACACACACACGCAAAGAGAGAGAGAGAGAGAAATTAAATGATTTGTTTTTACTTCTCATGTTCTTGAATTTAATAGTGTGAACCATTCATGAATTTAAGAAAATGATGAATCAAAATTCGATTAATTTCAACCAATTCGAATACCCAATTCATTCTTCACATCTGAAGTCATTATGAAATCACAAATCTCAAAATCACTTAAAAAAAACAAATCAGCCTACAAAACGAAGTTCATATTATCTGCCGCACCAAATTTTAACTTGATAGATTCATTATTTCTGGTTCAAAAAAGTTGAAATGCCAAGTTTGAATATCGTTGTTTGAATTTTACGCATCAATTCTTGAACAATTATATTCGAAATGAAGAGAAATGGTGCAGATATCAGATTGACATGAAAGAGGCGTTTGTCATGCGGCCGTATTCGATTGCTCTTTCGCGGCTGTATAACGAAAATTAGTTTATTTTTATTTTTTTTTTTTTTTTTATCTCAGTATGACAAATATTTTCAATTCAGTGCTTCGCATAGAAATAGATAAATGAAGCAATCAATTTAATGGACATTTTGATGAAGGCCTTCCACAGTTTGCGTTCAACTAAAATAATATTTTGCACAGTGGAATGATGAAGACAAACGCTTTTAAAAGAATAAAACAAAAAATTGAAAGTCATATGATGAAATTCTAATTACATAGCTTGCGCCATATAAAATTGAATATCATCAGCCTATTTGATTTAATTATATTACTGAAGCGAACAAATTTTTGCAAAGAGAACGGAACTTCGCTTCAATATTTTATGCAAATGTGCAAATGGGCCACACACTCCTTCCTCAAAACAAAAAAAAAAAAAAAAAACAAAAAAAAAAATCAACTTATTATCGAAGCCTGTACTTTTTGCGCTAAAGTTATTATTCATCATTTAATAGATTACGTTACGATTACGCCTTCTGTTTGATTCCCCTGAGCACATGCAATCATTGATTCAATGATTTTATTTGACTTTCACTTATTTCACGTACCGTTCTCACAAACTCTGAAGGAGTTTGATGCGTGGACTTGTTATTTATTCATCGAATTGAATGGAATGAATTGAATTGAATGGAAATGAATTTTTGTTTTTTTTTTTCTCTTTTTCGTTCAAACGCTTATCTGTTATAAGGTAGTGTTTTACATGCAAATGTATTTTCTTGAAGTCAGATGGAGAGATCGGAAAAAAGACGAAAGAAGAAAATAAATGAAGAATCAGTTATGATTTTAAAAATCAATTTTTATCGCTTTTCGTTGTTGTTGTTGTTGTTGCTATTATTTGAGCTCGCTTTTGTGTATTCACCTGATGCCAACTCTATAAGCATTTCTATATTAACAAGCATTTCCATGTTCATAAAACATTATTACAAGAATTTGTGCTGTTTGACTTTTGATTAAAAGTTCACATATGCAAATGATGACAGCAAATGTTTGAGTTTGAATTTTTATGATGTAAGCTTTAACATTTCCGTTAGCCCATAGCTGCCTAGATCGATTTATACTTATTACATTTTTCCTAATAGCATAAAATATTTGAAAAGCAAAAGGAAAGAAGAAAAAAAAAAAAAAAAAAAAAACAAAGAAAAATTGTTGTCGTTGAGTTGGTGAGCCGTAGCGAAAATGTATAAATAGAGCGAAACTAGCGGTAAAAAAACGGCACACAAAAAAAAAAATACTGTAAAATAAGCGTCAAAATAATAATGTATAAAACACCAACGCTGAAAAACAACGTATGATGTCATCGCATTGGGTACTGTGACAACACACATTCAAAGTATTTCTTCTTTTTTGCGTTGTCTTTTTCTGTTGTCTATATGTTATCGTGAAGTCGCCTGCTATTTTTGAACTTTTGTGCAATGACAAATGTCTTAAACTGAGAGCATCTCTCATCAAGAGGAAAAAAAAAAAAAAAAATTCGTACAAAACAATATTAATACTTTAGACTTTATCGATACATATTTCACTATTTGAAATGCCATTTTTACAATTTAAAGCGCCACATTCAAATGAAAGGACACTTTTTTTCCAAAATGAATACAACAAAATCACATGGTATCAGCTATTTATTGTATAAACAACATACAAAGGGAAATATAATTAAGAAAAAAAAAAAAAATCTCAAAAATTCATCAAAAGGTCAAGTTTATCAATAAATCAATCTTTGGATGCTTCAAAACAACAATTTATTTATTAAATTCGGTAAATTGATTGAATTTGAAAGAAAGAATTGGGCAAAAAAAAAACAGAACTTGTAAATATAAAAACAGTCACACCATGACTAAAAAACGTGACATCGGATTGTGTCACCGTTGAGCCATTGGGGGATCGACCATAAATTAATGTGTTCAAAGTAAAGGCCATGCAATCAACATAATGACACTTTGACGGCATTACAATTATACACATGGTGTTTGGCTTAATGCACACATATCGCGAAATAAAAACACAACACAACATAATATTAACTAATTTCATTGAAAATTGTGTGACTCAAATGAAACACCATAAATAGACTGAACAAAAAAAAAATCAACGGAATGTATCAATAGTGTGTGTGTGTGTGTGTGTTTTTTTGTTTCGTTAAATATTCAATTAAGTTTTTTGTTGACTTATTTTAACATTTTAATACAAATTTCACTACAACATTTTAATAATACAGTTTCATGTTTTTTTTTTGTTTTTTTTTTTTTTTTGTCTTTGTTTCATTTTCGGAATTTACAATTCAATTGTTCATCGTTTTGCTGTTCAAATTGATTAGCTAAATGCGGTAAATTTGGGAGTTTAAATCAACCCACGACAAGAGTTTTAAAATTGATTACAATATCGATTGTAGAAAATATATATAATGTGGGTTGTATATATATATACAACGAGATGCTAGAATCAAATAGAAACATATACACATTCAATCACTCAAAAATATGTTTGTGTGTACGTTTAAATTGCATTTAATTTTTTGAAAGGAGAAAAAGAAACGCGTCGAATAAAAAAAGAAAAGAAACGAAAAGAGAAAATCATCAAAATTGTTACATAATTACAAAAGTGCACTTGGTCCGTATAAATGTAAATATCAAATCGATTGAACTAGATTTTGCGTTAATGAATTTCGATTTATGGCTACTTTTATCTGATTATACTAATGTATTCGAATGCATTGCTTTGAATGTGCATGTGTATTTGTTTGTGTATATAATAATGAAAGTTAACGCATATCATACAAACGATAATTACCAAAAAAAATTTTTATGCACATGGCCCATGTATCACAAGCATCTATTTAAAGTGTTAAAAAAAACCAAATATATATATTTTGTTTTTTAAACGGGAGAGTTACGTATCAACAGTTTAGTGTGCCGTTACATATCAACAACTTGATTTCTCTATTTTCGGTTTAAAAAAAAAAAGAAAAAAAAAAAGAAAAGAAAAACACACCGAATTCAAATCCTTTAGCACACATTCATATGCGTGTCATGATTAATGTGACCGATATCTTCCGAATATTTATGGAAAGAGCAGAAATTCTATTTCACCACACAATCACAGCTGTGAAAATTAACCTCATCTTGCGTACACGCAAAACTTGGATTTATTAATGGCCACTTTAGAATAACACAAACATATTTGAAATTTGTTTTTCAAAACACACATTTACGTTTTTAAAAAGAAAGTGTTGAAAACCCACGAAAATTTATCAATTCGGATGCTCGTTTGTTTTTTTTTTGTTTTTGGATAAATACGCTCGAGCCATATATTGTTGGCGGATTAGTTTCATCCTCTGAACAATTGAAACTATGTTATAGTGTAAATGTTTGAGCATTGATTAAAGTAAAGTAAAACAAAACAAAACAATCAATTTGTGGCATTGTGAGAAAAATATAAGAATGTGATTTTCGCGATGACCACACAACATCGTGTTTATATCATCTAATTCTGGATCTGGCACAAATTCTTTCCAAATAATAAGCAAAGAGCAAAAAAAACGAAAGAACTCGTTTTAATTTTATTTTTAGTTTTGCTGCGATTCGTTCACATATTTCTTTAGCATAAAATATCTCTTGCATAATTATAATTACAAAAAAAGAAAATGCCGACAAATAATAAATCGAAATGAAAAGTACTGATTCAAATCATCATCCACACCAGCTCTCATCAAACAAATCATAACTGTTATTTCAATTTTATCATTGTTCAATCGACATTATGCATGAAATGAAAAGCAAATGAAAAAAAAAAAAAAACAAAAAACATATCACCATATGTTATGATTCTTTCTGTCTCTCGTGTCATCAGCACATGTTGATTATCTTATATAAATAAATCAAAAATCATGGCATAGCACATAAATTTCAGCCAGAAAAACAGTTAAAAAAAAAAAAAAAAAACTTTGAAAATTATTCATTTTCCTTTCGACATTTTTCGTTCAACATTTCAATTTTCCGGTAAAATATGCATTTTTGTTTATTAGACATTTTGCTGAATTTTCGGTTCGAAAAGTCTTTGTATCTTTTTTTTTTTTTTTTCATCATGATTTGGCCGATATTTATCTACACAGAATAGTTGACAAGAAAACGTTTAAATCACTTTAAATGGCTGTGCGCATTTGGTCTTCGATGTTATTATGTATTAGTTTAGTGGTCGTTCATACGTTTGTTGTCAATAATAAAATGGAATGTTTACGCCGATGCTTTTAACGAGTTCACATAATAACAACAAACTAAATTTGATAGCTTTATGACATATTACACATGACATTTATTTGGTCTTTTAATTTTCCCTTCTCTCACATTTATACCAAAGCAATTTCAATTGGCTAACCTAAGCTAATACTTCAGTTCGGCCATTTTCTTTCAAATTGATTAAGCAACATGAATTGGCTAAGAATAACAACATTCAGAAGCTAATTACAAATAAATAAAACTATTTTATTTATAATTTTTTTTTTTTTTCTTTTTTAAAAAGTGTTAAAAGTTTTTCCAATGAATTTGTTAATTTAAAATGAATGATGGACAATAAAGATTGAAATGATATACAATGAAATCGGTTTGATGATGAGATATTATCGCTATCTTTGATTCTTTGATGGTAAAAACCAATATTTAGTTTAATGCGTGCGTGCATGAATGAATGAATACGTGTGTGAAGGGAACATTTAAACTTGACATTCCTATTCAATGCACATCCATATGAGGATTGTGGTAGTCGGTTATTCTACAATGGAAAATATTCACAAAAGGCATATTTAAGATTGATTGACATTCCGTACGTGATGACAAATATAAAGATGTATTGCTTTATTTTTAAGTTTAGATTTACAGGGATACGCATGTAAAGTGTGCCAACGGTCATCACAGGCTTGAAATTTGTTATGTTTCGCTTGCTTGTCATTTTCTTTTTTTTCTTAAAAATGCACTCATTTTTGCTTATCGTTGCAATTTTCATTCATTTTTTGCTTCAGCAAAACAAATTTTTCTTTGCTTTTCTTTATGTTCTCGTTTTTTTTTTTTTTTTTTTCTTTTTGTCATTATATCCATGATTTGCTTTCCGTGTCTGTTTCGGTTCAATTGATTTTTTATTCCGTCAAGCGCAAAGAAAAAGATGCGGACGTATATTCGAAGGCCAAAGTATTGAAGACTGAACGGTACTCAAATAAATGACTGGTTTTGCTGGAACAAGCAAAAAAAAAAAAAAATCAAATACATTTATAAATATTTCAACGTTTTTTTTTTTTTGACTATTAAGAAGAAACTATACGATTGCTTCTGTCTGTTTTTTTTTTTTTTTTTTTGTTTTTGAATATAAAGAGAGAAGAATAAGGTAAGTAACTTTATTGGAATTGGCTGATGTAACTTGTTGAGTGGTACGCTACATGAATAAATTCAATTCGAAACGGAGATATCGTAATGATAAACCAAATGAAAAACTCTCATCACTTGCTAGTAAATGTTTGGCTCATATACAGTATAGATTTTGTGTCAAACTGGTTTTTTTTTTCTTTCGCGATAACAAAACATTCGCATAAATATTGAAATAGTTGCATATAAGCATGTATTGGGTTGTGTTTGTGATCTTTTGGTTGAACGAAAAAAAAAAAAAAAAACATCAATAAACTGACTTTGGGTAATATTCCTTCAATGATATTATATATTCGTTGCTGCTTCCTTCCTCGACAATATTAAGTATTAGCGTAAAAGTGTCTTAAAATGGGGCCGAGCGTGTGATGAAACAAATGGAATATGTGCACGAAATGTGTGTGTGTGTGTATGTTTAGAAGCGTAAAACAATGCATAATATAGTATACACGAAAGCTTCTTCACATTTCTGATGTCATCACTTCGTATTTGAAAGAAATTGAAAACACTGAAAAGTTCAGAGATGACATCATTTTTTTTTTGTGTCCAACTATTGACGATACACCAGTGAAACACGAAGCACACACACTGAACGTTGACCGCGCGCATATGCTCATCGCGCACTGATCACTGATAAATTTAGATGGCTATCGGCATTCTATGTACGAATGTCTGGCAGGCAAGCAGTTGCGTATAGTTTTTAGTTTTTGTTTCATTCTATTTCTATCTATCTCTCTCTCTCTTTTTCTCTCTCTCTCTCTCTTTCTATCACTCTCTCTCTTTCTATCACTCTCTCTCTCTCTCTCTCTCTCTCTCTCTCTCTCTCTCTCTCTCTCTCTCTCTCTCTCTCTCTCTCTCTCTCTCTCTCTCTCTCTTGTCGTGTTTTGTATTAGTTTCGGACCAATGCTGAAATCATAAAACCGAATATTTTATTGCTTTGCAAGCCTTTATGATGAAACACATTCTACCTCAAAATGAATATATTTGCCATTTTCAAATATCTCTTCTTCTTCTTCTTCTTCTTCTTTTTTTTGTGTTGAATAGTTGAAACATTTCAGTGATGATTGAGGACGATATCATATTGCAACCAAAAAATGAATGGCAGTTGACATGATGTTCATCATTCTATTTACGAAATATGAAAATTACATCAATGTCAAAAATCTGTATTGGAACACCACAGTCGTCAATCAAATTTGATTACCTCTCGAATTTCTCTATTAACTTTAGATTGAGTAGTAAAATGTATATAGACAAAAAATCGGTTGCTTCAATGCATTTACACAATATTTGAATGCATTGAACCAACATTAACGAATAAACATAATATATTGAATTCTAAAAATGTTCTTCTATAAATATGCAAAGATAGGATTTTGTTAATAGCAAAATATTCCGAATTTATTTGACTGTATGCGGATATTTATCAATATTTAAGTCTCGTTGGGTGTATAACAACAACAACAACAACAACAACAACAACGACGACGACGGTGGCGGTTGTTTTACATGTCGGAAACAACGCTTGATTCTTAGATTAGATTAGATTCAATTTGATGTGAATACATGAGAGCATGCTAAAAATACTTGACTTTAAATTTCCAAATAATCCTGCCAAGTGTTCAAATGGTTTTATTCAGGATTATTATTGTGTTGCTGTTTTTTCGTCATTCTAATTGCTTTAAATTTCTGATCTTAAATAACACTCATTGCAATAGTTAAGAACTATTTAATACATTTCTATTTTTATTTTAAAATCCCTACAAATCCTACGGACGGAATGCATAATAATCGATTTCTATTGCTTTCTCTCTCTCTCTCGCTCTCTCTCTCTCTCTCTCTCTCGTTCTCTCTCTCTCTCTCTCTCTCTCTTTCTTAAAAAAAAAAAAATAAACACCATGATATGGTCTTGTCTGTTAGTGTGTGAACTTAGAATTACAAGGCAATTAATTTGTAGTCACCTTGATGATCAAATTTGATCCCGATGTGTCAATGTGTGTATGTATTCTGTATATCTTCCATTCTTTTTTTTTTCCTTTTCTATTTCACTTTACTTCCAATATATCTTTTTCTCTTTCTTCCTCTCTTTATGTCTTCTTTCTTAGCCACTTTATTGACTATGTTTTGAATATTTATGCTCAATTATGTTTGTCTTTGTGCTAATTCAAAATCGGTCTTGTTCAAGGTGATTCCATAAAGTTTGGTTGATATATACTACACATCAACCATACGTGTATGTTTGTGTGGTATGGACAATATATAAATTGTATTTGATTGAACCCAATCTATTACGTAACAATTCAATATTGTTGAAAGAAAAAAAAAAAAGAACAATTGAAATTGGTCGAAGTACATCATTTTTTTTTTTTTTTTTTTTGTGAGAATGTTCAAAACTAATGACTGAAGAAGAAACATAATAAAAAAAAAAGAGCAAAGAGTATGGAATGAAGACCGATAGTTATTTTCATAACACATGTCGCGTCGCAAACGTGTACCGGTTCAGTGAATATGACGCTCTACCGTGCGCATTAAAAAAGGCATCCAAATCAAGCCGAAAAAAAAAATAAGTAATAATAACAACAAAGAAATACCCAATGCTGCGTACAAAAATCATCTAAAACTAACTACATACAAAACACTCAGAACAATACGCTATAAAATATGCGCATAGTATTTCAGTAATGTGTTCTTTTTCAGGCTTTTCATGACTTCACTCTGAATTAGTTTAATGCAAGTGTGTGTGTGTGTGTTTTTTTTTTTATTCGTTCTTCTTCTTCTCTTTTACCTTCAACTTCAATTTCATTGAAGTATTTGTAGTTTTTTCGTGGTTACAATACTTTGTACCAGTTGAAACTTGTACATTTTGTCCCTTCACTCATTTAAAATAGCATAGACACGATTATTTTAATTCGTGCGATTCCATCTTCTAAATGTGTTTTCTTCTTCTTCTACTTCTACTTATTTCTCTTTCAATTTTTCCCCTTTTCTTCGAAAGTAATCATCGTTTTCATTATCATTTTGTTTGTTGTTTATTTAAAAATCTTCACTTTTTATATTATTGTGAATAAACCGAACGATGTAAGCGTGTGTATTTGATGAATTTTAATTTTGTGCGAGCACCTAGGCAATGGCTATTGGATTTATCATTGTACACAAACAAATGTGCTTGCAATTCGCTTCATCATTCGCTTCAATGAGAATGAATGCAAGCTGAATCATACTAACATTGTGTATGTGTTTTTTTTTTTTTTTTTGTTTCTTCAAAGTCAATCATTAAGGACATGTTGACAGTTGAAATATTGTTTTTGATTGTAAAGATAAATGAGTAATATTGCATAAAATAAAGCAACATTGCTACCAAGCGGACCGGATTTAATTACAACCAAATTGAGTTATTATCACCATCAAAACCGACCTCAGTCACTTGGTTGAATAAATGACAAATGAAACAGATGCGTTAAACCACCGTGAAAAAAAAAACCATTCGCTTTCTATGAGTGTTTTAATTAAATTCAAAACAAGAATATTTCACGACTAATGGCCAGCTGGTGTCAAATACAATGGCAACATATCGAATAAAACACATTTCACAGAACACAAATTCCGAAAATTTAGAGTTTGTCTAACGCTTTTTTCGATCAATCTTGAAATTGCTATTATCGTGAATATTGGCTCTTTTGAATCGGTCTTTTGGTTGTTGCGATTTTTTTTTTCTTTTTTTTTTTTTTGCTTTTTTTGTTGTCGCTGGTAAAAGTTGGCCAAGCCGTGACTAACGAGTACTATCTTAGAAAAATCAAGAGAAAATAAACAGAGCAAAATACCACCAAGAAAGATATTTTTATCAATATCTTGACCATTCAAGCGAATTGCAAACATTTGGTAATTGGTTCAGATTTATTGAAGAATCGATTTTGCCGTAGCTAAATAAACCGGTTTCCAAGAAAATTTGTTACAGAACATCTGTGTGAATCTAAATGGGAAAAAAAAAATCATTTTTGATTGTATTCATTCACTGGAACGAAATGCTTGAAATAAGCACAAATCATATGCTTGTAGATGAATGACAACAACAACACTAACAAAAACAACAAGGAAATCATCAAAGCACAAAATGTATATAGATGATGGCATTTCTTAGATTCTTTCATTTGAATATTCTCCGAATGATATAATGTTAAATGGCAACATTAATTATTCTCAATTTAATTTGGTTCACTTTTTTTTTTTGTCGCTTATGCCATGCAACAATTTAACAAATCATCCATTTAGACGTTAACATTTATAATCGAAACTATAAATGGCAATATAATATATTGGACAGAGTAATAAAATTCGATGTAAATATGTTGCGAATCAAACACATATATCAAAATTGTAGCAAATTTTGTGCTACTTTACAAACAATTGATACGACTGATAATAATTATTTGAATTTAATCATTTGTTTGCAGATATAAATAGAAATGGTTTTTGTTTTGTTTTTATTCTCACACAGTCAACGAAACAATACATTCAAATGGCTTGGATTTGATTCGATTTGATGACGATACAATTTACCAATTGAATGTTTTTTTTTTTTCACATAGAAATATCATTTAATGAAGATAAATTAGTTAATAAATCATAACTTAATGTGTGTACCTTTGGTTTCCAATGAAACTTTCTGTATGTATGATAATCCACAGAAGCACAATTGAAATATATATTTCTTTTGCAAATAACAACACTTGTCTCCGAAAAAGCAACAATTTAACTAGTTCAGTCCGATCTCTGTTTTCTATCAAAAAAATGATATCATTTCTAGATTTTCAATTTGAAATGATTCGATTTTTTGCACTTTATATTTGACTATATATTATTTTTTCTCTCAAATTCGCAACTTTTTCCAAATTCTCAGCCGGTTTTTTTTTTTTTTTTTTTTTCAAAAAAAAAACTATTTACGTTTCATAAATTCACGAACAACTTTTACTGCGAAACAAAAAAACAAAAATTAATTAAAAAAAGATATTAATTACACTTGATTCAATTTATATGGAAATAAATTGTATCAATTTAAAACCATTATTTCTATCACACATTATATTAATAATGAATCAATTTATCCATCAAAATAAAAAAAAAAAAAAAAAAAAATGAGGGAAAAAAATGATCAAAACTGCTTTTCAATCAAACAGAATAATAATAAACAAAAGCACAGATAAATGTATAAACAAGTTGTTTCGTACGCCAAACCGAAATATTTAACCAAATTTATTATATTCTTTTTCTTTTCATTAAAACTTACTAGCACATTATTTTATCGGGTAAATTATGAATGGAAAATAATAAATATCGCAACCGATTTTTTTTTTTTTTTTTTTTTTTTCGTTTAAACACAGATTCGGTGCGCACGGGATTCAAAGAGCGCCGGATCTAATTCGAATTTCGACTGCTTAACGCAAATTTTGAAGAGCAACTAGTTGGTTATTGTGTGTTGACTCTTGTTTCTGCTTGTTGTAAATGCGGCGGTATATGCATACAAGCGCAAATGTGATGAACGCTTTGTCGCAAAGAGGCTTTGAGAAAACGCGAGCGTGTTTCACGTATACACGCAATGCGTTGAATGTTTTTCATCCATTTGTACAGAAAGTTGATAATGTATGAGTTTCGAATGAAAAGAAAAAAAATAATTTTTTTTTTTTTTTGTCAATAAATGAAATAATCGAGAAAGGGAGTGAGAAAAAGTGAGAGAGAGAGAGAAAGAGAGAGAAGGAGAAAGAGAGAAAGAGAGAGAGAGAGAGAGAGAAAGAGTAAGGCAGAAATCATCAGTGGAGCGGTTGAAATGTCAAAGAAGAGAAAATAGACTTAGTCAATGTAGTATATACATCACAGTGTTAGTTACAAGCAGTGTCATGCAACCGCTTAAATTGGTTGCCATATACATTTTTCTGTTAACAATTACGTATCGGTCCTTAGCTTTAAAGCGTACTTCGGTTGCATTTCTTAAGGAGACTTTTTTTTCTCCTTTTTTGACTAATAATCATCTATGCAGCTTTTATTGAATAATTCCATGTATAAAGGCTGAGTAATTATTCACAAATAATAAAATCGGGAAGTTGATTTTTTCATAACAGAAAGTGAACCATGTTATGTAATCAGGTATTATTGATTTTCATTAACCACCTTTTTTTTTTCCTTCGGAACTATAAATAGTCTAACATAAAACGCTAACACGCACTATTGCCATATCATGGAAAATAAAGAGAACAAAATTACATTTTATATAATGATTTATTACTGTATTGCCACGTCTTTTATTGTTGTGCTTTGCGTGTTTTTCGAATGTATATATATACATTTGTCTTTTCAGTCTGCATAATATATACATGGAATTAGAACCATTTTATAAGAAAATATCATTCCAACATTGTTAGAATAAATGTTCTTAATGAAGGGAATAAAAACGTCCTAGAAAGAATTATGACCAATTGTAAAGATCTTTTAAATTCTGAATGATTTCAAATAAATTTCGATGAATAATTGAATTAAAAGATTTATTTGAATGAAAAATTTGTTAAAATTTCCAATAATAAAATTTCTGATTAAAAAAAAAAAAAAAAATGTCCTGAAGTAACAATGAACAGCAAACAACAAATTAAAACATAAGTTTTAAATTTGCCAGTATAAAATTTATCAAAAAGAATAATTCGTGCCATAATTTGCGCATTAAGAGTGATTATTTTTTGCATAAAATACACAAGCGAATGTCTTATTTACCAATTGAATTCAATTTGCACTTTCAATTTAGAATGACATCAGAAAGGTTTTACATATCATAACGGGCGAAGGTCTTGTATATTATAAATAATATTATAAGGTCTTGTACATTATAAATAATTATTACTCAAGTTCAATCGATTTCTCACAAATAAGTTCGATGAAGAGCTGAAAGCATTTGATTCAATTTTATTTTAAATAACACTCGGGATAGTAATAATTTTTGACAGAATAATAAAATACAATTAAATCAAGTCATGAGATTGATGCAAATATAAATATTAAAATTAAAATCAAAATAAATAACATGAGTATTAAATGAATTGAGAAGGGAATAATTTTTTTTTTTTTTTTTTTTTTTTCAAATTAAAATGGTATTTTTCCATTTTTTCAAAATTTTTCGAGCAATTCCAATAGCATCACCATACACTTCAGTTGTATACAATTTGTGAGCAACTGTGAATGGTTCTTCGATTTGCCTGAAAATTTTTTTCCGACATTTGCTATCGCTAAATTTTCCATTATTATGTTTAATACTGTATTCGAGATCAGTGAAAAGAACTCTCCAACGTGGCAAACAATAATCTCGCACAATTCCGGCCCATTGTTTATGAGCATAATCGACAATTTCACCATTTGGTCCCCATGTTGTAATCTGATTACGTGCATTATATTCAAATAATAATTTTTCCAATTGATTTGATGCGAGTGCTTTGGCACTTTCGATCCATTTTCCTAATAAAAATTTCTCATTCGTTTGTAAAACATCATCCAAATCAATTAACATTGTTTCAAATGTATTTTGAGCTTTTTTTAAGGCAACAAAATCTTTGACAGCAAACGCTTTTTTTATATCCGGATACAAGAGCTCAATTTTATTTTGGATAAATTGTCTGGTTACATCAACGAGATCATGTTTAAATAGTTCATTATCAATGATTAAATTTTCCGATGTTTTCAGCAATTCATCAAGAACATCATCAATCAATGTAAGATTGTACCAAGTCTAAAAATAATTTTATTTATGAAAAAAAAAAAAAAACAAAATACTAAATTATATTGAAAATGGGCAAAATTAAAATCATATATTTCAATGCACTAACCCAAGGTGTAATATTTATCGATGGTCGTCGACAAACAACATATTTCCCATGATGAGATGGTCCATCATACGAATAAACTGTATCCTAATGAAATTCATTGAATGAAAATGATTCATGTAAATAAATGTCACTTCAATAAATATAAATTGATTATTTAAACACAATATTCTCTAGCAAACTCTGCTACGCTTACCTTGAGTATATTCCATGCATTTTGAATATGTTCATTTTCTATACCATATCGATTTAGTGTGTATTCTTTAATCCATTTTGATACGTTGGTGCTAACACCATACCATGCTCGATCTAAGGCAAACTCATACATAATATAATTTTGATTAATTCCCTCCGGCCTAAAAATAATAAACACAATCATTGATAAGGTAAAAACACAAAAATTAATTTGATTTGTTTCAATGATTATTTCAGCCGAGATTGAAAATTAATCAAATAATTACGTAATTCCAACACCAATCATTGATGAATTTTTAAATTTTCTAGCTTTGACAATCTCCTGAAAGTGAAAAAAAAAATCTTAGAAAATGCATGACAATTGTCATTTAAATCTATTCAAATTGTTTGTGAATAATTTTACCCTATTGACAACGTCAAAATTGCCTTGCATTCCAAGTGTACCGCCAAAATTATGTAACATACACCAAATGAATGGTTGTCCATAGAATGACATCGTTGTTATATACTATAGTTCAATTAATGATTTAATAATATCAAATTAATTTTTTTTTTTATGTTTTAAATAGAAAATGAATTCAAAAGTGATTCAAAAATTCATTTTTTTTTTTTCACCTGTGGATGAATATCGGCATGTAAATCAAGTACAAGTATTCTGCCAATAGGAACAGCTGTTAAAAATGCTTTATCTAGATTACCATTCCACATTGGATGCAAAAACATCCATCCTTGGAGCAACCAAATTGAATGAGGATCAACTGCAATCATTGTTTCATAAATAGTTTTCGACACTTGTGAAATATATTCGGCCGTTTTATTTGATGGATTCATCTCATTAAATGGATCACTAAAATAAATATGATTCCCTTCGCCATACTCTTCAATGATTTTAGTTAAAAATAATTGACCGACACGTTTGAATAGCGGATCAAGTGGATCAATAAATAATGAGCAACAAAATTCCGGTTGAAAACGATTCCATTTTTGCATTGGTGTATAATTTGCATTTGGGAAGATTCGTTTGAATGCCGTTGGCACATGGCCGGCAAATGCGGGCAAAGCAAATGCAATACCTAATATAGAAAATAAAATCAAAAACAAAAACAAAATCAAATTCGTGAACAATAATTAGCAAATAATAGGCAAAACTATGAAGCTTGCATTTAATACTTGTGGCAACACTGCCATTGAACACATTTGTTCTACCAAATGAACAATTTTGTTCTATTACGTGAACATTTTTGTTTTTTTTTAGATAAAGTGTCGTTCGTAACTTTAATATTAAGCAAATTTTTATTTTTTTTTTTATTTTTGCAAAAGCCCTAGTTTCTGACACCGTCGAGTTCAGGGGGATTTCGACAAAAAATCTCAAGAAGGACCCTAAAGTTCATTCTATCTAGTAAAAGCTTCAAAAAACCCTAGCAATTTCGAATAATTTTGAACAATTCTTCAGGGGGTCCAAGAGTATCAGAGAGATGGGATCAAGGTAACCCTGTGAACTCTGTGTCAGAGCGTATGGCAAAAATCATACCAAGATTACGAAACGATGAAATCATTTGTTTTTGTAGTGTCGACGACCATAGCATGAAATTTTTTGATAATGGACCAGCAAAACCACGAATATTGCCCATACGTTGCCATGCAAAAAATGCTGGACCAGTAAAATGATCGGCAATCTCATCATTTGTTAATCCCAATTCGGTATACACACGAAACCATACCAATTCTTGAACCGGCGCCAATGTTAGTGTAATGCCTTGCATTGCAATCCAATCAATGTGTAATTGCCAATCTTTCCATTGCCACCAAGCAAAACTGTATGACCATGTACAAACATTCTTGATTTAAATAGATAAGCGATAAAATGAAAAGAAAGAGAAAAAAAAAAATAAATAATTCAATTAGCCAAGTGCGATTAATTAAATACACAAACCTGATAATATATAAAGCGACTTGGTGACGTTTCTGTTACATTAACCTCTGGCAATTGTTCGGGCATATTTATTCGATATCCATCCCAAGACACATGACTATTACAATAGAATTTTAAATAATGATAAAATCCTTTGCACGCAATCACACCCGATGTCGCTTTAATTTGTACAATATCATCCGCATTTGTTTTATACAGTTGAAATGTATGCAATGGTAAATCATTTGCTATTATTACTTCAAATAGATGTGCATGTAGTGGAACTGTTCGATTAATTACAGCCTGTGCAGCTGCCGCTTGTATAGATGGAGACGTTGTTGGTTTGGTGTATTCATAAATTGAATCAAAATCTGTTTTTGGATTAAAAATGATATGTTCAAAATTCAACATTTTTTCATCAAATTATTGTTAAATAGTAGCTAATTGATGCACAAACCATTGGTAATACTGATGCTCCATGCAATTTGTAATGTAAATAATAAATAAATCACTTGTTGTCTAAGAAAAAACTGCATTATTTGTGTTTATTTTTAAATTAAATTCGCGCTTAAACGTTGTCCTGATTTATTTAAAATGTCTTTTTTTTCGTTGCAAAATTCACCAGCAGTGACCATCAAAATGAAAATAATTTCATGTGACTAGCAACAATTCATAAATGAAACTAACTTATTCCATAATATTGACGATAATGATAATACTGCTTTTGTATATCAATATAAAGCACTGATGAAATAAGTAGATCACTTAACCGAATGTTTCTTTTTTTTTTTTTTTTTTTCAATTCTTGCGGCTATTGTCACTATACTAACAAAATCACATTGAAATCACATTTAACTTTCGGTTATGTTCTTAATATACAATACATACAAACAACACAATTGTTGTTGTTTAGATGCTTTCGTTTGTTTTACGCCCAATCGCGATTGTAAAAACAAAAATTGACAAGTTCGATTGGCAATTCACACTGTGTAGAAAGAAGAAGAAAAAAAAAAGGAAAAGAAGAGAAAGGAAAAGAAAAGAAAGATAAAGATAGTGAAAGTGTTTGTTATTGTGCACTATCTGTGTTGTTGAATGTGTATTCATTCATTGTTATCATTGTATTTGTAACGAGCTTCGTTTGTCTGAAAACAGTTTGTCTTGTGCATTTGCATTTTCGGGACGAATGTATCACATACAATAACTGTATTGTTTGCTTAACTATCTATTGTGTCAATTGTTTGTTTTGTACATCGAAAAAAAAAAAAATAAAATAAAATAAAATAATAATACGGAAAAATTCCATTTTCATTTGGAAATTTTCTTGTAAATTAATTTTTAAGATAAGAATATTATATCAGTTCGTTTAATTGTTGACATTTTTCACATCAGAAAAATATCAAATAATGGCAAAACGAGCCCGTGATATATACGATTCAACTGAAAAGGAATATGATTCGGTTGATTATCGAAATGATCTATGTAATAGATGGATTGCATTACAAAAAGTGCAACCAGGCAGTGTGCGTTCACCAACCGTTTTGGAATCGGCACCACGAGCCAAAAATCATTTGAATGCACGGAAGCGTTCAGCTCAAAAACTAAATATTGCATCAAATAAAATGAATAAACATGAACCATCCCGAGATATGGCATGTATGAATGACAATGACGCAAATTTTTTCGAACCATTGTTCAATGATGATGATATGTTTGAAAGTGGCCGTGGAAATAATCAACCGGTATTAAAAGTTAACAAGCAAAGCCGACAAATTCACATGGATCATGACATTTTAAAAAAGAATAAAACCGAAAAATTGCATCATCAATTAACGGCTCGATCAAGTCACAAATCACAAAATGAAAAACAGCCAGCTCGTGATTTATATTCACCTGATATCGATGTTGAATTTGATTTCGATAATTGGCCCGATTTATCTGAAAAAGTCAAAAGTCCAAAGAAACGAAAAATCGATACCAATAATTTATTTCATAATTTTGATGATGATATTGGCAAACATAATGATCTGCCATCAAATACCATTTTCAAATACAAGGAAAAAGAGGGCCATCGCACACGCGAAAAAAACAACGAATATTCACATACTCACCGATGTAAAGATTTCAAGCGATCGAATGAAGATAGTGGACCAAATAATCGATTGGCACTCAAAACGATAGTAAATAGACCAGAACGACATGATAAGAATAAGAACAATTATCGCAAAACTGAGCATGATAATGAACGTATTATTTTGAATTCAGATCAACTTCAATTTCAGACAATGTTTAATGCAAAAAAGGGAATTCTACCACTTCGTGCACTATCCAGTCGCATGGGCACTCAACCAATCATATGCAACATCAAATGTAAGAATCTAATAATTAAACCCAATTAAATTTCAATTTAATGTTTATTCAAATCTTTTTTTTTTTTTGAATATTATAACTTTGGAATTTTCCTCATTTTTTGTTTTTGATTTTTCTGTTATTGAAACTGAACATTTGCTTTGTGGAATATATTTCGTTTATATTCTGAAATGTTTCTATTCTTATTCTTATTCTTTATTGATTGCTTATTTTTTTGTATATTTTTTTTTGGATTTTTCGTGATTTTTTTGTATGAATTTTTTGATTTTTTGATGAATTTGTCAAATAAAGTAAACAAAATTAATTAAATGTAATGAGTTTTTGATTTTTTTCCTTTTTTTTCTTTGCTTGACATTCAATGCATGGGATTGTATTTGAAAAAGTTTACCATATCCGATTCATATCCGCTTGGAATGTAAACCATTTTCTTTGGCTCTTTTTTGGCCATGCCTGTTCGAAGGTCAGAATTTGTTGACTTGAATGCAGCTGGATTCAATTTTTTCAATCGATCAATTTTTTTGTCACTTATCGGTTCGGATATCATCGATTCAACAACCGATTCAGCGGTCGATTCAGCCATTGATCCATGCATAGATCCACCACCAATTGTTGCACACGAACCAAAATTTAACGAATGAAAATTTAAATTATCAACGCTATTTGCATAGACCATGCTATCGCAGAGTTTTTCATCAATTTCATAAACATCCAATGTGCGTATGATGCGTTCAAATTTTAACTTCAATTCGGTTTCCAATTTTTGTGCCAATTTACGATTTTTACGAGACCAATTCAATACAGCCATTTCTTCTTCATCCAAATCATTGCTTTGCACGGAAAATTCTGACATGCTATCCGATTTAAATTTCGATGATATTTCATGACGCACCAAATCTTGTGTATTTAAATTACCACGATTATTCTCATAACGATGCTTTTTAATGGTTAACATTTTTTCAATGCCTATTGTGTTTATTCCATGAGAAAAATTTTGCATTTAATAAAATGTACATTCGAAAATATTGTAAATTATGCAATTCGATTTTTTAAAAGTGGATATTTACCTTTTGGAATTGGCGTATTGACAACTTGTACATTATCATTTTTGGCCAATTGGCGTAATAAATCGGTTTTGGTACCAGTGTGTTGAGTAATTTGTATATCACCAAAAATGTGATCGCCAACTTTTTGGCGTGGTACAAAATAAATTTCGGCCGCCTCTTCAATAAATTGCTTTGCATTTGTCACAACATATTCGGGAAAATCGGCAATTTCATTTTTATCATATTTCATGGTAACGAAGTTAAGTTTCTGCAAATGTTCATTTTTAATAGATTAATTAGTATAATGCAATTCATTCACAACCAAAGATTGATGAGCAGAAATGTTCATGAAAAATGCTTACCTTTTCAATAGGCACACACTTGGCTAGACCACCGGTAAATGCAGTTGCAGATAAATTAATTAGAGCATTCGGCATCGGCAACAGGTGATGACTTGGTAACTTCATCGGTACACTATAAACAGATTTTTTTTTTTTTTTTTTTTTTTTTTTAAAGAAAAAATAATGCCAATGATTCCAAAATATGTGGAAATGCAAAAAAAAAGCTAAAAAAAACAAATAAAATAAATTGTAAAAATTGTTGCTTAATTACCCATGATCAATACACCACACAACATATTGATGTGTTAGACCAATATCCAGGATGAGATCAACCTTCGATCGAACCCATTTGTTCCAAGGTGATATGAATGCTAAAACCGGTTCATCAAGTACCGGTTCATAGCCGACCGGATAATTTTCCACCAATGCACATTCCTTCATTTGCTTTTCAATTTCATCATCAAATTGCCCAATTACATTTTCCAATTTGAAATGAAACAGGTGCGGATTGATAAAGTTGGTGATTTTAATGGAAAATTTTGAATTTTCTTTGTTGTCGGCCATTTTATTTGTGATAACGCTAAAAACACTTATGTTTGATTTGTGTGTTGTTGATTTGCCGAATTTTTTTTTTTTTTTTTTTTTTTGCACCGTCTGTCGAACCATGTGCCGAAAATAAGAATTTGTTAGATTAAAATTCGATTAACGGTAATTTGTTTCTTTTGTGTTTTTTTACAAAATGACAAATATTTACATCAAATGATTTTGTATTTACCTCTTCAAAATGAATAAACTGTCTTTTGTATGGAAATTATCTGAACGACATTGAATGTGCGATTGCTTTGATTTTGGAAAAATAAAGAACGATAAATGACCGCTGCTTTCAATCTCAAATTTTGTATTGTGTTGTGATGCGTTTGATCACATCAATTCAATTGAAATGAGACTAAAGAAGAAAAATTTGAATTTCACACTGCTGCCATCTATCTGAATTAGCTTGCAATTTATGCTTCCAATCAAGCGGCAAATGCATAACAAAGCAATTTTTTTTCCATGTCAAACATATAATCAACAGGAATTATGTTTTAACTCGTTTTGCCATTGGCATCAGATTTTCATATTTCTTTTGGTTGAATATGGTGTATGAAATTGAATTTGTTCTGATTGATTGATTGATTTGCATTTCATAGTGCGTGTAGATTTGAAAACTGTCAAAAAATGATGAATAAGTAAACAACATTAACTATTGTCACAGTGTTATCGAGTAAGTGAGAGAGAGAGAAGGAGATAGAAAAAACACGACTCGAACAATATTTAATAAACAAAAATGCGTCTATGTTTGTTTGTGTATTTCTGTCATTGAATCTATAAACTGTATGGAAACAGTAATTTTCTACATTTTCGGACCATTGATTTTGAATGGTTTGTGTGACAAAGTTATTTCCAATTACATTTGGTTACATATATTATTGCCAATGCTTTGTCTTTTTTTTTTGTTAATATCTCTGCCATAGTGAGAAATTGCAGCATTTAACAAAGAAATAAATAAAGGGAACATAAACCAAGAAATTGAATAAATTTTAATTGAAGAAAAAAAAAAGAAGTAAAATTCACATTCCAAATATGTCACCTGGAGCAAATAAACGTCAAACAGGAACGGTGCCGAAGGCAAAAACATCTCGTAAGAATCCCGTACCTCAGGAGATTGTCGCTCCAACCAAATTAAATGTAAGCATAATCGCCTGTCCATTTCCAATATTGCTGTTTGTTTTGTTTTTTTTTTTTTGACGAAGTCATCCGAAGCAGATGTCGGAATTTTCTAAAAATAATTTACGCTAGTTATTGTCATGGGAATTGATAAAAAGTGCAAGATTTTTATTTGATTTAATTTCATGACGATATAAATCAGTCAAAATCGACATACTAATTTAATTTAATTGCGAATCGCAACATAAAAAATATTGGAGTATGGTTGAAATGCAGCCACCGCCAACAACCCGACAAACTGCTGACAATTTAATTTGTCAAATTTGCCGATGCTCAATTGTTTTATTTAATTTATTCAAACAAATTCTTATTTTCGTTGTGTTTTTATTAACATTGATTTGTATTCCAATAAAGGACATATTTGCATCGTTACAACGTGCATCAAAACGTGACAATAATAATCGAACTCCCGGCGAAGGTACCTGTTTTGAACTTGGTAAATGAAATTTCATATTTTGTTTTTCCCAATTTTTAATTTTAATTGTGATTTCATTATTCAATTAAATTTTAAATTTGAAATTTATAAAAAAAAAAAAAAAAATCCCAGATAATTTTCCATTGCCAGAAAAATCATGCTGGCCAGTACGACCGATACCACGACGCAGCTACCTTCAAGATGCTGTTTCAAATGAAGCCCACAATACAGCCAATTTGCCGGCACAATCGTCATCATCATCAACAAATACAACCATTGGTGTTGTCATACCGACAACACCAAATTCCACATTACATCAACAACAAAATCAATTAAATGAACAATTATTACATCACAATCAACAATTGCTATCAATGCGAGTTCCTGATGGTGCACCACAACAAACACGAAATGTTGTTCCATTCAACAATGAAAAATCTATGCATATGGAAGATCATTTATCTCAAATTCAACACTACATTCGATTAACAACATCACTCATTGACTCAATCAGTGTTGAAAAGGTAAATAATTTCATTCATTTTCATAACAAAATTTTTTGTGCTCAATGAACTGTCCTGTTTATGACGATGAATCCACGCAATTTAATTTCTTCTTATTCGATTTTTCTTTCATCATGAATTTAATTTCCCATGTGTGTAACTGTGACGCACTCATTGAGTGTGGAGAGTTTTAAAGCCGTGGACTCAAATAGATTGAAAATCTGAGAGACAGAGTGAGAGAGAAAAAAGGAAAAAAAAAAAATGAAAAAGAAAAATAATAATGTACATTCGATAAAAATAGACATGTCTGTCATGAAAATAGAATGTGATATGTGATGTACGAAATATGTGGTACATTTGCACTTTTCTACGCATATCGAAATATCGAGAGAGTGTTTTTTTTTCTCTATTTGATTCCCCAATTTCATTTCTATTTTACAGTTAACATGATTTTAAAAGTTATCCATCTCTCTCTCTCTCTCTCTCTCTCTCTCTCTCCTCTGGCTTTTTCAAAAATAGTACATAGTACTTTTGATCAATCCACTAAGTTTGCTGTTGTGTTAGATTCTAGTTTAATTTTCGTCTATATTCCCCGAATGAAAATGAATATTCGTCGACATTCACAAGCAAATCGACAGTGGGACAAATGGATATAATCATGGTTACGTTGTGTTTGTGTATATATTTTTAAATCGATGAATAATTTTTTTTTTCGCTCATCACACGTTCCTGAATGACAGAAAAAGCGATAAAAAAAAAATTTACAAGCATCATAGGAAAGATATTACGCACATTTTCAACCTCCGTGTTGTCCAAATTTTTCTCGTAACTTGTTCGGTTTTCATCTTTTGATCATTGGATCTTCATTCATTCTGCTCGAATACTGTGTTGTGTTGAATTGTTTCATATTTGTGTGAAATATACAAGTGTTTTAAAAATTGAATTCAAATTTCGCATAGATTGATAATCTATTATTTAACGTCAATTTCTTTGTTATAATTTTTGCGTGAAAATTTTTCGATCATTTGTAAATTGGTGTGAAAATCTTTGTATTTACGCGTGCAAAAAGAGAAAAAAAAAATCAAAATATGGTTATCGCACATCCAATGAGTAATTCAGATAACCTTTCAAACAACACTCTTATTGCTGACCAAGATGGCAATGTCATCAATTCGAACAGTTTGGAAAGTGTACCAAGCCTTCTAAGTGATGTTCGTATAAATTAAAAAATGAAATTTTTATTTTTGGAACAAATTTGTTCTATATTTTTCAAAAAAAAAAAAAAAAAAGCCAATCGCCATTCATGTCTTTTTATTTCACAAAAAAAAAAAACATAGGCAAACGCACCTCGGCCACAGTCAGTATCTAGTGTTCATACAAACACAACGCCAAATACACCGACCTATGAAGAGCTTCAAAATAAATTAGAAGTGTCAAATCGCAGCATAATGCATATTAAAGTAAGATATTCGAACAACTATGTTGAGAAATGCGAATTTTCATATTTTACTGCTTATCCAATCTTATTTATATTTACATTTTACATTTTCCATTTCACAATCAAAGGAACAACAACAACAATTGCTTCGATTGCAACAAGCTGCAAAAAATCAATTGTATGAAATGGAACAATTGCGAAATCAACAACAACCGATGACATATGCAAATAATCAAAATTCTGTGCCCGATTATGATAATGTTGAAGATGTCACACAAGATGTCACATCATTAATGACACGCATGAAAACGCTTACGGATTTTATACATAGTCAAAATGATATGGCAAATTCATTGGGTTTGGATGAAAAGACCGATTTAATGGAAGAACAAACGCAGCTACAGAAAAAATTGCTCGATTTAAAAAATAAAAAATTGCAAATGGCCAACTTGGTAAGCGAATTAGGACTTTTAAATGTATCAATAAATGTAATCAATAAGAGAAAGGAAAAGAAAATTAAAAATGATAAGCAAAATATGAAATTTGCCTAAAATTAAGATTTGGTAGCTGAGATCAAGTCAACATTTGCAGAATATTAACAAAATTGATTTTTATTTTCGTTCTTTTGTTTGTCTCCACCAAAGGTAAGCGAATTACATGCAATGAATATCCAAGCGGAAAATAATTTTGATGATAATAATCATCGTTCGTCAATAACACCATTACGAAATTTAAATGACGAAACATTTGATCGTGTTCCAATGGAACGTCTTGAACGAATCGATCATAATGTAAAAATTGATTCAGTTGAACAACCAACACATTCAAATGCTGCATCATTAAATGATGCTGATGAAGATGATGATGATGAGGTGGCTGCAGCTGCTGGTTCAATGTTACAAGATAAAATTGCCGAAATAAATGCAATGAAAGATCAATTAAAACGATTGCAAGACATGATGCATACGGTTAAATTAATTGAAATAAAAAATGGTGAATATCAACAAGACGATGATGTGAATCAAACACAAGACGAACAAAATAATGTTCAGTCAAATGATGATGGGCAACATGATGAAGAGGAACAGGAAATGGCTGAACGTGTTCGTGTTTTGCATAGTATGACAAATGATTTACGTGAACAAGCAGGTAAGATTATGGAATTATTTTTTTTTTTTTTTCATAAAATCTGTTTTGTTTATTTCAAACAACAGACGCAAAAACAAAAACAAAAAGAGAGAAACAATTTTCAAATAATTATTGATCTTTCGTAATTTCTAAATTCAGTAACCCTGGCAGCTGAACGAGATCGATTAAAAGATATCAAAAATGAAATGGCCAATCGGCGAGAGCGCGAACGAGAATTCGATGGTTCTGAAAAGAATTTAAAACAACAACAACAAAGTCATCAAATTCATCCACAATCAAGCACATCATCGGCTGCATTAAAAGAGCAAATATTAGATTCAAACTTTTTACAAAAGAAGCACGATGTTGAAAAATCAAATCCAAATGAATCGCCACGTATAAACAAAGAACCAATACAATCAGCTGATGGTTTACTTTATTCACCAAATAATTCACATAATAATTGGTCGAATCGTCAGAATTCTTCCACACCATCGATACGATCAATTCATGGTGGTTGTCATCAATCTGAAAGTCTTTCACATAAATCGAATTCAAACAATTGTAATCAAGGTAAGGAATCAACAGATTCAGGTGCTGTTGATATGCTAAATATGTCAATTGAAGCTGGAAGTTTACAATCATGCAGTTCACGTGGATATTCTGTTCCACCGCCAATGCGAAACATTAGCGGACGTGACGGTAAATTGAGAATTTTCATTGTGTTTTTAGCCATGTTTTTCGAATCAATTTTGAAAATGATACATTTTTTTTTTATTCAATCAATTTCACTCAATACTAGCCGTGTGGCGGAAATCATCACAAGAAATTCCACGAATGTCATCATTGAATAATCAAACATCTGGCAGCTATGAAAATCAAACTGAACAAATTTATCCATGGTATTGGAATAATTATAATCAAACATGCAGTTCAGCTGCACCGCAAAGTCCTCAATGTGGACTACATTATCATCATCATTGTTTGCCACCACCAACAATGCAAGTACCAAGCGGTGTAAATGATCCAATGCTTTTGCAACAATTCATTCAAACACAACAAATGCTCATCAACTCAATTAGCCAATGCAATCAATTGTTATGGGATCAACAACGTGAAATTAATAATTTGAACAGTGCTGTGTTACTGGTAATGCAATTCGTGATTCGAATATATTTTTTTAAAATAAAAGAGAGAGAGAGAGAGAGAGAGAAACAATAACATTCAAAATTGTCGAAATTTCATTTTTAGATTCGAGAACGTCTATTGAATGCATCGAATAATCCAATTGTTGATGCAGCCCAACAGAATTTAATTCGAGCTGAATCGGTACCACCAAATATGGTGTGCACAAATCAGGCACCATTTTTACCACGCGCTCAATCGGAACAACCACAAAATTTCCCAAATTATCCACAACCATCAACAAGCGCATCAATTCAACCACAATCACCAATGTCACCATCACCATCACCATATCGACAATATTCAAATCCAATACAAAATGCCCAATATTATCGTAACAATCAGCAAGGTGTTCGTATGCTACGTCAATCAATGTTAAATGGTCGAAATGGTGTCACTGTCCCCTATTATGAATCCGATCAAATTCAATATGCGAATAATTTTTTAAATTCACATAATTTATCAAATCATACAAATGATAATGGTGGTCCACCAAATAGTGCAACCATTAATAATTTACATCAACAGAATTTAACAAATGCCTCCAATTCCGCAACACCTGTAACAAATAATAGTGTGAACGCAACTAACACAGTAACTGCTTTGAATAATCAAGTTGTGCCTGGCATTCGTGCTAACAACTTTTACGACAATTTTCGAAGGTAAACCATTTTCATTCATTTCATCAAATTAAAGAAAATTTTTTGTTTTTTTTTTTTTGTTTCTCTGACCGCCAACATTTATTTTATTAACAAACACATACACACGCAAACAATGTCTAGACAATAGCAATAAAAAAAAAAAATATAGAAAAGAGGCTGAACACTCATTTTTTAGTGATAATTTAATAAGAAATTTCAAATTACATTAATGTAGAGAAAAAAAAAACTTTAATTTTTGTATCCGAATTATCTGCATGTCTTGAATGTGTTAACTTTCATTTTCTTATTTACTTTGATCATGAGCGTTCGTACCTCAATTGAAAAATCCTATAAAATACTCTCAAAGACACAATTTAAATATACATGAAAAAAATGTCGATATTCGAGAATTTCCAAGCGACAAGCAATTACCATTCGGTAAGTGTAATTGATATATAAGCTTGAACATGCGCGTGAACATCTAACTGATTGCAACTAACTGATATGTGGATTTTGAGTTTGATTTTGATTTTGATTTGAAGCTTTTCTCGTCGTTTTTGTCTATTATTTTAAGTGTTTTTTTGCATCTTTTGTGAAATTTTGTTGTGAGATTTTTTTGTTGTTTATTCTTTTACTGTTGAGCACATGTACACAAGATTTTATATTAAACAAGAACTAATTTGATTACTGGAAACAAAATTATAAATTTTTAAAAATTAATCGATATTAAATTACTTGTTTTACTTTCAGTTATTCACGGCAAAATTTACTATCGAGCGCCAGCTGCAAAAGCAATGAAATGGAACAAGCTCAAACCCAAATTACACACAATAATTTACCATTGACAATTGGCAACAAGTTTCGCAATCAAATCAATCAAAATACGCCACCAGATGTATTAAATGTGAATCAACAACGATACTATCATGATATTCTCGATAATTTTTCCAGTAACACAAACTATAACAATTTAAAAATTGGTACTAGTTCATCAGCAACTGTAGCACCAACAGCGACCGCTGCATCGGCTACAGTCGCTAGTATTTTGGGAATGGCAAATGCTACACAAGTAGCCAGCACTAATTCCGTTACGACTAGTACAAGTAGTGAATCAAATCTACTTACATCGGTTGCAAATAACAATCACACCAATAATGAGATTAGGTAATTGAAATTGTCAAAAAGAAAACACATACAAATTTTACATTTCTTTATTTTTTTTTTTTATCAAAAATGTTGCGTCTATTTAAAATTACAATTTTGCAAATTTTGTCACTTTAGCAGAGTTGGTGGTGATGATCAAAAATCAATAAATTCATTTAATTTTGATGTGAATGAATTGAAACAACCGAAAATGTCAACAAAAACATTACAAAAAGGAACAACTGGTGGTAGTAAACGTCGTGATATGACCGCAACATCGAATGATCGCGATAATAATCAATTTGGTATAGCAAGCAATGGTTTTATTGCATCTGGTAATAGTTTACAAGATTTAAATTTGGCCAGCAGTTCAAATCAACGATTAAATTCAAAATCGTCATCGAAATTATTTGATGATCTCAAAGAGAATGTCTATTTGGAAGTTTCTGCATTGATAGCAGCAAATGAATCAAGACCACATTTTTTGATTAATTTATTCCGTGAACTTCAGCTTATATCATCGTCAGATCCATTGCGTAAACGACTCATGCAAGCCTTCCAAGAAGTTTATACACAACATTGTGAATCCAATGGATCTCCAAATATTTTACCGGATATGCATCATACACAAGCATCCGTGTCAAATCTTCAGGTTCGGAAAATTTGAATTTTTTTTTTTTTTCTTTTTTTTTCTTTGTTTTTTCATAAAACAATGTCTAAATGCACAATTTTGTTAACATTTTTTGATCGCCCAAATGTATGAACATTTTTTCCATGATTTTGTAATTTCTTTTTATTTTGATTTGATACAAAATAGAATGACTTGGAAAATCCTCAACATCAAAATGTAACCCAACTTTCTGGTGGACAGCAGCATTTTAATGAACGAGAAGGAGGCAATAATTTAGCAATAACATCAACGGTATTTATCATCATATATTCATTTTGAGTTCAATCCATTTTAAAATGAAATCTAATTGTGGTAAAAATTCTTTAATTATGAAATTAGTGTGTGCCAGATTTACGATCATCGATTGATGAAGCATTATTGCGTGTACTCACTGTAAATTCAACACAAAATGAAACAACAAACAATTGTTCATATTTGGATTTAACAGTCAAACAAGATGGACATAATGATGTGATTACAACAAAAGGAACTACAACAACAGCAACATCAAATAATATAAATGATGGGGCCAATGGTACAAGCGCTACATTAAATGTTATTCAACATGGTCCAAATGTATCACAATATAATTCGTCCGTTTGCTTGGCATCATCACATTTATCATCAATATCATCGAGTGTTAATCAAGATCTAGCTGAAGCCGATCAAAGTATGGAAAATGATGCAACAAACAATGAAAATGCAACCAATTCACCAGATGCAATCAACAATACAAATGAATGTAATAATTCTATGCCAGACAATGAGAGTTTAAATGAAGGTGCTGTTGGTGGTATTGAATCGCTACCCGATTTAGCTAAAGTCACAACCAATACAAATTGTGAAATTGACTTTGTTGATACAGATTTATAAAGAAATTTATACATATAATCATATGAAATTATCAATCAATGTATAGAAAATAAGGGATTAGCGTCTATCATAAACAATGCAACACAAAAGTATCATAGGATAACAAATGGAATCGTCAAGGATTTCTTTCTTCTTTTTGTCAAAAATTAAACGCAATTGCCGACCAAAAGATATGGAAATATAATACAATTCGTTTGCGAGCACCTGCAAACAAAAACTTCATATTCATATACATATTCACATTGAGCAAATGCTATTATTTTATTCTCATTACCTTATTCACGTCCAGAGATTTCTCTACATATTTCCTCATCATTTTTTTTTTCTTTTTTACATGACAATTTCTGTCTTAATTTATTTTAATTTTTCCACATTAAAAAAAAGGATAAAATGAAAGTAAAGCAAACACATTGTTATTCATTAAAATGTATGTCTCACAAATAAATGTTTATTCATGAGGTCTGGTCCCAAACAACTTAACAAATATTTTAACATTATTACTTTAATTGAGTCTAAAAAAAAAAAAAAATTTATCGAATTTGTAAATTAATATAAAAATTATGTTATTCTCAATTGTGTTTTATTTTTCATTTCATTTCATTTCAATTGTTTTAGTTGTTTTGTTTTTTACTTCTTTTAAATTCGATAATATGTTTGATATAGCCAAATCTATATATTCAAGTCAATTGAATGATCATATTTTGAGAGAGAAAAAATTCATTGAAAAATGAGCAAAAATTCGCAGCCTATAGAATAAGTACGATCATTATTGTTATCACTAAAGCTGATTTTTTCGAGTTTGTCGAAAATTACTTAAGAAGATAGAATAGAAGAAAAAAAAAAGAAGAAGAAGAAACTTGGTAACATATTATGATTCACCGTTGCCAAAGTAATGAACCATGTGTGTGCCAATATAAGCTCTCCATGTCGCTTCGATGGTTCTCCTTTGGCGATTCAAAATCATAGTCATCGATTTGCTTAATCATTGTTGTTGATGTTATAGCTGCATTTATTGAATTCACTGCTTCATTGGTTGAATGTATGGAATTTGATTTAATTATCGATTCCATTGCAAATTGATTAACTGGAACCATTTTACGATTATTACATACGAAGAATTGCTCGTACGGCAATTTTTTGGTTACTGTGACGGAGAAAAAATGGAAATTTTTCATTTTAAATTTTGCGCATTTTTTGGTTGGATACTTCTTTTTTACATGTGCCAATTCATTTTGATTTAACTTATAAAATAATACATGAACATATAGATATATATTTATATATAAAACTAAAACATGCAAAAAATATAACTGCATAAAATTTCTTAATTTTTTTTTTTCTTTTGTTTTATGTTCTCAACATTTTAAGATAGAGAGACAAAGATAGAGAGAGAGAGAGAAAAAAAAAGAAATTACTAAATCTATGTCAGCACACACTTACTACATTTAATTCTTATTCACTATTCGAAACATCGATAAAATGTAAAAAGACAAATAAAACATATCAAATCATGTGTGACATCATCATAGTTGATTTAATATGACCATTTGATTTGTTTGCATTGATCGTTGGATTAACGATGCTGTTGATATTGTTGAATGAACTTGAATTACCGATATTCGATGCATCATCGTATGCGTTATTGTCCTTGTTGTCATCGTAGCTCATTTGCATATCTAATTGGTAGCCAGAAGATAAGGATGAGCAATAATTTTGAGAAAAAAAAAAAATGTTCATAATGGCAAAAACCGAAAAAGAAACAAGAAAAATATATAAATTTTCAAATGAGTATGATACAAAAAAAAAAACGAATTTCTTCTTAAAATTGGGTCAAAAAGGAATGCCAATTTATATTAAGCATTCATGAATAAGCAAAGGAAAAAAAATCAGAATTATTTGTTGAATGTATTTGTGCCATTTTAAAATGTGATTCACTATTTGCATTTCGGCGTTAATTGTGTGTGTGTGTGTGTGTGTGTGTGTGTGTGTGTGTGTGTGTGTGTGTGTTATACAATTTTACATACCTTCGACATAATCAATGACTGACAAATGACTTCGACGTCGTTTGGCATTTTCATCGGTAAAATCATCGGCAATGCTATGAACGGTACGTTTTCGATTTTCAAAATTCGTACGACCTTGATGATGGTGCACTTTTTCAACTTCTAAATGCATCGATTCCATTTGTGTATTTGAATCATTCACATCAAAATCAATATCGATCATATTGTTCTGATTATTATCAAGCGATCGTGTGTCATCAGTGGATGATAAATTTGTTCTTGTTGTTGCTGTTGAACAGTATCCATAATAGCCATTTGATGAAATGTGTGACACAATTGGTGTTATTGTGGTGCTATCAAAATAATCAATTTTTGGACGTCGTTGTACTGGATTCTCATAGTTGTAAATGTTACCGCCATTTGTCAATGGGCTTGCTGACCAGCATGATGTTTCGAAATCCATTTTCTTTCTTTTATTTATTTTCCACTTAATTTTCCGGTTTTTTTTTTCTACTTAATTTTTCCCTGTAATCCTTAGGCAATTTGATTCTTTTTTTTCTTCTTTTTTCTTAGGCAATTCTTTTTTCTCTTACAAGCGATTTACTTAATTCAGGCAAATAATTTTTTTATATGTAATTTTAAAAATTGATTTTTTTATGTTCCGCAATTATTTGGTAATAATCAATTACAATAATTTTAAATTCGTTGAGAATGTTGTTATAAATTCCGTTGACTTTTGAAATTATTAGCTCGTGTATACGTTCACTTTTCAATGTATTGAGCTAGTGTTTTTTTTTTTCTTTTTTTAATTGAAAAGCATTTATTCGTGTTGTGTGTATATGCACTCCGTGTAAATGTATATACATATATTTCGAAATCACTATCTATATGTGAATGTAGCAAACAAAAAAAAAAAAAAAAAATACAAATTTATATAATAACTGTAGTACACGTTTAATTTGAATTTTTTTTTATCTGGCGAAAATAAATGAAGCTAGTCAAAGCGTGTAAACGAAGGAAAAAAAACGCATTTCGTTTCAATTCTACTTTTCATATTATTCGTCGTCTGATACACGATCACACAGATCTCTCATATGAATACACTTTGGTTGGTTGTTTTTTATTTTTTTTTTTTTTTTTTTTTGTCATAAATTTCGTTGAATTCGTCTCCTTTACCTCCGCTGTGTACTCGCTTGCTCTGTTATTTCGTTTTTTCTTTTCCTTTTTCAAGCGAATTTGTTATTTTTGTATGACAAAGACAACAAATTCAACCGAATACAATCGCAACGCGTTGAAACCATCAAAAGTCAGTTAATGGAAATTTTTCTGGTGACAGTTGAAGATTTTGTTTGAAAAATTAATCCTTTAGCATTTATCAAACAAAATTAAAAACATTTGTTTAATCACTAAAATGTTTTTGTCATTCGAAATGTTCGTTTCTTTTTTATGATTATTCGGTTATTAAAGTGTATTCAGGGCTTTGCATACAATTTCAATTGTAATGCAATTATGTTTGGCCTAGTTGCAAAGAAAAAAAAAAAAAATAAATATATAGCAATACAAGCTACGATTAATGAAGAAAAGCCAGTAATTGTTGAGCGATACACAAATTACACGCGGTCTAGTCAGCCTTTCGCATAATACTAGAATCTTGTATAGAAGCGCGAAACTGACTCTATTCACACAGACTTGTATAGTACATACACATAGACAACACTAGGGGAAAATGTGGTTTGCTTGCTTGTCAACACCAAACTAAATAACAAAACGAAGAAAGATGAAAAGGAGAAAGAGAGAAAGCATGAAAAACAGACATTCTCAAAGTCTAACTTTTAATAAATAAACATTGATTAATTTATACATTTTCCTAGATATATATCTATTGATTTATAATTTATTCGTATCTATTTCGATTGATCTTTTCCCCTTGCACACATAAACCAATTTTCGTTATCAACGTGAGCGTGCCGACATGTAATGTGATTCTTTTTTATTTTTTTTATTTTTTTTTTTTTTGACATTTCTAGCTTTGTCAGAAACGTCATTTCCATCGGTCTATAAACAAACTGTACATTATTGGAATACATTAAAAAATAAAATATGTTGATTTGATTTTAGATTTAAACCATTTTTTTATTTACAGCATTTTTTCTTTTTTTTTTTTTGTATTAGAAAAGCGTTTTTATATAAATTTTCAAAATTCTTATTGTTATTTATATTAATTTATTCACTAGAATTTTGCAAAAATAGATTTGGATAGAAACGTAGACCTTCGATTGAGTCATCGCGACAAATTTTTCCAGCTCTTTCGGCAGTCAATAATCGCTCCTGTGCTAGCAACAGCGAAATGCTTAACAATTGTGCCAATTCTTCGACACCAAGTGATTTCGCCTTTTCCACCTGAATATTTCGATTGAATTGAAATACAAAATTCAATTATTTTTCAATTTAAATTATCAATTATATCAAAAAATACACAAACACATACAAAATCAGAAAAAAAGGAAAAAGAAGATAGAGAGAGAGAGAGAGAGAGAGAGAGAGAGTGAGAGAGAGAAAGAGAGAAAAAGAGCAAGTTGAAAACGTACCTCTGCAAGTGTTTCTTCTGCAACCGTTTCGTCACTATGAGTTTCAAGCTGTAAAACCATTGCACCGCTTGGGAATGTTCTCAATTGAATGGGACCATTAAGAAATTTACATGCATTAAGTAGATCCTCTGGTGAAAGTAATTCCAAACCTCGTGCCCGATTCACTCGACAATATACATCGGCAAGTGACATCATGCCACCAGCTTCCGTAATTGGATCAAGTAGCATTTCACAGATTTGATTTGCCAATAATTGAAAATATTCTATATTACTTGCAGCACTATCTCTAGTTACTGGATCATCAATTCCCAAGCTCATAAGATACGATTTAAATCGTATTGTTTCATCTTCGGAAATTTCACCATGACGTTCACGTATTTTTGAACTAATCACTTTTGATATTGCAACCATATCTTTGGCCATTGTCATTAATTTATTAAGATCTTTAAATGCCAATGTTATATTTTCATCTGTTTGTTTTTGTCGCTCCTGTAAACTACGTTCAATTCCAACAATTCCCGTGCGCAATTTTATACGACGTGGTGGATCATTGTCATTTCCACCATTATTAGGTGATGGTAAATTTTCAATTGTTGCCCAAATGCGTGCCGTTATTGTTTCATTTAATGCCACTACAAATGAATCTTCAATACCATTTCGGCCAGATAATTTGATAAAAAATTCACCAGTACTATCGTCCATTGGACCTGGTGCTTTGTCTGGTGATGGCTCTTTTAATGTTAAAATAATTCGCTTTTTACGACCAAACACAAATGAACTAGCCAATTCTTCGTCCAATGATAATACATATTTTAGGTGTAAATTTAATACAACCATTCCACGAGCTATTTCACCATTTCGTCCCCATAATAAACGATGAGTTGTTAGAACCACTTCACCATCTTCGAAATTTGTCTAAAAAAAAATTACAAAAACAATTGATTGTTTATTCTTAAATTTTAATCATTCGCAATTTTTTACAAACCTTTTGATGACCATGATACAATTTCATGTTTTTATGTTTGACTACAAATGATTCATCATCGCGCAACACTGCCTGTGCATATTCAAATCGATTCATTTCTAATTTTTTAAAAAATGGTTTAGAAAATGTTACTAAAACTACGTAAAATACTTTGTTTAGTAATTTTGATTTGTTTCTTTTCGTTTTGACAATTATGGCTGATTCAGATTCCAATTAAGGATGATTCAAATCGAATTTTATTTTTTTACAGTTTATTTACAATTGATACAAGATGTCGCTGGTTACATTGTTGTCGCATCAGTTGAACAAAATTTTCTACAAATCTAGAATTGTTTTTTTTTTTTTTGTTACTTTAATCAATGAATAAATCAGTATTTAAATTGTAAAGTGTGTGTTTTTTTCCCTCATTTATTTGTCATTTGATTTTTTGTCAATTTTTTTTTTTTGTTTCATTCAATTTCAAAGGTTATTTCATCCATTTAATAGACATTTTGTACATTGTAGCCCCCCTCATTAAACTATTGTTGGATCAATGATAATTTGCACCGGATATCTTGCATCGTGTAACACTGGTGGTGGTGTGTCATTCATTGTTCATTGTTCAACCATTTGTACCAGCAGCAAATACATCCGACGTATAAGTGAGAGTTTTTAATCTAGAAAGTCTTTCTGAAACAAAAGCATCGCGGCCTGTAAGTAGTGCGTTTAATATATACAAAAAAAAAAAAAAAAAAGGAAAAGAAATAATTTCGATCTATTCAATTTATAAAATTTATTTACATATTTGTTAGGCAGAAAAACCAAAAAAAAAAAAAAATATTTCAATATATGAAATTGCAAATTTTCTACTTTGTTTAAAAAAAAAATCGATAAAGTTTTTACTGTTTCAATTGCGAATCAAAAGCGTCCAAATCAGCACAATTTATTTTTTGAATTAAATAAGGAAGAGAAAAAAAAGAGGAGAAAGAGAACAAAATTCCACATGGAAAATAAATTGCTTATCGTGATTTTTTAAAACGACGATTTTTATTTTTATTTCGCTATTTCAAATTGGAAATATTTTTCTTTTCAAATAGCGATACCACATAGAGTATAATATAATAGTATTTTGCTCGTTTGTTTTTGCGACATTGATACATCACGAAATTTCATTGCCATCGAGAAATTTCCATTCAAGTGAAAAGTTTCACATTTATACAGTCCGTTTAAATAAAAAAGAAAAAAAATTTAACAGGTTTGTTGAAATAATTTTTTTTTTTTTTGTTTTTTTTTTTTCGTTAAAACAATTCATTCATTCAATTGAAACAAAAGAAAAAAAGAGAGAAAAAGAGAAAAAAAAATGTATTTTCCCCGAATCGCAAATGATGACATTCAATGGAGTTGATAAACGTGATAGACGTCATATATTCCAATCAAATCATTTTTGTTTGCAGCAAATATTCCGAAACGCAAACTCCTCGTAAACTTTCGATGAGTTGTTGTTTTTTTTTTTTTTTTTGTTTGTTTTGTTCATTGTTGTTCAAAATTTCTATGAAAAAAGATTTAAAGTGTGAATGTGAGTGAATTGCGGATAAATTGGGTGAGCAATTTCAGTGAAAATTCCATAAGTTTGATTTTATTTGAAATTTAATAATATCTAAAAGATATGCGTTAAAAAGAAATCGTTCCGCATATACACATTTTATTGAGGCATTGAAGCAAACAAATCGTTTTACATTTATTTTTTTTTTTTACTTTACTTCACTTCTTTTCTTCATTCTTCATTCAAAATGAAAAACTTAGTCGACCGATTAAACATAAAATGAGTTAGTGATAAAAATGCATTCGGCATTTTCTATTATAATGTTTTAATTTCACATATTAAGCGATTCATTGGATATGTTTTGGAATTTTTCATCACAAAATTAATTTTTTTTTTGTTTTTGTTTTTGAGTTGAATTCAATTCTCGTTCATGATTCAGAAACATCGGAAAAGAAGGAAAAAAAAAAATAAAGAAGAAGAAGAAGAAGAATTTATAATAAAGCCAATATGATGCTTGAATCGATTCATATTCAACAAAATGTGAAGGAACAAAACACACAATGCAGACACATCGTATGCATAAGTGTATAGAATTATCTATTCACATAGCGTACAAGGAACAAAGTGAAAATCACAAATGGCGAAAACTATACCGACAAAATGAGAAGAACAGACAAGAAGGAAAGATAAAAAAGAAGAGAAGAGAAAAAAAGCGCACACAGTTGAATAAAAAAAAAAAAAAATAAAAAATAAAAAATAAAAAGAAAGATGAAACATGTTTTTGTTAGAGGTTCTTTGTCTTCGCACATGCGAAAGAGAGCATCTTGAATGGCGAATGAATCGCGATAAATTTGGATATATTTATTATAAATTATCGAATGCATCATCAATACAATATTCGGCTATTGAAATTTATTGGCTATTTCTAATTCTAGAAAACAAAAGCCGTTTGAAAGAGAGAAAAAAAAAAGAATATCACTTGTGAATCGCAGTGTATGTGTGTGCACTCCGAGTGTGCGAGTGTGTATATATATACATATATAGAGTTGTATATGAGTGTATGTCACACACTATATGAGAATTCGTGTATGCGTCATATATCGGTTGAAATTGATTCAATTGTGATTCGGTTAATGTGTGTATGAGTACGCCAGTTTTAATTCGTTACAAAACAAATACACATAAAGAATATATCTAATTTTCATGGGCGAATCGGAATATATGGTTGAAATGGTGTCGTTTCAATGTATTGATTCACACAACACAGAATGAATGAATAAAAAAAAAAAAAAGAATAAAATGTCTCACCCGTACAACAAACAAATTCGTTTACACACATGCTTGCCCCTAGTATGTGCTTTATTCGCTATTTCCTTTTTTTTCTCATTCTTTTTGATTCTGTTTGGAACATAATTCGTTTTGCCGTATAAAATACAAAATGCACACGCGGCTTTGAACACACCGCTTCTTGGTATTTTTCATATTTTGTGAGAATTTATTCGCTTTACCCATATGCGCCTTCTTGTGCACTGATTAACAATTTTTTTTTTTTTTTTTTGTATGTATTTCACATAGAAAATTCGTGAATTGTATGAATTTCAACAACAAGAAAAAGAAGGGAGAAATAATACAGAATGAAGAAGAAAAAAGACTACTGGCGACGACGGAAATAGCCGATCAAATTATAGAGACAATTCGCCTCTCTTCATTTTTTTTTTTTTTTTTCGTTTTCTCGTCGATTTTAAAATTACTTCATTCAGACTAGAGCTGCCCACTGAACCGATTTGTTCGTTCGAGTTCGTTCGAATTTTAACCGAACATGAACAGATCATTTTCAATTCTGAACAACATGAACCAAACTCGAACGAACATGAACACACAAAATGTTTCCGAACGTTGTTCAATTAAATGAATTTCTTGTATGAAAGCGATTTATAAATGTACATTGTCTGTATCAACGGAAACGGAAAAAAGATACGATTTGTCGTTTGCATTCCGTAATGTTGTATGTTAATTGAACAATAATCGAACGAACATGAACCGAACTTGAACATCTTGAACAAACTGAACATGAAATCGAACGAACATGAACACCCTTTTTTCTCTTTAGAACAACTTGAACCGAACCTAAACGAACATGAACATAAAAGTGAAATCATTCTCGAACATGAACGGTTCATGTTCGGTTCATGAGCAGCTCTGAATTTCAGACATATTATTATTACTTCAGAATTCATCTGAATTTTATAAATTGTTTTGTTCATTATTTGAATATTTTTCCCAAAGTAATTTAATTCAAAAGTATTTCATTTTTATGATCATAATATTTACGACCATTATCAATTTTTAATGACATCATTTTTTATTGACAGTCTATATATCATGATTTGTTCATTGTTGATATAAAATTAAATCGAAAAATTATGTGTCAAATCTAAACAAAATTCTTATCGCGACTACCATTTTAAGAGCGATGATTGAATTTCCAAAGATGTATGTACGGGTGCCGCCCATGTTTTCATTGACACATTTTTCTTCTCTTGGGCTAGTTCAAACAATGAATGTAAGAAGTAGAACGGCGTGAATTCTTTTCTTTCATTTTTCTGCTGCTGCTGCTGCTGCTGCTTCTACTTCTGCTGCACATAAAGTGTTTGAATGTATCTCTCTCAACTTTATGGCATAATAGAGAAAAAAAAAAAAAAACGAAAATCGTTGACTCCCTTTTATAAGAGCATTCAGTCGCCCTTTTGCAACAAGCCACCAAGCAAAACATACAATGTATTTCACGACCCATTTTCCAGCATCACAATATACATATATTCATGAACATTACTAAGCGAAAACATGCTAGCATTGCTCCGATTAGATGTCAAAACCAACCCTGTATCTTTGAAATGAGCACAATCCATGTTATGTCTATATAAACTTGGAATGAATGAGATTTTTTGTTTCTTCTCTTCTTTCCAATTTTTTTCTTCTCTTCATTTAAATAGAATGCGATCATTGTTCTTTTTTTTTTTTTTTTTTGTTTGTGTCTATATCTGTGTGTTTGTGGTTGTTCTTTGGACATACACCTACTTTGAATAATATTTGAAATTAAAAGAAACGCTTACAATTCATTGAAATCCATCATCATCAACTGTCTGCACATACACACACATACACACATCAACATTTTATGTGCATATGTGTATGTATTACATTTACTCAATGATTGTATGTATTTTCAAGTTTTCAATCGTCCATATTCTTGTTGTAAATACATCATATTGAATACTTGCTTCCACTTTTAACGATCAACATTAGTTTATTTGCTAGTTTCAACTGTATAGAAAGAACGAAAGCGAGGCAGTGGAAGAGGGATAAAAAGAGGGAGAGCAATAGCGAGAGTAAGAAAAATTAAAAAAAAAAAAAAAATGTACAGAATCAAATCATTGATAGACTATTGCCCCGTGTCTATAACATACATATTTTATGTACCCACAGAAGTAATATTTTGAGTAATGGATCTTTGCGCAAGCGCCATTATTTCTAGTTGTGTTATGACTCAATTTTCATTAATATTACCCATTTTATTATGAGTTTTAATTGCATGCCTCTATATTTTTTTTTTAGTAAATTTTTCAACATATTTTATGATTCCAATTTCAAATTGAATACATTTTCTTGTCCTCAAAACTCTTCTCTCTATCTCTCTCTTCTTCTCACTCTCTCTCTCTCTCTCTCTCTCTCTCTCTCTCTATTTCCTCACTTTTTTTGATTCATTGAACTGAAGAATTTTTCCAAGAAATTATTCAACTTGATTTCAAAAAATAATTAAAATTGAAAATGAAAAACTTTGTCAAACATGGATGAATTCTTAATATTTGGGAAAATACATGAGAAAAAAATAACGATTGTACCATTTGATGAACAATCTTCTTTGAAAATTCTTTCTGCAAGAAGAAAAAAAAAAAAAAAAAGAAAAGAAAAACGTTGTCAACACCCAAATCTGAATGTAGATTTTATTAGTGAACATAAAATTGAGGTTCATAGCCCAGAAACCTAGAATATTTCATTGAAACAACAATTGAATATAAATGATGGTTCAAGTAAACAGTGTGATTTATCTGTATATGCGCGTCTGAAAACACTCACAGTGTATCCTCAAGGTATCATCAACTCCAGTTCCAATATATATAAAAAAAAAAAAAAAAAAAAAACTGCAGAGATATATATTAAATGGAAAATAATGTCGTTCTGAATCGCAAAAATCGATTGTGAACAACAACAGCAACAATATGACTTTAACCTATTTCTCGGCGCACATTATGTGCGTTTTGCATATAACGTGTTTAACGGTTATTAAACACATACACACATAACACACAACCATTCATGAGATAAATGACAATTCAACTGACCAAATTTCAAATGAATTTAAAATTTTGATCCACATCGAATAACAGTCAAAGCATTTGAATTTCAACAAACAATTTGGGTTGCAATGTGACATACAAAAGCAAATATTGAAGAATTATAAAAGATGCAAACATATAGTATTTGTTTTTTTTTTTTTTTTGGCTTTAGCCGGTCAAACATCTGAGCGACATTTTTTGTTTTTTGTTTTTTTGAACATTTGTCGTTTCAATCCCCTATTTTTCCATTTCAATTGTTCGTTGTTTTCACAATTTGGTTCAAATTTTTTTGATTTAAGGATCAACAAATGATTATATGTTTTAAATCAATTTCTGCAACTGAAAATAATGATAATTCAAGGAAAATTCCACATTTTGATCAAAATGTGTCATTAAAACACATTTACTGATGAACATTGCCATTTTTCCGATAAAAAAAAAAAAAAAATAAAAAAAAATAATACGCTAATGTTGGCCTTTATATCGCCAAACAATAAAATGAGCACAAAATTTTTCCATCATCACGTGTCCATGTCTTGTGTGTATCGTAATATGAATTCTCAACTTTCCATTATTGAATCAGCGTTGACTGTTGTTGCTGTAATTTTCCAAGTTTGTACTAGACACATTACCATGTACAGTGAGAAAGGAGATTTGATATATTCAAAAACACTTGCACTTATTGCATTTTTTTTTTTTTTTTTTTTTTATGTATGTTCAAATAAACCAAGTGTGTTCTCCATAACGACTTACACGTGCTCCACCATAATTGCGTTTCAGTTCAGTATACTTCAATTGTGCTTCATTTCTAATCATTATTTATTGCTTATCGGCTTTTATTTTTTTGAATGTTTTGTGGTAATTGCTGTTACATGAATTTTCCGAGAAGAAAAACTTTTCTTCTTTTCTGCAGAAATTTTTAAATATTTGAAAAAATGTATTTATTCAGTTGAATAATGTATATAAAACAGTTGAAAATAAATAGAGATCAATTAAATAGTTTCACATGATATTTAAAAATTACCAAATTGATTTACAGATAAATAATTTGGATAAAAATTAATCATGAAATATTAAAAATTCAATTTTCATTCCGATAACCATAATGAATGTCGCCTCATATAAATAAAATGCTAACAATTTATTGATTTGCATTGATAAGAATTTGTATTTTCATGGTATGTGTGTTTCATAGCGACAAGTTTGTTTGAATCTAACTATAAATGAATGTTGCACGTGCAACCTCAATGAATATGATCAATATGACAACACAAACAGCTTATATACATTGACGACCTGGTTTTTGCACTAACTTATGTCCGCTTATTACGTTTTACCAAATTGATTTTTATTTCTTGTTGTTGTTGTTGTTGTTGATGTTTTTGCATTGGAATCTATATTACGCTTAGGAAGTATTACAAAATTTTCTCAATGACAGTATAATTTTGTTGAAGTAATTTATCAGTATTATATTATGTGTGGTTTGCATCTGTGCATTTAGCATATGCATTTTATTTGCTATGATTTCTATTTGCAGAAATTAAAATTTCAAACTTATCATATGATTCACAGTGTGTGTGTAGGTGTGTGTGTGTGTGTGTGTGTGTGTGTGTGTGTGTGTGTGTGTGTGTGTGTGTGTGTGTGTGTGTGTGTGTGTGTGTGTGTGTGTGTGTGTGTGTGTGTGTGTGTGTGTGTGGTGTGTGTGTGTGTGTGTGTGTGTGTGTGTGTGTGTGTGTGTGTGTGTGTGTGTATGTGTATGTATGTGAATTGAGTATAAGAAAAGACGTACGAAGATAGAGAGGGAAAGGAGATAGAAAGAGAGAGAGAGAGAGAGAGAGAGAGAAAGAGACAGAGACAGAGAAAGAAAACAGCATATGGAAGTATTTTGTTCATATAATATAAGCGAATGCACACGATCATGACCCAAATTCAATTGAGGTTGTGTGTCTGTGTTGCATTTGCTTCTGCGTTCAAATATTTTTCAACGAAACACGCCTCAATGCAGTTTTATTACTTCATGTTTTGCTTCATTTTTTCTTCTTTTTTGTTCTTTAATTTTGCAAATTTCATGAAGTCGATGATTTTGTGAATTGAAAATGTTAAGAACAACATGGGTGAAGATGAAAGATGTATTATTACCAAACACCGAAAATATTTTCGAACACAACACGGAAACAAAATCCACACGTCAATGATTATAATGAAAATGTACATTATTCGTAGCGAGAATTGTTAAGTTTGTTATTGAAAATCAGCTGTTGAAAGGTCATTAATTAGAATTAACAAATACAACTTTATTAGTTCCGAATTGCATTTTAATTTAGTATGTCAATGTACACGTACAGTATATACATTTTTGTTTTGCTTTTTTTTTTTTTCTTTTGTTTGAAAAGAAGAAATTATTTTAATTTCAAAAATGTTCTAAAAAGCATTTAAGCTCAAGTAAAATCTATGCTAAGAGTGTCTTGAGCCATTTAGTCTTGATCCATACAGTGTACACTACAATGTATACATCATTTGTATATTAACAAACAATTCACACAAACAGCAAACACCAAATAACACACATGGATCGCAACAATTGTTTATTCTAACACATTGTAGATTGTGAATTGCGCGTAGTGGTGGAAAAGCAAATTCAGTCTTGCGCTAGAAAAAGATAAACAATCGACACGAAAAATGTCGAAATGTAGGTCGCACCAAAAACTTGACCCTCTTTTTTTTTTATTTCACGTACAAAACGTTATTTTGTTTCTGTAATTCACATTGCACTAAATAATATCGGTTTTAAACTAAATGAACCGAACGTATATACAAGCATACATGTTGAATGATTTTGCCAATATAAATGAAACGTTTGGCAATATTTTGCACGTTTATTTCGTTATATTGATTTAGTGAATGTTTTCCAATTATTAAAACTCAATCTAATGTGAATTCATCTTTTTTTTTTCGTTATGGAGTGAATCATTTATATTTGATTCCAAAATATAAATTTTCCATTTGAAAATCACCAAAAGTGTCATCTACTGAATTCACCATCAAAAATGTCACCACATTTGATAGTTATTGATTTATTGAATTGCATAGAGATCTTACAAATTACTCATCATTAGCCTAAGACCAATTTCAACTTGTTTAGTTGATAATAGGTTTTGTACAAAATGATAGATGTCTGAATTAAAGACTCTGCAAACGACTTTTTAATCTGGTGTTTGAGACGATTACTCATTTGGGATATCAGTTGACGACACTGAAATTGTCTTGTTTCTGTAATGGAACTGGAAAATACTGAAATATTTAATCGAATTTTTGTCAACAGACACACAATTAGCTAAATGAGAAAATAAAATAAATTGAAAATGTCAACGAAAACGTCCCAAAATGTACGTTATGCGGATATTTAATGAGTAATTTTTGCAAAATGGTCATTTGCAATGTTGCAAACATGTATTGCTTACTGGAATTGTTCACAATTTCTGTTTTTGTTTTTATGTTCATATTGAATCAGAGAACGGTAGAGTTATTGCAGCAATGCGCTACAGCCCGACGACCTTCAAACACACAGCACCGCTTGAAACATGTTTCTTGTGAATCCCATTCAAAGATTCACTCTTTCGTTTATTTTATCATTAAATATATAAATAAATATTCGTTCTATAAATTGATGGTGAATGGTAATGGTAAAGGGAATTATCTTTGTGACGCATTCACTTTTTGCATGATTCTTGGGAAATTGGTGTTCGATTGAATTCCATGAAAATATTTTATCGTTGATTGACCATAAGGTATTTGAGAGAATGCGTGTATGTGTGTAATGAAGAGGAAATATTATGTTATTCTCTTTATCAGAGAAGAGAGTGAAAAAGAGAGAGAGAGAGAGAGAGAGAGAGAGAGAGAGAGAGAGAGAGAGAGAGAGAGAGAGAGAGAGGGGAGAGTATGTGTGAAAGAGAGTGAGTGTGAAAGAGAGAGAGAGGCAGAGAGAGAATGAGTGTGAAAGAGAGAGAGAGAGTGAGTGTGAAAGAGAGAGAGAGAGAGTGAGTGTGAAAGAGAGAGAGAGAGAGAGAGAGAGAGAGAGAGAGAGAGAGAGAGAAAGAGAGTGAGAGAATGAGAAAATTCATGCATAATATGCGATAATGAATGACACAAATGAGCGAATCATGTAGTGTGACCAATTCTTAAGTCGTAAGGTCAATGACTGTGGACGTTTCTATTTCTCATTGTTGCGGTTTTTCTATATAAACTGTTATAAAAGACATTTTCAACATGAACCACATAAATTCCAAATAATTTTGGTGAATCTGTTCATCTATCTTTTGTTTTCTCTTCATTCTCTGTCTAATTCTTTGTTTGACACAACTGGGAAAATTTTAAAGAGAAAATGGCTTAATGAAAATGTCTCGTTCAGAAAAGTTTAAAATGTTTCATCAATTCAGAGACACAAATATATATTTGAAATGGAATTATTTTTCTGTGACTTGGACGGGATTGGATTGTAAAATACATATAAAAACAGTACTCGTCTAGTACATGGCGTCTATTTCTGCTCTGTCGATGTATACACACTATTCCAACATGTATATATATATATATATTTATACATAAAGGAATGATGAACGAAGCACAAAGGAGAGACTTGGCTTAACAACGCAATAACAGTTACAGTCAGTTCAATGCACGAGATGTATTTACGGTTCCATATAAACTTAATAAGAAAATGAGAGAGAGAGAGAGAGAGAGAGAGAGAGAGAGAAAGAGAGACGAATCATCAAACGATAAAGAAAGAAACACAGGGAGACAGAGAGGCATAGAAACAGAAAGAGACAGAGAGCATGTGAGATAAAGAAAGAACAAATGAGTAAAAAAATGAAAAAAAGAATAAAAGTAAATACATCACAGACAAAATGTATGCCCCGTGTAATTTGAAGACCGTCAATAATGCGCATTTTTCTTCTTTAATTCGTATTCAATTTTATTTATGCATCAGCGATTAAATTAACTATTTTGGTTCCTGTAACAGTGGCGGCAGCGATGATGGTGATGGTGCGTTTGTCACTTGTTTCTATTTTAACCTGCGCCAATTCGACCGTGTGCTTGAGAATAGTAAAAATGTTAGTAAATTGAAATGAATCAAATCATGCTACACAATTTAATTGGATTTTATTTGAATATATGCTAAAAAGAGTTAAAGAAACAAATATGATCGATTCAATCATCATATCTCATCTCTTAATCATATAAGCATTGGATATTTTTTCTAATTTTTTTGTTTTTATTAAAATTCATACAATTATGGCGATCCATCCAAGATAAAATAGCATAAAATATATAAAACAAAAACAAAAAAAAAAAAAAAAACAAAAAAAATAGTTAAAATGACTGGGTCTCGACTGTAGCATGGTCACACACCAATGTCAGTAACACACAGATCGGAGGGTTCGTTGACCCATTTGTATGGGGTGTGACGCATGAATTGCTTGCATGTGTTTATGAAGCGTCAACGCTTAATATCAAAACCGTACACACAGGCTGCTGCGTATTACACGTTCATTGGCTTTTGGTACTCTCCTTTGCTCTGGTTGTTCTCTTCATGAGCCGAAACAACATGACACTGCCGTAGTGCGTATGTATATAGCCATCGACTCAGAGCTAAATCTATCTACTCTTTTTGTTGTTGTTATTGCTTCTGCTGTTATATGCGTCAATGATATTTAACTGTGTGAACACATTTCCAAACGCACAACCAAATAAAAAAAAAAAATAAAAAAACAAAAAAAAAAAGAGAAAAACGAAAGAAAAAAGAAACAAACACACCAAAGACAACGTACTTAAGAGATATAAAACTGAACCAAAGTCAATGGCACGCAGACTGTGAGTGATATTGGGATTGAATACATAGCATTTGTTCTTGAAGAACATATTGGATTCAACATAAAATCAACAAATCATTCGATAGGCTCAATTGTATTGTGAGTAATAGAAGGAATCCTTTTTAGATTTGTAACATTTCATCGGCATCGATTTTTTTTCTACCATAATCGTCCGCTTACCAACTCAATTTCAATAATGTATTGAAACTAACAACAAGGAAAAAATTAGTGACACATTCGCAAAATGTTTTACCGAAAGAATTATTAAATTGAGATTTTAATGGGCTTTATAATGTTATTGTTTTAAATTTTAATTGAACTTCCAACTTTGTGTTGGTTTCTTTGAAAAAGTCGTTTCTTTGTTTTCGTGTTTCAATTTGGTGGTTGTGTTGACCCTAGTTTTAGCCATGATATTTCATTTTATTAATAATTTATTGCGTTAATTTTGAGTTACGTTATTGCAAATTTACTGGCTCATACAGGAATAAGGTGCCTAAATGGTATTTATTTAAAATGACATCACAGGCGGTTTCATGAAACGTGTTGTTGCCTCTTTTGATTTTCGACATATTTGCCACATTTTTTTTTCACTCCATTGTTTGAGATGCAGACAAGCGCTTACCTCAAATGAAAAATTAAAGAAAAAAAAAAATAAAATGATAACATAGAAACAGTGGTAAATTTCACAGTGAACGCATACGCATTAAATGGCTCCCAAAAAAGGGAAAAACCACCAACAACATTATATTTGTGTTCATATACAACATACGCGCACCATATATAAATCGTTTATGAATTGGAGTAGTATAACAATAGAAGTGGGAAAAAGGCCGGAGACTAACTCAATGAGACGATTCGCACTGTTAATATAATATTGATATCGTCTAGACTTCAGACGGCCAAATTCAACAACTTATTGAGCAATTTGAATTTCTGTCTTTGACTCGGTTTGTTCGTAAGGATTTGTGTGTGTGTGTGAATGTGTGTGTATGATTTTTATGCTGATGTTTCTTCTTCTTCTTCTTCTTCTTTATCACATAGCATATAAGAATGTTATTTTGGAGACTCTGAATCAGAGTGCATATATAGATGTGCGCGCACACAGATTTCGTTTGGATTCTTGTCAAATGCTCATTTAAAACACGCGACCAAAAACATTCGAATCGCATTTGCTGTTATCAGTTGGAAGAATTCACACTTACTTTCAAACACAGCAGTGTGTTCGTTCATCTTTCAATAAGTTCATTAACATTTTAGAATTTTCGACATTCGCAAGAAACACTTTAATTCAAACTTGACTATTTATCGGTACAAAATAGAACGAAATTATTTCTTTACACTGTATTTATAAATGTTTTATTTTTGCTTAATTTATAATTGGGATAAAAACAATAATTTTTCATATTTTTTTCATTTTTTTTGCTTCGTTGCAGATTTAACGCCGCTAATAAGTGTGAATAAGCTTAAATAAAACAAAGAAACGCTCCAATCAGTTGACTGACGGAGCACGTGTCTAATTGCGGTATACCGCTACTAAACAAGACGGAAGCCATCACGCAAACGAGGCCAGAGTCTCGTGTCACGGGGAGGGAATCGCCAGTCCCCCCCGCAGCATCTCGACGCTGGATTCCTCCTTCATTGAGACCACAACATGGACTCACACAAGAGGCCAAAAATGATCAAATTTTCCGAAAGGTATTTGAAAATTGTTAATTTTAACATTTATGAACAATTCTACAAAATATACATAAAATGCAATATTTTTTAATTTGTAATTTTCTTTCTCATTTGTTTTGTTTTTTTTTTTTTTTTTTTTTTTTTCTTGTCATTTTTATTATATGGTGGAAAAAAGGTTCGCGGTATTCTCAACAAACTTACGCCGGAAAATTTTGAAAAATTAAGTGATGAATTGCTGAAAATTGAGCTTGGTTCAAAAGTTATATTAAAAGGTGTTATACTATTAATATTTCAAAAAGCTTTAGATGAGCTAAAATATTCGCGTATGTATGCACAATTGTGCAAAAGACTATCGATCGAAGCTCAAAATTTTGAAAATAGCGATAAAAATAAAAAGCCAGATCAACAATCGAGTTATAATAGTACATTTTTGAGTATATTGTTGTCGGTTTGCCGTGACAAATTCGAAAATCGTTCAAGTGATTACCATGCATTACCAATCAACGATACAGCAAATAGCAATACATCACCGACACAAAATGGCAAACATTTACGCGATGATCAGCTCGATGAAGAAGAGCGTAAATATATTGCCAAACAAAAAATGCTCGGTAATGTTAAATTCATTGCCGAACTATTCACACTCGATATGCTGGAAGATAAAATATTGCACAAGTGTATTAAGGAATTACTATCAACATCCAGCCAGATCACGCAAAAAGAACGATGCGAGAATATGGAATGCCTCAGTCAAATTGTACGGACATGCGGAAAAATCGTGGACTCAGAAAAGGTACTGTTTCTTTGGTTGAATTTTTCTTTATTTGAAAAAAAAAAAAAACGAAAAACAAAAAAACGAAAAACAAAAAAACGAAAAACAAATAAAAACATTTCATTTTATAATCTTCTACCATTTTTTCCCCCAAAAATTATTTTTGAATGAACAGAGTAAAACTTTGATGGACCAATACTTTGAACGAATAGATCAATGTTCCCAATCAGCGAAATATCCGCCGCGCATACGTTTTATGTTGCGTGACCTAATCGAACTACGACGCAATGGCTGGATACCACGGAAATCAGCAAATACCGAGGCACCGGTGCCAATGCAGCAATTGCGCCCTGATGACGATACACGCTTCACTGCATTCGAACCCAGGTTGGTTATTTATTTGCTTATTATTATGAAAATATGGGAAAACCCAAATTATGCGTATTATTTGAAAATGTTGAAATTGTAAATTATTGGAAATTTTTTTTTTTTTTTAGTAAACGGGATCAACGTAATATCGACCGTGACAGTGATAGCTGGATGAGTAAAACACAATTTAATTATCAACCAAATTCAAACTACAGTTCACCGCTCATTATGAATAATATGAATCACATTTACAATCAATCGTACAACTCCTCGCCAGTTGGTGGTAATTATAATAACCGTGATCATCGAGATGGTGGCGGTAACATGGGAGGAAATGGTCGTGGTATCGATCGAAACTCCGAACGAAATATGGACAGAAATAATGATCGCATGGGGTAATAATAATAATTTTTGTTCAGTTAAGTTCACATCTAATTTATTTGAATTTTATTTTTTCAGTGATATGGGCGGAGGAGGCCCTGGTGGATATCGCCATAACCATCGCAATAATATGGGAAGCGATCGCAATAATATGGTAAGAAACGATAGCATATTGAGTATTTTCTTCATTTTTTTTTTTTTTCACAAAAAAATCTCATCAAATTGGATTTATATTATCAAAACTAAATGTATATTCTCAGCGAACTCTTAATTACTTTTTATCGAGACATGAGTTTTGCGCTAGAATCTGCATCGAGTTTTTGAATCAAACATTTAATTTAAATGAATGTAAAACAAAATCAATTTAATGAATTAATCAAAAGTACAAGTAGCACATCTAATGGTTTTTATCTAATTGCACACACATGTGACTGAACAACGAAAAAAAAAACAATTTTTTCATTTTTCTCTCTCTCTCTCTGATTTTTGTCTTTAAAGGGAAATCATAATCACAACCATTATAACAACCATAATCGTTATAATAAGCACAATAACAATAGCCCACATCTGCACAACAATTATAACAACAATAATGCGGTAAAACAATTACCGCCGCGATTCAAACAAAGTGTCAATTCACCTCAAACAAATCAACAATCACCAGAAACATTTGACACATTCAGACCGCCAATCAATAGTTTACTCTATAAAGCAACGAATCCAAATCGACAGACCGCACAACTGCCAATATCACAGCAACCACGTCCATCAAGTGCATCGCCTGTTGAAACAATTGGCAATACTGGTGGCACCACAAATTATAATCAACAACATGAAAATTCACCGAATGCAAATTATCAATCTTCAATTGATGTTCAATCATCCGTACCATTGGTGCCACCATCACAATCTGCCAATAATATTCTCAATAAAGATCAAGTTATTATTAAATCAGCATCTCAAGAGAAACCGAAACAAAATAAAAAGGACAAGGGTCCAAATAAAGATGAGATTCTTAAACGTGTACTCAATTTTGTTAAAGAATCACTTGCCGTTACATCAACAACTGATAATGAAAAGAATATGGACGATGTTGTGGCTGCATTCTTTGAGCTCAAAATTCCTGATAAATTTATGCGCGATTCGATAACATTAATTCTCAATGAAATTATTGATAAATCGGATGTTATTTATGATCGTGTTATTGAATTTTTAACGTGCATTCGTAAAGAAGGAAAATTACAAAATAATGCACTTTTAGAAAGTTTCAAATCATTGATTAATGGCATGAATGATAGTCCAGTGCCACGTATTACAACATTGGTTGCATCATTACTTTGCCGATCGGTAATTGTGAAACTATGTAAATTGGCTGATGTGGCAAATTATACTGAAAATGGTGCACATTATCCATTATTTTTGCTTGTTTTACAACAATTGCATAAAACATTGGGCAAACAAGCATTACTTGATATATTCAATGAGAGCAAAGTAAATTTAATGTCATCATTGCCCGAAGCTGATCGTACAAAAGATCGTATGGCTGAAATTTTAGAAGATCGAAATCTTAGTTTTCTATATCCATTGCTTAAGCTTCAAGGTGAACTACAGAAACAAATTCAAAATGATCCAAATCCACAATCATTATATAAATGGATTAAAGATAATGTTGAACCAATATGCTACAATGATCCAGGCTTTGTAATCGCATTGATGAACGTTATTCTCAAATATGTTACACAGGTACGTGGATATTTTCATCTGTTTAATTGGTTCATTTCTTTTATTTTATTTTATTTTTTTTCTTTTTTTTAGTTTTACTTTATGTTCTTGCAACATTATTAAAATTAATTTTCTTCTTCTTTTCTCTTTCAACTGTCGACTACTAGGAAACAACATTGGCTGAAGGAATTGATGCAACTATCGTACCGGAAAAATCGCTCATTGACAAAGAATTAACATTATTAAAAAAATACTGTCCCGTTTTAAATGCATTCCTAAATGGTAATGGTGATTTACAGTTGGTCGCCATATTTGCAATGCAAGTGTTTTGCTACAGCTATAATTTCCCAAAAGGCATGCTATTGCGTTGGTTCAATGAATTCTATGACAACAATGTGATCGAAGAAGAATCGTATATGCGATGGAAAGAAGATTTAAGCGATGTATATCCTGGCAAAGGAAAAGCCCTATTCCAAGTAAACACCTATCTAACATATTTGGAAGAAGCCGAAGAGGAGGAAGACGATGAAGATGAATAAGAACACAAATGGCTATGTTCACAACACCGACATGACGAACAGTTCTAAATTATATATGAATATTTAAAACAAGAAGAAGATAAGAAGAAGAAGAAGAAGAAGAAGATTACGAAACTAGAGAAAAATAAAGTAAAAAATCATTAAAAAACCAAACGAAAAAAAGAAATAAAAACAAACAAATAAATAACAACATTTATTCAACTTTGAGAAACATAGAAAATAAACAACAACAACAACAACAACAACAACAACAAAAAACCTTAAAATGTGTGAAGGTATCGATATGAAATAAAATAATAATAGAATAACATCTTTGTATTAAATCAGTCCACGGACAATGAAACAAGCAGTAATGAAAAGCAAACATTAATAAAATATATATATACATATATATATATTCTATATCCATAGCTATTTCAACGGATCATAGAATTTTATAGAACAATTCATTTTTCACCGAAAAAATAAATAAATAAACAATCAAATTCAAATAAAATGAAATATGAAATAAAATAATTTAAAAAAAAAAAAAAAATGAAATGAAAATTTGCAAAACTGAATATAATAATAATAATAATAATAATAAAAAACCTTAAAACACGGCAAATACAAATCTCGATTAAGTCTTTAATTCAGAATGAAATTTGTGTATGGCAAAAGAACTTATATATAAATATATATTTTTTGAAGGAATAGTCAAACAAACAAGAAATAAAAACCAACCGAAATTGCATAAATAAATAACATACACCAAACACACATATACACTCGCTCACAATTTAATAATGGAAAAAACACCGACAAAATATAATAAATGGAAAATAAATTCACAGCAATGCAAATATTTAAATAATTATTAAGTAATTTGTATAAAAAAAAAAAATGGGCAGAACACACAAAGAGTATCAGCAATAGCAAAAATCATTTGAAACACACCTCCATCAATTTATATGGATGATGTTTATGTTTTTTCTTTGTTTTTTTTTTTTGTTTTCAATTGTCAAGATCACTTTCCATATTTACATACATACACAAATTGCTGAATAACGTTTTTATAATGAACATTTGACGATAGAGACGGAATCATATTAATGACGATATCTTGATTGTATTACACAAATAAAGGAAAAAAAAAAAATAATCATAATAATAATAACCGCCAAAAAAAGCAATAAAATGCACAGTTTTCTGAATGGACAAAAATGAACAAGAATGAACAATTGACATAAGAGCAAATGTTATTATTTCATTTCTTGAATGAATTGTGGGACATAATGCAATCATTCCTTACAATACTAAAGTCTGTCGGTAATTTTAGCAACAAATAAAAGAAGAAGAAAAAGAAAAAACTCCATAAACAAACAAAGGACTACATGCATTATAATATCACAAATCAATGCATAATAATTTGCTAAAAAAACAAACCGAATACATTCACATTACATATTATCATAATGATAACATTATCATTTCGGAAATATATGTGAATTGAAACGAATAAACTGAATAAAAAAGAACCATGTAATAAAAATAAAAAAACAAATATGAATATAAATACAGTGAAAAAAAAAACGCATATTTAATGGACTCTTACTAAAACGATGATATTATATGTTGAGAGTGCGTTCTGTGGGTGCAATTTTCGATAGAATGTGGTCAATGCACTGTTAGAGCCTTGTGTTTTTTGATTCAATATATAATTCATATTGATCGAAACTATTTTTCCAACGGATCCTTCAAACCAAAGGATTTTTGGAGATTCTTTGAAAAAAAAAAAAAAAAAAAAATCTGACTAGAAAATAATGAATTTAACCAATTTTTTTTTTTTTCTTTAAAAAAAAAAAAAAAAGTAAAATTTACATTAAACTATGATGTCGATATATGCAATTCACACAAAAACGCGACGCAAAACGAGAAATATATTTCTCAATCGGACACAAATGATTGACAAATATTCTTAATGCTAGTTGAACGATTTTTAGTAAGTGTGAATACGCATTGATGACTGTACTCGATTCAGAGTAAAAAAAAAAAACAAAAAAACAAAAAAAAAAAAAGAAGAAAAATGAGAAGTATCACGCTTGTCTGTTTGAGCGCAAACACTGTATGTCAGCAATGAATACGAGAATGTTATCAGAATGATACAGCGATGATGATTTAGAAAATTATTATAATATAAACCTGTGTCCAAAATGAAAACTGAATGATGTTGACATTTTTAAAGACTTACTTAGACTTTTTCAATGAATACGAGTGCTTTTATAAGACAAGTTATTGAAAGAAAAGAAGATAGAGAAAGAGAGAGAGAGAGAGAGAGAGAGAGAGAGAGAGATCAAAGAAAAAGAGAGAAAATAAAACTGCATGCCGCATATTTATCACTTGGAATCAGTATAATGATCTGTTGATCGTGTTAAAACGGAGCTCAATCCTTATTACTTTCACACAATTGTGAGATTTAAATGGCGCATTGTAATTTTGACATTTCCACATTTTCAACAGATACATAACACATTTGTTTTTTTTCACATATACTTACATTTATGTTTTCCAAGGATATACCCATTAAGATACCTCAACAAAAAAAAAAAATAGAGGTAGAGATACCTCAAAGTATAAATGTATCTTTTAACGAAAAAAAAAGAAGAAAAACAAAAATATAAGAAGAAAAAAATTATGAAAAAAAAAAAACCCATGAAGGATAGAAAAACAAAATCTACAAATCGACAATGACCGAAAACTGCCGAGGAGTCGAATATTATACTTATTAATTAACTATATTAGAAGCGAAAAAAAAACTTAACAAAAAAAAAAATAAAAAAAGAAAAAACATAGGAAAAACATAGAAAAAAATACTGTACAAGGCAGTTTTGTGTTCATCAAATGAAAGACACCGTAAAAATGTCTTTTGGACCGTCAAAGACAAATGTATCACAATATCGTGTGAAACCAATGTCTTCAATAGCAAAACTCATACGTTTTATAGTTTATTAATAGAGTTCCTTTTTTTTGTTTCCGTTCTATTTTTTTTTTGATTTTTTTTTTTTTTTTTTTTTTGTTCTTTCAATTTTTTTAATCAATCACATCCAGTGACCATATGAAAATGTTAGCGAGAAAAAAGAACGATTTTTCTTTTTATCTCACAAAATTGAATCGCATAATTCTCTTGAGGTGTAATCAAGATTCTACATTCAGAATTGAATGCATTCAAACATTTAGTACTTCATACTCTTTTGATTTTCTGTTGAAATATGCATTTTGTTGTATTAATCATTTTTTTTTTTTATTTGTTCTTTTTTAAAGTCGTTATAAATGCAATATCCATATTAATTTTGTCCTCGTATTGGAACATTAACGATACAACGCCAATAATCATCCTGATCATTTTTGTATACGTTGATTTATTCCATGCCATTTTATTCGTATGAATTATTCGTGGAGCTCTAATGCCTTTATTTACACCAATAAAAGAAGAAAAAAAAATATTGAAATAAACGTTTCAATATTTCGAGAAAAGACGAATCTGTTGAGAGGATGACGAAATTTATGTTGAAAATGAAAACATTTTTTTTTTTTTTTTTTTGTTTCATTGCAAGCGAAAATTCGCTTTATAACAAATATTCACATTTTCAAAATGGTTTTTTTTTTTTTTTTGAAGCCAAGTTCCAATTAAGGCAATTCATTTTATTTTTTTGTTATTCAAATTGAAACCCATAAAACTGCATAAAATATTTTTTTAAGCGAGTCGGTTTTATTTTGTAAAGAAACAAGCGAAAAAGTAAACAGTATCCAGTACTACTGGACCAGTAGTTTATCAAAATCCTCCCAAACCGTATCTAAATAGTGTTTTGGATGTAGACAATTATTCCGAATGAAAAATCGCTAGAAACATTACATGAACAAAAGAGAGAGAGAGAGAGAGAGAGAGAGAGAAAAAAAAAAAGAAAACGTTCCACGTAATAGCATTTTAAATTAATATAAAAACAAAAACCAAAATAAAAACAACGGAACACAAAATCCATGCGTATTTCTTATTCAACATTATTCATTTTATTGCTTCTTTGATGCTATGATAAAATAAAATCGTAGGTATTTATTAATGAGTATTTTGTTATTTTTTCCGTAGACTTTTCCAAATGATTCTTTCGATTGAAGTATTGGTTTGTATTTAGAGATCCTATCATTTAAAAATAAATTTTAAACTCAATATCTTGATTATTATTATTCGAATAATAAAATTGCATGGGCTTGAATTCTTAGCGATTCTGAATTTATAAACGGACATTATCATAATTATTCATAATCAAGCAATTATAGATGGTAATATTCATCGTGTCCATTTGGTCCATAGATACTATTTGGATAATAATTATTGTTTCTAAGTAAACTTTTGCAGAATCTCAATAAGATTTTACTACCTAATTCATAGGTTGTGACACCAGCAAGCCAAGGTGAGGCGCAAAAATTGATGGGGGGGGGGGGGTCCCCGGAATTTCAAAAAATTGAAGAGCAAAGAAAAAGCTTTTTTTGGAAGCAATTTCCAAATTTTCTAGGGGGTTTTAGCGCGCCAGAGGGGGGGATCCTACTTTGAAAATTGGAATTTTCTTTTTTTTTTCAGCTGCTTTTAAAATTGAATCGCTTGAGTAAAAGTAAATGATAAAATAAAAAGGCTGGTTTTCTTCTAAATTTTAACACTTAACATTTATTGTTTTTTGTTTTTTTTTTTGTTTCTATTAAATGCAATTTGCTCGTTTTTTGTTTACAATCGTTGTTGTGCGATTTTTGATAGAATGAATGGCGCTGCAAAGAGAAAGAAAACATTTTTTTTGGTTTTTTAATCAAATTCATTTGAAATTTTCTGATTGGAATTAATATGATAATGTTGAGAATATAATAAAGTCAAATCAAAATGATTGTCGATAAGAAAAGTGAATTTCGTTGCTCTATAGATTCACAGATGTCAGTAAAGTACAGTTCGATTCTATTCAATAGAATTACTTGCTTTTTTCATACTGCTAACCTCAAAGATCCACATTGTTTTTTTTTTCACTTCTTATTATTTTGAATTGGCAGCTTAATAACAATCGATATATTCACATAACAAAAGCAAATTCTTACCAATTCGAATGGCTGCGCACAGTAATACAAATGAGAATATATTGGATTTTACATTTTCACGAACACGTCTTTTCTCTTCAGCCGCATCAATTTGTGGTAAACTAGATAAACGGAACATTTTTCCTCTGTAAAATGTCACATTATTTATTAATTTAATATTTTTTCGACGAAAAAACTTTTATTTTGAGCATTTGTTTAGAAAAAAACATATTATTGATTTAGATGAACTTAATGGATGTTAATTGATATTGATGAATTAATAATGTTTTTTATTTCTCTTCATTCTTTTGCAAATTAACTGTGATTTGCTTACTTACGTGAATTTAAAATTCGTACAAGATGATAAATATATCGATTAAAATGTAAAAATTCTCTTGATTTCGAATAATTGAATCAACAAAAATTTCAACACCAATGAATTTGAATTGATTAAATTTGAAATGTGAAATTTCTTCTGTTTTTCTACTTCGAACTAATTCAAGCAATGTAAATTCCGTAGCTGTCAGTTCACACTGTACAATAGAATATAGTTTCACCATAACTCAGATAACCAGATGAATAATGGCGTAATATGTATACAACCCTACGTTACTAATAGGAAATCTGAATAATTTCATTTGAAAAAAAGCGCCATTTGAAAAAAAAAAAAAAAATATTGAATTTTTGAATCAAACACATGAATATATAAAAAATGAAGAAAAAAAAATCAAAGAAAGTAAATTCATTCTGTTCAAGTAATTTTTCATTTAGTTCAGCAAGTTTATTGATGTAATACCTTAATAATAAAGTATACTCATACTAAATACAGATACTCCGAATTATTTTGTGATTTTCATTCAAAAAGCCTTTTCCAAATTTCACCCAAATTTCACTGATTTGACAAAATTTTAAAATTTCCCATATTTTTGGAAAAAAAATAGAAAGAAAAACCATAGTTTCACGTTTGATCATTTGTTCAGTTGTCCACAAATGCAACAATTTGAGTTTTGTTTGGATAGATAGACAATAGAATAATCAATAAATGAAGCAATATGAAAATGTCAAAATAATTTTTTACATTTCCCAAAAATAAAAAATGCCAAAAATTATACATTGGAGAGATTTCTATGCATATAAATGCACATTGAACTAATTCATAATTTTTTTTTTTTTTTTTACTAGAAAATTGAAAAAAGAACATTAAGATGTTTAGTCATTAACTGTCTCCATCACCACCATTATCATCGCCTTTACTGCCACCCCCTTTGCTTCCGCCTCCTTTACTGCCATTATTGTTTTGTGGACTGAAATTATATTAGATACATAAGATATAAGAAGAGAAATAAAGATCATTTTGAGATTTTAATTTGCTTACGGCATCATGGCTCCAGCTGGAAAACCTCCTCCTCCCATAAGGCTGCTAAATGCATGGAGAACGCCTTAAAAAAAACACAAAATATACAATTACTTTTTATTTTAAATACTAAAAATTATTATTGCTAATGACCAGCAACAATTGATGCGATTCCAAGGCCTGCTCCAACTGCAGCCCCTGCTGCGCCAGCACCAAGACTATCAAATGCTCCAGCAATTCCGGTGGTTGGATAAAAGTAATTCATTGTTGGCCATGCTGAAGCAGTTTGATTTGTTTGATTTGGCATTGCATAAAGTGATGGTTGCATGCCCATTGGTATTCCATTTCCGAAAAAACCATTGAAAAGATTCCATAGAAATGCCGATGAAATATTCACTTGAAATACTACAATTATCCAAAATATAACTGAAACGTTTCGCGAGTTCATTATTCTTTCTTTTGCGTTTCAGTGATTCTTAATTTCACAGCAATAAATATGATGAAGTTTAACTGACTGATTTGAGTTTCATAAAAAAAAAAAATTCTTAATAATGCTCCAGAGACTGAAATGTTTAATTAAGCAATGCATATTTCGCCCTTGAGTCAATATTAATTTTAAAAAAACTGTTTGTTGAAACTCATTCCCTTCGAAAATTGACACGGCAAAATTCTTGCCAATCAAATTAAAACAAATTAATAAGCAAAAATGAACTGCTAACTGTTAGCTACCCAAGCAACATTTGGTAACGAAAATACGTCAGATTCAGGCATATGTCCAAGGTTGATTTTGGGGTTCAGATCGAACCATTTTACCTTCACAATAGAGAGAATTCCAGGCGTAGTCCAAGTGCATGAAACGAAAGAATATTGAAAAAATAATTACATTAGTTTTTTAAATATGTGCGAGAATAATTGTCAAATGGAAGGCTAAGAAGACAAATTGTTCATATTTCCACTCATTTCTACTTTTGTCCACTGAACCGAACTGTTCGTTCAAATTTTAACCGAACATGAACGAACATGAACAGGTCATTTTCAATTCTGAACAACTTGAACCGAACTTGAACGAACATGAACACACAAAATGTTTCCGAACATTGTTCAATTAATTCAACTGGTTTTCTATGGGAATGGAACCAAAATTCGTTTTGTGTGCGATCGAAATTCTTTTTAAAATACGAATTTTGATCGCGCGATTAAAATTCGGTTTTATTTACCCTAGCGGGGGAACATCAGACAAGGAACAAATTTCCGGCATGTGGATAGACAAAGTGGGGTCAAAGTGGAGTTTTCAGTACAAATAGTGTTGCGACCAAAATGCGTTCTTGTGCGCGAACAAAATTCGTTTTGCATTACGAATTTTATTCGCAAAAAAATCGTGCGACCTTAATTCGCTTTTGTGTGCGACCAAGATTTGCGCGACCAAAATACGGTTTCCCTTTTCAATGTATTTGAAAATATTTTTAAAGTTGACACCTGTTTTTCAAGATTCGCTATCTGTTGAGCATGATTGGCTATCTGTTGAGCTTGATTGGCTATTTGTTGAGCATGATTGGCTATCTGTTGTGTATGGTTAGCGACCGTTGTTTGCAAATTTTTTTTAATCCTTTTGGATCATTTGACATTCGTTTCGAACAATATCTCCATTGGCATCATTAATCGCATTTAGTAGCACGCTGAGAGACAAGGGGACTGCCATCTTTGTATAAAAATGTAACAGGAATAATTTATATTGTTTTCAATGAAAATTAGTAGTAGTAAAAGGCGGGTTCTGGCCCAACTCTTGCGTCAACCGCAAGGGTCATTGCGTCAACCATGCGGTAGCAGTGCGAGCGCGTGCGTCATCCTAAGAGCGAAGTCCATACGTCGTACATCATTCACTCACTCGCTCACTCACACATTCAATTTATTTCTCGTTCAATTCTCTCTATCAAACACTCAAAAATTTATCCAACAACAAAATACATTGGTGCGTTTTAAGATCATTTGTTTACATTTTGAAAGCTTAGAGCGTAGTTTTTTTACTTCGTTTGTATGAACATACGAAACGAATCCAACAATAGAATACAAAAAAAACGCTCACTCGCTCACACATTCAATCGTTTGCTGGATTGCATACTACAACTCTCTCTCTCTCCGTCTCACCGCTCAAATGATTACTCTAGCATTCATACATTCATTACATTTGATTACTACTGATTCCATTTCATTGCATACATACACGCACACACAATCGGTTTTTGTGACTATGAATACAGTGTTTCTGTTCACTTACCTATCTGACTATATGAAGAAGAGACAGAGAAAATATCAGCGACATGCACAGACATGATTTTGCATATTAGTTTTGCTTTATTGATGGAATGTTTTGTTTATTTCACGCTCGATCACACACATATGACTTTAAAAATATACAATTTCATTCTTTATTTCACAATTTCATTCTATATTACTCAATCCGTTGATACGAATCTGAGGGAAAAAAAAGAATATGATAAAATCGAAATAGTTACACACACAACCACATAGATACACATATAACAAGCAGAGCTGATGCCATATAAAATATACAGCAAGCAGATCCGTTGACATACTAGTTGGGCACAAAAGAGAGAGAGGAAGAGAGTGAAAACTAGTTTTGAATGAGAAATAGTTGTTTAACAGTTCTGTGTGTGGAAGAGAGAGAATGAAAAGTATACATGCGAAAAGTATTGTATTTAATCTTATGTGACTGTGAACAATCTGAAAAGCAGTTGAAGTGAAAGGAAAAAGGAAAAAGGTGACACTGCTTTAACAATGCTTTTCAGACTCAACACCGGTCTCAAAAGGTAAATATTGGAGCTTTCGTATGTCATAATTTGTGAATTTAGGAAAATACGTTTTTTTCATAAATTTATTTTGATTTTAGTGAGCGTTTTGTTTGACGGACCATTTTGTAATAGTAATAGTTGACCGTTTTTTGATGAAATTTCAGTATATATAATGTGGTCAATATATTGAACTTCAATGCTCAACAAACAAAAATCTACAATTTCAATTTTTTCGCATTTAAATTCAAGTTTTAAAGCATAAATTTACCTATATTTTCACACCTATTTTTCCCTTTTAATCTTAAAAAAATCATTCACACTGCACTCAAATCCATCTAAATGCATAACAATTTATTAATTATGAACAACAACAACTGAAGCGATGCAAATAATCATATACCATCGCTATAGTTTACGCTACACACACACACGCATACACTTGTTTCTTATAGTTTCTTTCTCTCACTCTCTCTCACATGCATATACTTGTTTCTACGATTCACGAAGAAGCATGAATCATCGGCTCGTACATTTGCTCTATATTTCATCACATAATGAAATAGCATGAATGACATCGCTGCAATTGCATGACTAATTGTAGTTTTTAACCTTGAACGAGTTCATTGAACGCATACGTTGCTGTCGCGATAGTGAACGTTTGTTCATGTTATCGTTGTTGCATTTTACACTGTGCTTTTTTGCTACCATTGCGTCTGTTTACATTTTTATTTTGATCAATAATTTGTATTATTTTTTGTAAGAATGTTCGATTTGATATTCAATTTAATGCAAATAGTTCGATTTCATGTTAATATTTCGATTTTTGTTTTGTTCATGAAAATAATTCGATTTTAGGTTCAACTTCATGAAAAATAGTTCGATTTTGAGGTTCGATTTCATGGAAATAGTTCGATTTAAGGTTCGATTTCATGAAAATAGTTTGATTTGAGGTTCGATTTCCAGAAAATACGCTCGATTGGAGGTTTCATTATATTTGAATGTCAAACATCTGGTGATACAACTAGATCAATCGAATTGTAATTTTTGTTCGGTGCGTTCCGAAAGGAACGGTTCATATTGATATACCAAAATAGAATTACGCCCGTGAAAAAAACGTTAAATATCGATGTGAGTAACAATGATGTCATCGTCCTCTAATACAATTGAAGATGTCCCTAGTGTTGAGCTACAAGTGCGTAAAAATGCATTTAATAGACGAATAAACACCTTCGCTATTGTAAACAATGGATATATTGATATTGAAACATTTCTAAGCGATGCCTTCTATATATATCGCTCGGAACTTACGAAAAATATTGAAAATTTTACTAACGTGAAGTCAATGACTGTATTTGTAGCAGAGTTTGAAAAAAAAATTATAAACACAAATGAAAATAATGATTCTTACGATGATGATGATACTGGCGGTAATCATAGTCATGAGTTAACGGAGAAAGAGACTATATATCTCCCAACGCAAACACGGAAGCTTAATATAAACGTAGACCTACATGAACATTTTCGAAAACAAATCGTTCAAGAAATAGTGGAAAGTGCAGAACAAGTTACATTCCGCGGTTCTGGATTTACGCTCGCCCGCATAATCGAGTTGAATGTTCACGTCAATTTATATGATCCATTACACGGTTCATCGTATATTGAAACTCCTAAAAAGCTACGATATAAACATGCAGTTATTAATGTACAAAATCAACACGATGAAATGTGTTTCAAATGGGTTATTTTGTCTGCTTTACACCCAGTTACAAATAATCCAGATCGAATTCGTCATTATTATCGATATGAGAACGAATTGAATTTTGATGGAATCGATTTTCCCGTTCGCTTGAACCGAATCGACAAATTTGTTCGACAAAATGACACTTTATCGATAAATGTATACTATTACGATGATGACAATGAGGGTCGTATATGTCCATTACGTGTGAGTAATGAAGTAAAGCAACATCACATCCATTTGCTGCTAATCAAAAACGGAGAGAATGTTAATGAAACTGAGGGAAGAAATGTTAAAACAGCTAGCACTTCCAACATGATTAAGGAGATCTGCGATAATGATTTAATTCGAACTCATTACTGTTGGATAAAAAATTTGAGCCGTCTTGTCAGCAGTCAGCTAAGTAATCATAAATCTCGATATTTCATCTGCGATCGATGTCTAATATTTTATGATACAAATGAAAAATTAATGAAACATACTGCAAAATGTACAAACCAATGTAGCATTGAAATGCCCGATCAAACATGGAAATGGATGAAATTTATCAACTATAAACATCAGCTAAAAGCACCATTTGTTCTATACGCTGATACTGAAGCGTATCTAAAGGGACTCAGTATGGAAGATCAAAAACGCATATTTAGTGAGGAATGTGCAACTACCGCATATCAGCAGCATCATATATACAGCGTTGGATATTACTTTAAATGTGAATTTGACGATTCATTTTCATATTACCGAAGTAGCGGCAATCATACTGATAGTGTCGAATGGTTCATCACAGAATTGAAGGAAATCGCTCATGGAGTTGCAATGTTATTTGATAAAAACACACCAATGCTACCGTTAACTGAAGATGAGAAATATTCATTTTACGATCTAAATGCATTATGTACAATTTGTGGTGATATTTTTGAAGCAAATGATATTAGAGTACATGATCACTGCCATCTCACCGGCCGATATAGAGGTCCAGCCCATCAAGCATGCAACTTACAGTTCCAAGATAGCCACGTTGTACCCGTTATTATGCACAATTTGTCGGGTTACGACTCACATTTATTTATAAAGGAGTTGGCAGCAAATAATATTATGAATGGAGACGTTTCAATTATTCCAGCTAATGCGGAACAATACATAGCTTTCACGAAAGTAGTGACAGAGAGCACGCGCGGGCTCAATACGAGAGAAAACGTAAAATTTAAATTCATTGATTCATGCCGATTCATGCCTGCATCTCTAGCTGAGTTAGCATCACTACTACCAGCAGATAAAAAACAAATATTGTATAATGAATGTGAGAAAAATGGCTACACACCACAACAAATCGCTATGCTTGAACGTAAAGGCGTTTTTCCTTATGAATATGTGAGCGGTATGGAGCAGCTGAAGGAGACAAATCTACCATCAAAAGCAGATTTTTACAGCCAACTTAGTGGAGAAGGAATATCGGATGACGATTACCAATTTGCTCACGATATCTGGCGGAAATTCAATTGTCAAACGCTCGGAGACTATTCTGAACTATATCTAAAGACAGATGTACTACTGTTAGCCGACGTGTTTGAAAATTTTCGAAATACATGCCATACAATTTACAGTTTGGATCCGGCAAACTACTATACAGCTCCAGGTCTTTCGTGGGATGCCATGCTCAAATATACCGGAGTGAGAATTGAACTGTTATCTGATGTGGAAATGTTGCTGTTCATCGAACATGGAATACGCGGTGGCATAAGTCAGTGCAGTAAACGTCAAGTCAAAGCCAACCATAAATACATGGGAGATGTATACAATGATGAGAAACCTTCAAATTATTTAATGTATTTAGATGGTAACTATTATTTCATTTAACTTTATTCAATTTCATGATATTTTTAGAATCTAATTTCATTTTGTTTCATTTATATTGATAGCAAATAATCTGTATGGACATGCAATGTCGCAACCATTACCGCTGAGAGATTTCAAATGGATTGAAGACAACAATGTGAAGACATCTTTTTCGGATGCAGACGAAATAGCTAAATTAGCTGATGATTCGAAATATGGCTATATATTCGAAGTGGATCTACAATATCCAAAAATTTTACATGCTAAACATAATGATTTTCCATTTTGTCCTGAAAAGCGAACGCTTCCGCAAGAAGTGTTAGATATTATCGGTATAAAACCGAATAAAATCGATAAATTATTGTTAACACTATACGATAAAGAAAATTATATCATTCATTATCGCATGCTCAAATTAGCATTACAACACGGTCTAGTATTGAAAAAAGTACATCGAGTACTTCAATTCGAACAAAGTTGCTGGCTAAAACCATATATTGATGTTAACACACAGCTACGTACGCAAGCAACCAACGACTTTGAAAAGTCGTTTTTTAAATATATGATAAACTCCGTTTTTGGTAAAACGATGGAGAATCTGCGTTTACGTGCAGATATCAAACTTGTCAACAAGTGGGGTGGGCGATGTGGTGCAGGCATGCTAATTTCTCGACCAAATTTCAAGAAATGTAAAATTCTCGATGAAGATTTAGCACTAATCGAGTTACAAAAAACACATATTAAAATGAATAAACCAATAATTATCGGTATGTCCATCTTAGACATATCGAAAATAACTATGTACAGTTTTCTGTACGACTTTTTAAAACCGAAATATGGAAAAAATT
>JAQOWM010000634.1:40000-267500 GCA_029041755.1 Resseliella maxima | reverse complement strand
ACAAATTAGTTGCCGTTTCCGTTGGTATAGTCTGTATAGATTCTACCCTTGTCGCCAATTTATGATGTATTGAAAAAGAACTACCGACTCGGTATACATTGATAAATCGCTTACGTGTTGAAATTCAATTTAATTGGTCCATCGTATAAAGAATTCGCCTCATGTTGGTGTTTTTTGTATTCTTGTCTCTTATTCAGTGGAGAGTTCTCTCTCTCTCTCTCTCTCTCTCTCTCTCTCTATCGACATTTATTCATTGTCTTTAGATTGTTCATCATCAAGCACACGCACACTATGACGCTTTCTATTTTCATAAGTATGATTATTGGCAACGAATCAGGTTGGATTTCATGTTAAATTGAAAAGCCATAGGAATCTTCGATTCTATGAGAAGACAAAATCATTCTGAATTTTCAATTGATTTTCACGCATAAATATCGTCTAGTAGTTTCAATCAAAAGATTTTTCTGAGAGACATTGAAAACTCAAACCACCCTAGCATAAAATGTGCGTGTTCAAATATTTGGATAAAAGGGAACATTACGGCAAAAACAATATAAACAAATTCAAAACAAACCGAAGAGGAAAATCATCAGGGATAATGATTATCATGTTGACACATTTGACCGTGATTTACCTCTTGAGTTTTTTGGTTTTTTTTTTTTTTTTTTTTTTTTTTTTTATTTGTCGAAGGTCTCTTTACACGTGATGTTTACATCAAAAACCATAATTGCCGTTCGCTTGAACATTTTCCCTCTCTAGACAATGTAATGCACTCATGCTTACGCTCCTTCATCAATTACACAACAGAATAAGCATCTAAAGTGAACACATCAAATAATTAGCATTTCTATCTGTGCAGATGATTTTGCGTTTATATGGAGTAGAATTAATCAAATTGTAATATTGAGCCAGAGACTTGAGAGCTGTTCATGAACCGAACATAAATTGTTTATGCTCAAGAGCGATTTCACTTTTATATTTAATTTCGATTGAGTTGCTATAGTTCAGCTTTTTTTTTAAGTTTGGCTCATGTTCACTTAAACATAATTGAATAAATTTTTTTAATATAAATTTCAATATACATTCTCACACAAAGCGATTCATTTTCATTTGCAAATTTTATTGTTTCAATTTTTATTCTTTATAGAACAGTTTCGTATGTTCCTATGAACTTAGCGTAAATTAATGGAAAAAATTTTAAATTTTCAAAAAATAAATGTTAATTTAGATTGTTTCACTTTGGACATATCGATTCCTCATTTTTCACCAAAAATTGTTGAGCCAATCTAAATCATAAATATTTTCATTAGAAAATTTTCAAATATTTTTTTTTTTCTTTTTTCTCCAGTAAGCAACTCTATTTCGGTTCAATTAACTGAACATGTATGGATAAGTAATGTGTGTTTATGTTCGTTCGAGTTCGATGCAATTTGTTCATTTTTGAAAATGTTGTGTTCATGTTCATGGTTAAAATTCGGATAAACTGAAAAGAACATGAACAGTTCAATTTAATGAGCAACTGTATGCCAGGTGCGAGATGCATTCATTTAGGGTGCACGTTATTGCTTACAGTCTCTCACTAGTTTCCCTACCCTTTCATCTGTATTTCGCTTCATATTCATCAATGTGCAGCTAAATTATAATTCCGTACAACATTTCACTGACAAAATGTATTTCCTCTTAAATCATTTATCATTTGCATCACATACAATTTACAGAACTTCATCTATCAAATGAGTGTGAGTGTGAGTGTGAGTGTGTGTTTGTGTGTGTGTGTGTTTGAAATTAAGTCACTCGGAATGCGATTTAACAATTATTAGCATTTGCATCTATGAGACTACAATGTTGCTTTTCATGACAATTGCATATAACTTGATAACTTATTAATATATGAATAAAATTGTATTTCAGTCTTGAAAAATCATTTGTTTGATGCATTTTGATGTTTGCAGTCATTGAATTTGTAATTCAAGTACATTTATCAATAAATGTTTCCATTTCACTTTGAACAATCAAGCTTAATTTAAGACTTTTCACAACAAATTGTTCAAAATTGTCAAATTGGAATAAGGTAGAGCGGACTTTTAGCATCAATTTCAGAGATAAACATCAGTGTGATAATTAAAAACGGTAGTATTTCACACTATGTTGTATATCGAACAACAGCCAGACATTAAAAAAAAAAAAAAAAAAAAAAAAAAATCGAAGAGAAAATAATAGCAAAAAATGAACATAATTCGAAATGTCAACAACATTTCGACATTGCATTCATAAAACTTTTTATATCATCAATCAAATAGCTGCCGATAACACATCTTTATGATTGAGTATAACGCCATTTAAGGCAATTAAAAACAAATACGATTCATTACCTTGGAATGTTTTTAAATGTGAATTGAATCATATCACAATATGGCATCATATGTGCATGCAACTTGTTCTTTTGAAAACTTTTAATTTTCGTGTCAAATTATTGTTGTACCAGTGGCACATTAAGATGGATTAATTGATGGTTCAAGTGAAGTAAACGATGAAACATGATGAGATAAAATGTTATTTCTGTAAATCTACTGCGCATAAAAAGTTCGAAAGAGAGGTTGAAATACCAAACCATTGAAGAAATTTATTCTAGGTAATATGCAACAAAAGAGTGCAACTCTTTTTGAATCTAATGAAAAATTCACTTCACATTAGATAAAATAAATTTTTAAAATCCGAAATTCCGTTTTCAATCATTTATGATCCCGAACGGATTTCAGTGTCTTGCAAGCTAACGATATGGATTGCCTGCAAACCAACGATGTGGATTAATTTAATTTAATTCAAGAGAAATATGTATAAAATGTACGAATGTGTGTAATGCAAATGTTGTACTTCGTTTGATTACAAATTTTATTTATGCATTTTGCAGAAAAAAAAAACATTTCAGTAATTTAATTGAATCCATTGACATAATTTTGTAATTATATTGTATTTGATGGAACAGCACATTGCATTTGTTTCTAAATAGAAATGCTTGATGAGAAGCGGCAATCATTTTCAAGAAAACATATGCAGTTTCTTCGGCATTGCATAAAACCATTTTCTCGGCATTTTTCTTTTTCTTCACATATGTATGTATGTTTCGAACACGGAATTAAAAACTTTCATCAAAACAATCATAATAATGCTAAAGTTTTCATAAAGCAGGTATTTTATATCAAACGAACAACTTTCACGCGCATTTGCTGACTAACTACAAACTTGAATCTATCTCATTATAATAATGATTGTTATTGTGCATAATACGAATAAATAAGATGCAAGTAATTAGGTTTTAGACAAAGTTTTCGTTTCGTTTTTTTTTTGTTCAGGGGAGAGGTGGGGGGGGGGGCACGAAAAGATCGTAATATGGTTTAGGCAACATAAGAGATTATCTCTTTTGGAATCGTCCAAAGTGAAATGCATTTTACGCTAGATAAAAATGAATCAAGTGGAATTTCATGAAATTGGGCGCACTATGACGATGAAAACAACTTACAAAGAATGTATTTTCGTTGGCACCCTGCAATGCTTATAAATAGCAAATCCGCGAGAATTATGCAAATGCCAGATGTTAGTTTTCCTTTTAGCATACGCATTCATAAACTTACACACACACACACAAATCCCCGCATGGAACAGACGTTTAGATTACATGGTCGAATGCTACAGCCACTGTTGAAGACATTAATTCACCAAATGAATGGTCTTTCTGCTCGAATGATCAAAACTACCAGCTATTATAATATTACCATTTGGACTTGCAACTTAGACACATTTGATCTTTTTTGACAGTTAAAGCTTTCCGCTTCATTCCATCACCCTGTACAATAATGAATGCTAGTGTCATTTCATTTCTATTAAACATTTTAAATGGGCAATGAAACACCAATTTCATTTTGTTTATGTAATAAAACCAAAGTGATCGTATCCAATTTTAATGCTACTTTAAAACCCAAATCAATCTCATCCTACAAAACTTTTCTTTCTCTATCTCTCTCTCTCTCTGTTGCTCTCTCTCTCTTGCTCTCTCACTGTCACTCTATTTTTCTTTCTCTCCCTCTCTCTCTCCCTCTCTCTACTCTCTCTCTCTCTCTCCCTCTCTTGTTTTCTTTTCCCACATTTTTTATTTTGTCTCTTTTTCGCGCTTCTATTTCCTTTACTCGTAAAGCACATTTTGCTTCTTACTCTCTCAACAAAAATTTATTTCGATTTAATTTAATTCAATTTAGTACATACCAATGGAAATCATTCACATATCCTGATAACGCAATTTTTTATTAAAACATTATCAACTGATAATAAATAAGTACACGCTAAATTATTGTGTTTATGAGCTTGCATAGGTGTTCATTTTCAATCGATGTGAAAATAAACTGAAGAAAAACTTCACTGCCTAATTTAAGACTGATGCATTTCATAGAGATGGAGTGAGAGATATAGAGAGAGAGGGTAGAGAAAAATGAAGAGATAAACACACAAACATCAAATATTCCAATGTTGGTATGATGTTGTCAGCGGGTTATGTTGCTATAAATGTTCGTGAGAAAAGAGGTAAGCGAATAGTATCAAACTTGCAGGTGTTTGTTGGCCATTTTATATAATGTTTGGGTTGCAATGTGCACTTTTTACGGTTCAATCGATACAGAAAAATCGACCTCAGGCATCCAATGCATTTTCATATGTGTGCCGTGTTTTTTGTAACGTCCACTGAATCAGCATGAATAAATTTAAATGGTTAAATGATAAATTAGCGATACCATAGATTTTCTGGCTAAATGCTCTCATACTCAAACTCTCTGTATTCTCTGTAAACAAAACTAAAATACAACTAGCCACATAGCCAAACACATAAAACACAAAATCGCATATTTAACAAACACAATACATAACATAATTCAATGTACAATGTACAATTAATCAATGAATCTAAACCATTGTAGAACCGGAAGACTCTCAAGCAAATTACTCCTTTTATCATTTTCATTTTCATTTATATCAAATTATAATACAATGTCAATATTCGACTATTTTCTAACCATTTTAGATGTGGATCGATCTATTTTAGAAAATATCGTTTGTAGATTTATCCGTTGATTTTTAATGGATTTATATGACAATGGCAAATTGAATTCCATTTTGATGTTATCATAAAAGTAAAAGAAGGCCATTGTACCGGAAATAGAGTTGCAGCACAGTGGCAAAAGATGCGGTATATTATTATTTGCTCTTTGTTTGACATTCTCACCCAAAACCTTACCCACTCCCGCCCCCTTCCCCCTCTTCACCGTTGATGTGAAACGAACGATATCGCTAACGTAATGAACAGTGCAAAGTGCATTGTGATTTGATTTTACCACTATGAAAATCAACACAATAAACACACAAAATGTGCTTGAAGTTTTATTTATTTAGAAATTGTCTTGGTGCATCGTTGTCGTCGTCTTTTAATTTAATAAATAGTTTTGAGTTTGCCGAAGAGGCAACTTGATACTTTCATTGAGGTGCCACAATTTTTATGTTTGCATTTTCATAATTTTCATTCCCGCCTCATTTTTGCACCCGAAGTTGATCCGGCTTTAGATGTTGTTCGTTTTTCACTTTTTTGTGTGTTGCCGTGATGCGCGTGTTCATATTGTTACCGCATTCATTGGTTTGCTTTTGGATTTTATTAACATTTTATTTCGTATCTTGACTTTGTGTCGGGTTGCATTTTTCCCATCTTGGTCAGAAATTTATTTCACTTTTTCATCCTACTATCTATTACTCTTTGTTCCCTATCTGTGTTCGTTCTCAGAGAATAAATCCCTTTCGCTTGTTGTCTCTCTCTCTCTCATATATATATTCCTTTCTCTCCCTCTCTATCTCTCTCTCTCTCTCTCTCTCTCTCTCTCTCTCTCTCTCTCTCTCTTTCTCTCTCTCCCTCCCTCCCCCTCTCTCTCTCTCTCTCTCTCTCTCTCTCTCTCTCTCTCTCTCTCTCTCTCTCTCTCTCTCTCTCTCCCTCCCTCCCTCTCTCTCTCTCTCTCTCTCTCTCTCTCTCTCTCTCTTCGTTTCTCTTTGTTGTAAGCTCAGTCATTTGCATAAAGCGTTATGGCAAAAACTTTGTCATTGTTCATGGGATAAGAAAAATTCTTCATATCTCCGTATTTGATATTTGGACAAAGGCGAACCACAAAAATATCGGAAAACGGCACATGCAATGTTGTGGCAAAAGAGATGAGGTCGTCGGGTTACAGAGTGAGAAAGTCAAAGAGTATCTTTTATAAATGTTGAACATTGATAAATGATTGCATTGATGCTCTGGTGTCATGACTTTATCGTCGCATACACATGATAATTTTTCATAGAAAATATGGCCAGTATATAAAGGCATAATATCCATGGAGAGAGAGAGAGAGAGAGAGAGAGAGAGAGAGAGAGAGAGAGAGAGAGAGAGAGAGAGAGAGAAAATAAAATAACAACGAATAAAAGACGAGGAAATGGCCACAAACGAGAGAAAAAATGACAATGATGACAAGCAACACGGAAAAAAAAACTTTTTACTTTGAAATGGAGCATTTTGTGAGCTTTAATAGCGGCCAACCATTGTGGCCAACCAAATGTTGACAAAACATCGGAACATAATATGAAAAGAAAATAAAATCCTAATCGTTAGTGATTTCATTGTCAGTAGTACAAACTGATTGCAATCGGGACCAATTTGATTTAATTTAACGAAACAAAGCGATTGAATAAAAAAAAATAGAGAAAAACTAAATATGGAAGGAATATCGAAGTTACAAAGACAACGTTGGACTGTATAAAAAAATGTATAATAAAATAAACACTCGTTCTATAAAATAAACACAGACAATGCCATATCAAATCCGCTGCGAAAGAGAGGGAAAGAGAGTAAGAGAGAGGGAGAAAGAGAGAAGGACAGGGAGAGAGAGAGAAGAACGTGATCGTAATGAGAAAATGTTTTTGTGCTATGAATTCTATGCAACGTGCATTACATATGTTTGGAGTGAATACGACTTGATGTTTGTGCTCCCGTTTTTTTTCTTCTTTCAGTTCGTTTTCTAGAAGAAAGAAATGTAATATTTCAACGATGTTACAGCACACGAACATCGGTATGGTGAGAAAAGCAACAAACGTATGATAGTTTCGAGAGAAAAAAAAAATGGCACACTATAGATTTTTTTTTTTGTCCAGCTCTTTGCTGCCCATTAAAAACATGTGATATTGGAAATGCTGCAAAGGCTGATCCTTTAAATTCTAGATTAAACTTAAAAAAATAACTTGAGTGAAATAGAAAAAGATCCAACTGAATGAAAAGTAAAATCCAATATCTAAACTAAACAAACGAAAAAAAAAAAAACAAAACAAAAATAATCGAAAGCCTTTTTCTTCACATTTCTCAGTGCTTCAACTTCATCTTACTTAACTCAAGTGAACATGATAAAATGCTTATGCTTTTGATCGTCAATAGCAAAACAAGCAACGATAAGTATTTCTCATTCATTAAATTTATTATTGGATTTTGCCATTCGCATTTTGTTGTATGTGCAATTATGTAAAATTTTAGCTTCCATCACCCAGAGTAAAATGCGAAAAATGCAAAAAATTGTCCTATAATTGTCTAGAATGATTTCCCATTTCAAATGATATTGATTGAGCGCATAATATGGATCAATAAAATGCTGTTGATTAATTTTGATGGTACGTAAATGAAAATTAAAATGAAAGAGGAGAGAGCAGACGAAGAAATAATTAAGAGCAAAGTAATGGTAGTAGCTAAAGAACAGGATTAATATTGAACTTGCGGTAGGTAAAATACTTGAATATTGTTAAATTTATGTACTCCACAAGCCACAAACAATGGTGCTGATTCAAGTGACTTATTGTTTCCAGCCAAAATTAATCATCCATCCATATCACCATTTTCGCTTTTAGTTTTCTTTCTCCCCATCTCCCTCGCTAATGCACGTAATAAAGCACACATACATAGATACGCATACACACACACACACACACACACAAACACACACATGAACAGACACATACATTCTATATGCGAAACTCTGCTCTATGCATTTTACGAACAAAAAACACTTTGGCAAATAAGCGCAGAATGCGTTGGGAGGAAGATGCAGATGAGGTTGTGATGGCTTATACCATGCCTTCGGAAAAAGGGTTCCGTTTGAAACATTGACTAAAAGCTGTTTGTCATCAGCGCAAAACTTGATTTCAAAATACCATCCAAAAAAGCAAAAAGCCACAATGCGAACAATTTCACAAGCACATTTACATAAAATTCAATGCTGATTTCGAAAATGTATTTCTACAGTGCGCGCGATTGTTAAATGTTTTTACAAGTTGATTTGCTACTCCTATTCTTTTCGCATACAACAATCAAGTTCGCGCTCATTCTCATCTTCTCACTTTCATACTCACAGTCGTATACCGATAGTAAGAGAAAGCAAAAGAAAAAGAGAAAGAGAAAGAGAGAGAGAAAGAGAAAGAGAGAGAGAAAGAGAAAGAGAGATGAAGAGAAAAGGAATCGAGGAAGGTGAAGGCCGACAGACAATTCTCATTTAAATAATGCACGCCTAGAATCTAGAGTATTTTAAGTGGACTCCATCAAGAATGGGAAAGATTATCTTTTGTTAATTGTTTGCGGTAGATTTGGTAAAACAAAAGCACGTATATTTCGCTAACAATGGATATATTTTTGGATTTACACCCTCACATTTTTGTGAGTACTTTAAAGAGTGTTTATGATTTTTTTTTTTTTTTTTTTTCTTTTTTTTTCTTTTTTCAAATATTTTTCAAAATGTGACCACACAATTAATCTATTTGCCCGTCCGTTTGCCCATTTGCTAGCACCTAGTAATTACTTACGAAAATCTAAGTGTAAAAATAAGCCGACTCACTTGCACTGTGTTTATACATTTCTTCAATTATTCATTGTTTCGTTACCAGTGTGAGCATTCATTGTAAATGAAAACTTTCAATATAACCGGAAGGGAAAATTCTAGTTGAAACGCTTCATGGCTCATGTTCATGACATCGAAAAGAGATAATTATATTAATTGCAAGCATTAAGCATCTAAGTTTTTCTTCCTTATGCCTTTCGCTCTCTCTCTCTCTCTCTCTCTCTCTCTCTCTCTCTCTCTCTCTCTCTCTCTCTCTCTCTCTCTCTCCAACCACTTCTTTTCCTCTTTACATCTCCTTTTTCCGGTTTAATATTTGTAATTTTTCGTCACCTTTCTTGAGTGAGAAATCTTTTGCTATTTATATCTTTCCCCTCAATGCACCTTGGGTATTCAGTTTCAGTGAATAAATAAAACGTTCATTTGAGTCGTTCACAACCGAATATTAGATCAATTAAACTGGATAATGAGTCATTTTGAAAATATAAAATATTTTTTACGCTTATATTTCAGTGTATAACAAGAGCCATTTCAACACTGATTCAGGCTAAAAACAACAACTAAAAGATAAATAGGAAAATGCTGAGAGAAACACCAAATGCCATTGAAAAATATTTGCCAAGCTTCGTTTTTTCCATCATTATACACGTCTTTTTGCATGGCATTTTAGATTTTGTGCTGATGTTACGACGATGTGCGTATTGCAAATTTACTTTTATTGCCAAAACGAAAAAGTATCCAATGTCTACGATTTATCTTCTTGAATCCTTATTCGTTGCTTCATTTATTTCACAGTAGCGCACTATCTTCGTTTCGTGTTTTGCTTCATACGGTTTCTTTTCCTATTTCATTGTACATTTTGTTTTTCTTTATGTGTTCGTTCGTTCGTTGGAAGCAGCATTTAGCTGTTGTTTGTATCATTTTTTGCTCTTTCAGCTTCATTTGTTTTAATTTATTTTATTTTCTTACTTTTTTTTTTCTCTGGTGTTTGTTATTCGACACCCACACTCCAAACTTCATCTTATTTTTTTTTTTGTTTTTTTTTTTTTTTGTTTTTCTCTGTCTTGATTTTTCCAAGTGCGTTTTTTCCCCTGTGCACTCGATTCTTTTAGTTTTTCAACCATTTTGCACATTAAATAAATATTTTGCTTCTGGCTGAACTAAAAATTTGGCGCTCTCTTTCTCTTTCTCTTTCTCTTTGGCTTCTTCAATTTTATCATTCTCAATCACTATACTATATCTTCTTTTCCCTGACTTTAGTACGATTTGGAAGCTTTTGCTTCGCATAACTTTCCACAAAGATATTGGAAATTCAACATTCCACCTCAACGTTTGTCATAGAGCACGCGCTCATCTTTACATTTCCGCTTTGAACTGCATTTTCTGCGAATAAGTTTCGGTTTAGGTGCCGAACGTTGTCTTAAATTTTGGCTTAAGATACACACTCACACACAGAGAGATGGAGGAGGTAGAGAAGGAGGGAGGGAGAGAAAGAGAAAGAGCCGTAAGCTCACTTTGCACCATTTAATTATTATTGTATTAAAGTTTTTCGCCTGATTTGCTTTCTTTTAAAAGCATACACATACACACACACACACACACACAACATACAGTCTCATTTAGTCAAAGTTTTTCCATATAAATTGGCGTGCCTTACAATAATTATTACCAGTAAACGGAAGAAAGCTAAATTTCGTTACGTTCATGTTGAACCATGGATAAGAAGATAGTGTGAATTTGAGTAAAACAAAGTCTTGATCATTTGTTACGCGTGGAAGACAGTGACGATAGCAAGAATGGTGTAGATTTTCTTTTTTTTTTTTTTTCTTTTAATTATCTCGTTACCCTGCTACAAATAATTGTATTTATCAATAAATTAACAAAGTAAATGGCAAAAGAATGAGAACGAAGAAAAGTAGCACATTTCGAAAGACATTCGTTTATGTCATTCTTTATTCGCTCTTGGCATAGGAAAAGTATACCAAAATGGCCCCGGGTAAGTCAAATTGGCAAAGATAGTTTATCTAGTTAGTTAAAGCAAAAGCGATTACTACATTAAGCAATCGAATTACATTTTCAGTATCTTTATATCTACCTTCATCGTTTATCTTTTTACATATATACACACAGATATTTGCTTATTATATGATTCGTTGAAATGAACAACTACCTTTTAAATTCTGATAAATAGAAGCGAAACATACATATGTATGCAAAACAAAGTGAAACTTGAAAACTGTGCAAACAAAAAAACAAAAAAACATTGACAAATAATTCGACAATACATAATACACATTTCAATATAAATACTTAGCATGAAAAAGTTATAGATAAAAGTGAATCATTAATTTTGATTTTAAAATATGTTTTATATGTTATTTAAAAGGTACTTTTTCATCTCAACGAATCATGTATCCTGTATCAATTATACTTACTCATAAATTCTATTATATGACTTATGGCAATGAAATAGATATATGGTATTATGCCCTATCAAGCACACAAGCAATGAATATACCTTTTCAACAAGAAAATTTGATTATATATTATCTTGGCTTCAATCATTCATATGGAATTGATCACCAACCGTAATGCTCTCCAAAAATATTGAAGCACTTGGATGAAATCCAATGGCAACAGGAATTTAGTTAACATAGATTCATAATTAATTCACTCTAACAACCATCACTAAATGGTGTTGCATGTGTTTGAAAGCTTGCACTAGGATAAAAGCGTTACGCTTGTCGTACAGTAGAAAAACATCTGCGTTAAATATTATTTACGATATTAACGCAGTAACAGCAGCAATACCATGCAATACCATCAACGGCCAATTGGTCATCACAATTTATGAATACTGTTTGCCAAAAATAAAACAGGCGGGTTCGTTTTGTCTAGACAACTAAAAACTGTTTGGCACAAAACAATATATATGTTTTTAGTCGAGAAAAAAAAACGGAAAAAAAAAAAAAATAATGGGTTCTCTTTTACAAGAGGGATAAATGCTATATTTCAAACATTTAAGAAAGATTCAGAATGTACAAGAAAAAAAGGTCGAAGCATAATGTAAGCATGACATGTCGAAAAATGGCACGTTCAATGACAAGAAAACAAACACACAAACTTACTTACTTGCTTTAATCTTGTGTCAGTCTTTCGTTCCATTCATATTGGTTAGTTTTCTTCAAGCGAATATTCTAGCTTGATTAGTATACATTGGAAGACAATCTATTTTCTGGTTTAGTGCCTATACGTTATCATGCAAATATTAATTCTCCCAGATTCCTAATGCAGCGCTAGTGTGCTCTGTTAAAACTTTCATATTTCACTTGTGGTTTTCTCGAACACTCGTATGTCGATAAGTGTATAACGACGGCGACAAGAGTGATAAATTGGAAAAAAGTCACATTGTTTCCAACTTGGAATTTGAGTTGTTGTAACCATTTTTCATCGAAAAATGAAAACGATCTCAATTCTCATTTGCATTAGACACATTTTTTTCGGATTCCTTCGTTTATAGTAATATATATTTGAACATTCACTGGTTTTATTTTAATATTCACAGGTAGAAGAAAGAGCGAGAGAGAAAGAGAGAGAGAGAGAGAGAGAGAGAGAGAGAGAGAGAGAGAGAAAAAGAGCGAAAAAAGGAAAAGGGACCGCTTTTGCCGATTTTTATAACATGGGATTTGGTCACACTTCCGTTTGATGATCGATAGCCCATCGATTCGCTCTATTTCTTATCATTGAACCCATCGACGGTGGGTTTGAAAAACTGTTTAAACAGGCGAATAAAAAAAAATTGAATAAAGAAAACCATATATTTTCAATGATGCTATCTCACACTTTCTTCTAGTTTAATGCGATAGAATACTATGAAATGGTTATGCTTATAATTCAAATGGACATTGAGTTTGGTGAAAAGTCGGACATTGAAAATTACAACAGCCACAAATCGTATTAAGCAAATGCAATCCGTTCTTCTTTCTCTATTACTGTGTCTAAACTTTTTTATTTGTACTTTTTCTTGCTTTTTGTCTGAATCATTTAAATGCGATTTAGAATGGAAGTAGAAACAAATATTCAAAGTCGAAGTGAATACAAACATACAAATACTTATTCAAATCTTTTGAACAATTCATATTTACTAATTTCAAGTGAATTATTTAGATTTGGAACGTCTTTTTTTAGCTCAAATACAGAAAAACTATTGAACTATTAAGATTTTCTAGTCAGAGTTGTTCGATAAAATTGCATATCGGGAATTTCGACTAGAATAATTGAAAAATATAATTTAAATGGTTTTAAAAGCATGTGATGATTGCCGAATTTATAATGAATTCTCAAATAGTCTACAAATTCAATATTATTTTGTCTTGACATTTGTTATGTTCAATTTTTCTATGTTCATATGTGTTTCACATAATATGAAGCTGATTAATTATATTTTGAGACCAAGAGTTCGGGGAAATATCAACCTAGCATTGAGACCACCAAATAGAAACAGCAAACAATTCAATGGATGCCACTAAACGAAAAACAAAAACGTAAACTATAAAAAAATGACTGTTTTGAATTAAACGAGTAAACGAACTGCGACCGCAGTTGTGGTATTATCAAAATGATTTGCGGATCTCGATTTCAGTATTTGCGTTCAGGAAGAGAGCAAAAGATAAAGAAAAACAGAGACAGATAGATAGAGTGAGAGATAGAGAGAGAGAGAGAGAGAAAGAGAAAGAGAGAAAGAGAAAGAGAAAGAGAGAGAGAAATAAGCAAGTATGTTTTCCATTCATTTGTCGCACACAGAAATATATAATTGTACAATTTAATGATTCACTAACTTCGTAATTACTGTGCCGACCTGCATATTAATTCGAATTACCGCGAATTCCGCACAATGAGATCATCTGCATCGAATAACATCCACCATATGAATATATCGATAATGTTTCGCTTCGTTCATTTAGTAGAATGACCAACGCGTGCGGTGGTTCTTACTCGCTCAACATATTCGCAGAAATACGCAGAAAAATGAAATAAACAAACAGAAATGGGTAATGGCATTTAAAATCGTGTAATCGACGAAAGGTTTGAACAGCAAACAGCAAACAGTTAACAAGCCAACGATACAGCGATAGTGTATAAACAAGCAAAAAATTAAAGGAATAACTGCAAAGACACACATACAAACACACACACAGAGAGAGGGAGAGAGCGAGAGAGAGAGTGAGAGAGAGAGTGAGAGAGAGAGAGAGAGAGAGTGAGTGAGAGAGAGGGAGAGAGAGGGAGAGAGTGAGAGAGAGAGAGAGAGAGAGTGAGTGAGAGAGAGGGAGAGAGTGAGAGAGATAGTGGAAGTGAGAGAAAGTATCAAAGAAATACTGAATGAAAAGTAAAAATGGGGTGGATAAAGAGCGTTGAATGAAATGAAATGGAGCTTTCGAATGGAATCGACATCAAATGAATTTTTGATTTTTAATCTGTTTGTCTTCTTTTGTTCGGATTAAATGCATTGTAACGCGCACTACTAATCAAATCGCATAAATATAAATAGGAAAATTATGAGCTAAATACAGATTTGGTTTCACGTGGCCGCTAATTCACAATGAACCATTCAAATATGGTATTTTAGTTTGAAAGAAAAAGAGATAGAAATGGTTACTCACGCACAGAAAGAGAGAGAGAGAGAGAGAGAGACAGAGACTGAAATGCGCGATCGTTTTTGTTTATTTTTATACATCTTTTGAGTGTCGGGATCATAGGGGTTTTATTGTTCAGAAAAGACCAGGCACAAAAACAAAATAACAAACAACACTGGAATTCATTTATTTTCGCGGATGATCCAGCTTAATTGGATGGATTAAAATGATTGCTGGAAAGGCGAAAGAGAGGAAGAGGGAGAGAGAGAGAGGGAGAGCGAGTGAGATGACAAGTGTACGGGCACACGAGCGCGGAGTGTTGTCAACTGAATAGCGAGTGATTAATGAAACTTATTGTTTTTGCACAGGCCAACAGCAAGTTCACATTGTCTGCTTTCAACTTTATTTTTTAATCATACGCATATGTATTACATTATTTTATTTCATTTGGTTGAACTGATTTATTTTAATTCCATTTTCGGTAATTTTTCGATTTATTATTTTTTTCTTTTTTCGTTTTTTCGTTTTTTTCTTTTTTTGTTGTTCTTAATCTACATTAGTATTTGATAAATTAGTGTGTGCGTAAATTTTTGAAATGACTATATAAATGTTTGATTCGCATGCGATTTGTAAATCTTGAAAAACGGCTGTTATTTCCCATGCCTCGACCGCACATTCAATTGGATTGGTGCTATTTGTACGTTGAAATTCAACAGTGGCCAGATATATAAATCCATTGACATCGGCACGTTCAACATAAATGACACGTTTTACAATTAAACCACCAGCTAATTTCTCATATAGCCGCAATGTATTTTCCAAATGTTGATGAAATTCAATCGTTTCAGTTGTATTCATTGGCCTTAGACCGTCAGTCAAATGATATTCCAATTGTTTGTTATCATCATTGGTGGTGCATTTCATTTGAAATTTGTTCGCATCAAGCAATGGCATCATCCACAATTCAATACGACAACGATGTATGCTTTCATTTAGTTTGATATCAACAATCGATTCATACATCACTCCAACTGTCAAACGATATACCATTGAATGCATTTGCTGCAATTGAAATGTTGTATAATTTTCGCGCGTGTTTAACATCATCAAATTCATTTTAATGGCTTCCTCGATTCCAGCTATTTCTTTAACATTCATTTCATTTCGTTTACCAATTTGTATATGAGTTCCATTTGTTATCGATGCACCGGTATCATCATTTTGACAATAAAATAAATTCAAATCCGAAATAACAATAAACACCAGCAAAAAAATGCGCTGGAATAAATGCGTCGACAACATTATCCTCTATTAAACCTATCCACACATTCACAATTATTTGATTATGATTTTGATATTTGCTTTTTTTTTCAAGCGTATTTTTATTTTTATTTCTATTTTCGTAATGTATTCATTCACTCTTCTTGCATTTTTGTTTTTGCTCGTTATTGAAGTGATTCAATTTTTTGAATTATTTTTTTTTTTCGATTGAAATTTTTAATTTATTTAGGACATTTTTCAACAATTCGATTGGTTTTCTTTTCTTTTCAAAATTAATAAATCAAAATAGCATCAAAACTATGTCAAAAATAAGCTAAAATTCTTTTTTTTAATGACACCCGATAACAATTTACTCTGTCAACAACAAATGAACAAAATCAACTGAACTGGACTTTTCTACGAATTATGCATGAACTTTCATATGTTTTTCTCCGTATGGGTCACATTCTCTTTCTATTTCTCTCTGTTCAATAGATATTGTTGTCGCAATATCACTTTGCATGATTTGTAGTAAACAAGCGAACAAACTCATCTATACAATCACAACGAAATATAAATGTATACGATGCTTTGATTCTAATTATGTCATCAACTAGAACATATAATCTCCCTATTGAGATAGTTACGGGTGGTTGGATTGACTTTGTAAATAATGAAAGTTGAAATGCTAACGCTCGCACGAGCACGAGTTCGATTTATGCATACAAATTCACATTTCAACTGCGATAATTTTTAATACACATGAAAAATGATTTAAATGTACTTATAGCAAAGCGTACTATGATGTAATCTTGCTCTCTTGATGCTGTTAATACAATTAAAATCGTTTATGACCTCATTTCAATTTTCGAACACGTGTTTTTGCTCTATTTGAATCCCTTTCTTTCTCTCTTCCGCTTTTTCTCTCATTTCTCTCTTTCTCTCTCTCTCTTTCTCTCTCTCTCTCTCTCTCTCTCTCTCTCTCTCTCTCCCCCTCTTCCAATTTGTCTTTTTTGCTAAACTGATTCATTAATAATTTAAATTTCTTTCACTAAACTTACTAACACTCAATAGAATTAAATGAAAATAAAAACACGATTCATCAAGTTTACAAAATAACATACACCGTGTACTTTTGTTTATCTATAAGTCATAGTTTATTTGGAGTTTGATATAAATCGCTTTTGACACAAATGAAAAAATGAAAAATAAATCAAAAATAATTTTCATTTAGATTTTTCTCTGCCTTTTCTATCATTAAATCCTTTTCCCTGTTGAAAAACGTGATTTTAATATAAACAAATAGTTCGATTGCTAAATCATATGATTAAATATACGCAATATCGTGTCATACAATTTGATTAAATATCAGTTTTTAATGGAAATATTGTGATAGTTGCAATTCAATTTAATCTGAATGTGTATTGAATAATATATAAAATGCATTGAAATATCTGTAATTTAATTTGGCAGAGATTTAGATAATTTCTCACCTCATCATTATTGCATATTGACACATGTACACTAGGGCGTATCGATAATTATATTTTTGCGAATAGCAAAAATGAAAAAAGATCGAAAAACAAGAATCTTTTCAAGTGGGTTTTATTCGAATATGACGGTTTTTAACTCCATCTATCAGCCAATTGGTCAACTGAGTTGATTTGTTTGGTCGTTCAAAATTTGAATGAACATACCATTCAAATATCAATTAAACGACCAAACCGCCATCTTCAATATTTACAAAAAATCCATACGCCCTAATCATTTGAGTCTAATGTGTCGAAAATTTGCACATTCTGAGACCAGATATGTGCACGAATGTTGGAACGTTTAGAATCTGATTGTTCGATCATCTGAATTATTCATTTAATATTTCTATAGTATTATATAAGCTGCTTATGAATGAATACAGAAAAAAAAAAGAAAAAAAAAGCACCGACCAAAACGAAACATAATTTTGTTATTCGAAAAATCGATTTGAAATTTAAAATTCACCGGTCATTATAAAGATATGCTTTTATAACCAACTTGTTGATTTCAGTATCTAATTCAAAAAGAAAAAAAAAAATAAAAAATAAAAATTGTTCTTGTACAAACATGGATTTTGTCATGAATTTTATATTCGTTGTTTCGTTTACGATTGTTTATGAGTTTGAAATGTCATTAATTAAATATTTTAGAAATGAAAATATTCTAGAAGAACTAAGTGATTAATGCATATATTTCTTTCTTCTTTTTGTTTCCGCGTATTGTTTTTTTCTTGTTCGTTTTATGAAATCAAAATCACTGTATTGTGGATCTGAAATTGTGTTATTGAAATAAATATGTTTATTCCGTTTGTTAGTGTTATTGTGAGAATGGATGATATTTTTCCATTGTATGTTTGTAAAAGAATTGCCCGAAAAAGTGATAAATTTCAATTTTAGAAGCAGAATTGATGTGTCAACACAGCGAAAAGACAAAGACAGAAAAATAAATCGATTATCGCATAGATACACACTAATAGATAACAATATTGAACAAAAATATGTCTAATTTGACTTTTAACCCCATTTCATGATCATTTATCACTTTTATATCACACTCGATTCCAACGAGATGCTACTGATGGTGTTTGTTTGTCTTTTTTCTTTCTTTTTTTTTTTTTTTTTTTCTTTTTTTGCTCTGTATTTCTATCTCCCGTATTTCGCATACATTTCAAAAAGCTTTCTTCTTGCTTTATGTATGCAATTATATGGCAACATATCACACGAGATCAACATTTATAATTTATTACTGTACATCAAGCACCATCCGAATATCGTTCATTAAATATTCACGAAAACGCAATGCATACTCTGCCAAAGTGCTAGGCAATTTTGCTAAGTGCTGTATGTTTCACTGGTGATTATGGTCTTGTGTTGATTGAATTAACAGTAATCGATTTTTGAACGATGTGTTTGTGTTTGTGTGTGTGTGTGTATGTGTATGTGAGCGCAATTAATTGCTTCTCATATATCGAATTCCGGATCGATTTCCGGCAATCTGATTGGGCCGATTTTAGACTATTTTATCATATTTTAATCATTCGCTCAAGTTAGAAACCTGTGTAAAATAATTTAACTGAGTAATCTGTTGAGTATTCCGAGATATTTTGATTGGTAAATAGTTAGCTTATTATGATTAGATTCAAATAACATTTTCGGCTATAGAATATTATACATTAAGTAAAAATAGCCTAAATTTTAGTAATTCAAATTATATTTGAAAATAATTGAAATATAAAACTATTAATTGATTTAAACTGAAAGATAAAAAATGAAATATAATACGTGAAATCAGAAAATATTATCGTAGTTTAATTGCCGCTTCTATAGAAATTTAAAAAAAAAAAATTTTTTTTTTTTGCTGTACTGCATCTATTCTCATATGATTCATATGATATGAACCGTTAATAAAAGAATTGTTGAAACTGTCAAAAACATTTGCTAGACTTAATTGTGTTCCAGTTACAAAACGATCGATGATAATTCAACTTAGAAAGAACATTGCTCGCCGCACAAAACGTCCATACACCTGCTAATATTCGAATTTGTATTATTGGATAAGTGGTCAAGTGGCCGTTATTCAAGCGAATGTTGGCTGTTTTAAAGATAAGCTGAGGTTATTGAATTCGATGTAATGAGAGCATCACATAATAATTGAATGAGAGAAAGGAGGAGATGGAAGGAAAGGTAGAGAGTACAAAGTGCCTATACTTATGTTAGTCATAATGCGCCAAACCAGAGTAAGCATTTCATTGCCAAATTAATATTCAAATTTGAAATGACAAAATCCATTTGGAATTTGTATTGGCGATTATAGAATCTCAACCGAACATTTTTTGCTCCTAAAATATTTTTAATACAAATAGTGAGAAATTTTTTTTTTCTTTTTTTAAAAATCAGATTTTTTTCATAATTTTCCGTATATCAATGTGTTCAAAAACGTTTTTCCCTTTTAAAAGTAATTTTGGTTCAGCAGAGCTTTTGAATCTAAACAAACGTTTTGTTGAATATTAATCGTCGAACAAAAAAATCTTTCATCAATCAAACCAAAAATAAAAACAAAGAAAAGTTACTGAGAAAAACGTTTTTTCAAGTTTTCGTTACCAATAGATAGAAATTACATGTACAATTTTGTATGGAATGTTTCTCCTAAAAATGATATAATTTTTAATTTAATTTCTCTTTTGCTCTTACTCACTCATTTTTATATAAATATTTATACAGAATTTCTTCCACTTTTTCCTTATATGTATATATATATATCTGAGAGTAAAAGGAAGAATAGTGAGTAAAGGTGAGAGAAAATAGGAAAAAGTGAGAAAAAGTCTGAAAAAATCGGATTTTTTCCGAATGAAAAAAATAATGCATATACTATTGATTGAACAATTTCACTTGATGTTTGAAAACTTATTGAAAAGTGAAAAAAATATTTCATAGAACAGAAATTAAGAAAAATTATTTCAATAATGAATATATTGGTACCAGTTTTCGTTTTCGTTTTCGTTTTTTTTTTTTTTTTTTTCATTAACACTTTTATCGGTATCATAGTCAAACGAGAAGAAATGAAAAAATATTCCTTTGATACTTGTGATGAAATCACTCTTCAATGAATTTTCCATTTTCGAGCGATTAAATTGTTGAATTTGTTTGATCCTTTCTCTCTTCCGCATTCATAAAATATGAACTGCGAATAGTTTGTCGTCAAAACGATTTCAATTGATTTCTCTTGAACGCCTTTCACGTTCACATTATTTTCATTTTAATCTATCTCAATCTTTTCTCATCTGTCAGAGAGTGAGAGAGAGAGAACGAGAAAAAGAGAGAGAGAGAGAGATCATTGCAATTATTCACTATTAATGAGAGTTTCATTCCAATTTCAAATGATTCGTTCTTTTGTCTTGATGGTGTGTGTTCAATCGTGATTGAATTCATGAAATGATTGAACTAAAACAGCAATTTAATTAAATATGATGAAAAAGTCGAAACTCGAAATAAAGTGATGCACAACTTCTTTAGTATATCGGCTTTTTGTGAGATTTCGGCTCATACTCCATCTTCATTCTTAGTTTCATCTTTATTTTCATAGGGAAGATCATCCCTCTCTCTCTCTCACACACACACACACACACACACACATTTCTTTCTGTGATCGTTTAAAATTTCTGTGATCCTTTCGGTTCATGTCTTTTTATCGTTTCTTAAGCGTAAATTGTAAATTCGATGGTATGCCAATGCATCAGTTGACCCAATTTAATTTTTCACATGAATTGCAAACAATGAGTATCAGAATTCGACTGTGATATCAAACATTATTCTTCAATGGGAAATTATATATTTTATTGACAGGTTATTTTTGTTTCTCAATATTAATGCAAAACATTTGTCCATGTGCATTTTCATATCGATTTAAATGCAGAATCATGGCAAAAAAATTTGTTTTTCTATGTGGCATCTTTCATACAATTTTCCATATTGATTTGTGAATGGAACTCGGCAACTTACCTACAAACTCACATAATGAACGTACAGCTTGTGTACATAGAAGTTTTTTTTTTTCCTGTTTATTTCCAAAGTGGTAAAGAAAAAGTGCAAGACGCATACATACCTGAAATGAAGAGTCAAGAAAAGTTGTAATTAGTTTTGTTCAGAGAAAGTTCATATTGTGTTTCTTTTTTTTTTTTTTTTTGGTGATAAATGACGACAGAAATTGAGAGAGGGAGAATAAAGAAAAGAGAACAAGAAAGGTAAAATGGAAGCGAAAAAAAAAGACATAAAGAATTAATTTTCTGGTCGACTTTGTAGTCTTGAAGATGGTTTCCAAGCAACTTTTAACTATTCAGAATTTCAAAGTGCTACATTTAAAAGTACATTTGTGCTTTCATTCTCTTGCACAGACTATTTAAGTAGCTCAGCAGAAAAATGTCATACAGAAAAGTTCCGTGAAAAAATGCGAAACGAAAAATTTTACGTATTGTAGGCTAAAATATTGTTAAGTGTTTTCGGCTCAGTTGTATTAATTAATATATAATTAGCATTATGATGCAGTAACGCGCACAATACTTTGTCAGAATTTATGCATTGCGTCGAAATTAGCTTTATATTGGTTCATTAAACTATTGTTCCGCACATAGATTCTGACACATGATTCCCATGGTTCCTTTGACCCCCCCCCCCCCTCTGACGTTCTGGTACCTCTCCCCACTAAAGATTGGATTTTTTTTTTTCAAAATTGCTAGGGTTTTTGGCGATAAAATTGAAAACCTTTTCGAAATTCGGGGGAATTTTTTCACTTGACAACCGCCCTTCTTCCTGGCTCATCGCTATCAGAACTTATTGTTTCGCATAACTACAGTATTTGTTTTTGAATTTTTCGTGGATTGCACAAGTATTTTTCACTTAACTTTTCTGTATGACATTGTTTTCTGAGCCATTTCTTTCTTTTAGCATTCACCTTTCTTCATTAATATCGGTATGAGTGTACATTATCTGAGAAATTTTTTTGTCGAAAATTGAACAATTATTCCATAAATAATTTAAATAAATTTAATGCCATAAATATTCATAGCATTTCCATTGCCATACTTTTGAACGCAGTTTGTACATTTATTGCAGACAAAATGTGTAGTCGAAGAATTTTCAATTTGTAAGATCTACAAAGTTCATTAATCACGACTCGTTTTTGTACTATTTATGTGAAATCTTAATAAGTAATAATTTATTGTTAAGTAATATAACAATTTTAAAACTGACATTTACAATTGATATACTATAGTTTTGATCTATTACGAGACTGTCTATTTCATTTCAATATTTTCATTTGGATAAATCATTTCATTACACAAAGTGAAATATTTAATTTAAATAATTTTGAAAAATTCATCAATGCGAAGCATTTATTGCGAGGAACTGCAAAATTATTTGTCGAATACGAAAGCAAAGCGAATGAATGGAAATGATTTAAGAAGAGAATTAATCAATGAATTCGGACAAAAAGTCAATAGTGCATAAATACACCAAAAACTGCCTGAAAGTAAAAAAAAAGAAAAAAAAAAAAAAAAAAAATGAAAAACGCTAGAAGATTTCATACACATGATACATATGGATGGAACTTGAACAAATTTCATTTCAACCAATGGTTCGATTCTGTGTTTATATCGTCAAAGATGTGAAATCATAGTCGACCACGCGAGCGCTCATCTTTTACATTGTTTAGGTTGTATTCATTCGCATCATGCACATAAAATCATCGAATTGTGAATTGAGTCGTACACAACGATGTGCATAGTCCAAATGAGTATGACTGGTAAAGATGGAACAAATGTATGTACAGAGAATGAGAGAGAGAGAGAGAGAGAGAACGAGAACGAGAACAAGAACAAGAACGAGAACGAGAACGAGAACGAGAACGAGAACGAGAACGAGAACGAGAGAGAGAGAGAGAGAGAGAGAGAGAGAGAGAGAGAGAGAGAGAGTGAGAAAGAGAGAGAAATATTCACACATTCGAGGAAACTTGAATTTGATACATAAGTAGTCTGCAAAGATATTTAAATAAGAAGCAAAAACGAAAAAAAAAAAAAAATAGAAAGAAGTAGGAGGAATGCATTTATTTACAAACGGAAAAATCATTCCTATAGATTTAAAATGAGTATGCGCGCAGAATGTATATGTTTTTTTTTTTGTCGTTGCTTTCAGCGTCAACATTTGCAAATTTATTTTAAATTGAAATTGGAAATTCCTACGGCGAACAAAGACTAATAGAAAATGAACAAAAATATGGAGCAAAGATGTGTAGGTATCTGCTCGGAATGGAATTGTAAAATATACACAGAGAAAATGAGTTTATGGTTTGACAATGCAAAATGTTGAATTTTGCGTAAAGAAAGGTTTTGAAATTCTCAACAATGAATTTTTCATATAAATTGGCAACACTGCGGTATTAATCAAGTAAAAATAAAATGGCAATGCACTCGTCTGAATGTATAGAAATTTCATAATTTTACTTTAAAACAATACGAACAAAGGTCTTGTATTATGCGTTTCTACTTTATCACATTAAATTGCATTTTTACGCCATAAAACATTCACAGCTACTTAAAGCATTTTGGGTATTTAAAAGAAAAACGACAATTTTCGTATTTTGACTAAAAGCGCACTTAAAATGTAAAACATCCGCAATAAAATCAATTCCTTTTCCATGCTTCGATTCGAAACGATTTCGAACGATTTTGGATTGAACAATGAGAGCAAAAGAAGAAGAAAAAAAAGAACTCGCATGTGCCGGCAAACCGAATAAATCGAAAGAAAAACGTATTGGGTGATTTAAGTATATACGAATAGCACAACTATTCACAGAAACACATCCAGTCATTTATATTTCCCGAGTATTCGCACTTCAACCGGGATGTACATATTCGTACTGTTTTACAATTCAAAACGTATTAAAGTATGCGCATCATAGTGGTGCACAGGGTAGGTGGAAGCCCGGATGATCCTCGCCCTTTAATTGTCGGACGAGACCCCGTAGTTAGTGGTGGCACACAGTTGAAGGCCTTTTTTTGCTCTTCAAATTATTTTGACCCCCTCTCTCATGAAGTCTGTGAGCGTGCACCACTATGATTCACATACACTTTCAAATATATACTAATGTACACTTGGCGGATGCAAGCGTTGATTCAAATTGAAAAGTGTACATTTTGGGTGCATAAGAGAATCCAAATTGAAGCGTAGTGCCAATTGTTACTACTTTCATGTTACCATGCGCAGCGCTGATATCCCTCAGATTAGATTTTATGTTGCATTCATGCTAATGCACGTCAAGTTGTATGATGGTTCAACCCACAGAACTCATTCGGACCTTCTAATATTTTTCAATAAGATGAAATCGCATCATATTTGACATTTTTACTATTTTTTTTTTTTTTTTTTTTTTTGGTGTTTTAAAGAAGAATAAACCAATTGGCTTTATTAGCAACGCTGTAAAAAATTTATGCAGTTGAGTGGGTTAATGCTCTACCATAATAGGATCAGTATGTATAAATTGTTATTCATTGCATTAAATGCGGTCGCGGTTATCACGTGTTATTGTCGTCTATTCTAATGTAGTCTGAAATGAATCGGAATGCAAGCAAAGTGAGAGAAAAACAATACAAAAAAGAAACCAAGATGGAGATGAACAAAAACGAAGAACAATAATTATTTAAACTCATCAGCTCGGCAACGTCCATTCAACAACTGACACACATTAAAATAACAATTTTTGGTCGATATTTGAACTAAATCAGCAAATGATTTTTCAGTCATTGGGTAACAAGGTTGTTAGTTTGAAACAAATTGAGAACAGCCATTGAAACTTGAATACATTTCAAACTGAATGAAAACAAACAAGTCACTACAAAAGTACATTGATTCAATTACCAATTCTCTTGGCGAGAATAGCGCGTGTTTTCTTCTTCTTTCTCTTTCTCTCTTGCTTTCTCTTTCTCTCTATCTCTTGCATTCTTGCTTTCTATTGGCTTCAGCCAATGATAAAGTTGTATTGTTTTCACTTTTTGCCTTAGTTTGCTCAGTGTTTTTGTCTCTTCTTTGTTTTTTTACATTATCTATCGTGTCATTCAGCAGTGTTTCTCAATGGAATGCGCTTTTTAGTTCAACTATTCGAAATATAAGCAGCAACTTGATTTATTCCAAAATTGATGTCCTGCTTTTTGTTCGCACAATGTCTTTCAATCTTCTTCTTTTTTTCTCTTCGTCATGTTCAATACAAGACATCACACAGGATGTTTTCATGTCAAAATCGTAATCAATGTTTCGAACATGACCATTTTACATACTCATAAACATGTTAGTCGAATTGGGAAATGTTTTTGAAACATCTTTTACCAAACAAGTAATCAAAAAACCATCAACAAAATGCCGCATCGGCAACATTCAATATTTATTTCCTTAAGAAGAAGACGGAATTGAAATTTCATCTTTAATTCCTTTAGAATGCATTCGCATTTTCTTTTTCGCATCTCATTTAATTTTTTCTTTTTCTTTTTCTTTTTATTCGCTTTTTCAACATTTTTAATTTCCCTTAACTTTCTTCTTTCAATTGTAATTATTTAAATAGCAAGTTGAACCATAGATTAGTACAACAATAACAAAAACAACAACAGCAACAACCACCACAACAACAACAACATATAAAAATAAATATCCGGCCAAAGGTAAAAGTAAAAAAGAAATTGAGAAATAAAAATGCCTGCTTACTCTCCTAAGAAGTACAACAGTTCATAGTGTAAACGTTCCAATGAGAAAAGTAAATTTCACTGAAGAACATTTATTATAATCATCATCAGCATAGTTCGTGAAATGAACCAAAACGAGAATAAGGCATGGTAAGATTGAATGAGACGGAAAATAATGACAGCAAAAGGGGGATACGGGAGAGTTAGGGAAGGATTGTACGGTGGGGGAAGTAAAACAGGATATGGAAAGAATGAAACGCATCAGAGAAAAAAGCTAATCGTGTACGTGTGCGTTTTGCGGAAGCATGTTTTAAAATGTCAACTCCAGTCAAAAATCCATAAATTCTACGTTTAATGAAATGCATTTAAAAGGCGGAAAAAGTACTTGAAAAGCAAGGAAGTTGAAATCGTACGGAAAGTATGACATTTTCTTAACATATACGATAGACCACAGCAATAAACGTACACACAGAACAGCAATGAGGACGAAAACGACGAGGACGAAGACGACGATTACGACATCAATAGCAGTCGCAGAAGTTACAGCTTTCGTAGTTTAGCTCAGTTTAACTTCGATCAGTGTGTGTGTGTGTGTGATTGCATTTATATTTTTGTATTTTCCTTATTTTTTTATTTTTTTATTTTGTTATTCTTGAGTTTCAGCACATAATATTTTTTTTCTGTTTGTTTATTTACTTCTCGCTTGAATTAGTTATTGTTCGCATGAATCGGTTGATAACAACCGAAATTGTTCTGTGAATAACCATTGAAATATAATATGAAGATTGAAAGAGCAAGTGGGAGAATGAGAGGAGTATAAGAAAAAAACAACAACAAATATGGATAGTCGAATATAAATGAAAATTAGATAAATCGGGTGTATAAACATTGGTATTATTAAGCTCAAGTCGTGCATAAAAATTTTTTTCTTGGTAAAATACGAATAGAGAATGAACGATTTTTTTTCCATCAATATTGTATTGAATAAATGCCAAAAGAAGTAGCTAAAACGACGACGATGACGACGACTGACGTGACCTAATCCTTCAACCGCATTTTTATATCAAAATCAAGCAAAACAATTACAATACGCTTAAAAATACATTCGCATGAACGAAAAGAAGAGATAGAATAAACGAAAGAAAGGAAAAAGAAGAATGAAAGAATGAAAGAAAGAAAGATTGTTGAAAATAAAGAGACTAAGAGAGAATGAACGAGGTAAAATGAGATAGAAAGTGAAGAACACAGCAAAGCATTCGTTGTCTAGGAATTGTATAAAGAATGTTTTGTATATAATCATCAAGTTTCGACACATATATTCACAATCTTGTTGAAATGGCAGTTTCCGATTGTAATGCAATATAAACGGTAAAGAGAGCACTTGACACCAAATCATTTGTTGGGGGCATGGGACCTTGCACACATTGAATGAGCATCACCACACAATGAGTAAAGAAAAATAGAAAAACAGTCATCATGTGCATGGCACACCAAAAATCCCAAAGTGATGGTTGAATGAAAGAACAAACGATGAAAAGAATAATAAAAACTACGTCAAACATAAAGAGTAAATAGTATCGGAGATCGTATTCTGACATGAATGCAAGGCAAGGCAATGAATTCCATCCATTTTTATTTTTCGTATTTGATTTTATTTCGCTTTTTATGTACATGTGTGAATATTTTCCCATTCAACAATGGGATAATGATTTGATAAATGTAAAATAACAATACGAAACACACCAAGAATCTATGTCAGACGGTGAATATGAATGCAAGGTGAAGAAAATGAATGAGCGACATTTGTACATGTTAGTATTCAAGAATATGAAGAATATGAAAAGAAAAAAAAAAAAAAAAACATTCGACAGTTCGGTTAACCTCAATACATGAACACTTCAATAAAACTAGTGACTGTTTTGAAAAACGTTATCAAAAACAGCATAACAATTCATGTTGAACATAAACGGATGAAAGTCCATTCAGAATAATAAAATATTTGAGCTTTTTGAAAAAAAAAAAACACACATTCCGCATATTTTTAAACATTTACGCTCGTTGAAGCGCGTTATCACAAAATAAATTCATACAGGTGGAATTCTACGACAAATTTGCTTCTATAACGACCACCGTTCATGCATTGCGACGATGCATACACAACATTATTATCGTAAGCATATAATCAGACAAATTCATAAAAACGGCGACAAAAATAGGTACTGACACTAGGGGAGAGGTCCAGACCAAAAGCCCAAAGGAGTTCCTTGTGAGATCCATTCCATCTAGTGTAAATTTGTCTTGAAATTTTTTCAAAAAACCCTACCAATTTCGAATACTTTTGAACAATTATTCGGAGTGTCCAAAGAAAATCAGAGAAGTGTGTCAGAACCTATGATGACAAAAACATCGTGACGCATCGTTGCTATCGTATTGTTAACACAGAAATCTTTAGTTTTTTTTTTTTATTAGAAAAAAAAAAATTACAAAAACCTTCACAAATTGTATGGTCATTTCGCATAGCAATTTCTTGTTGTGCAATCTTTATATTTGGTATATCATTCAAACTCATGTTTCACACAGATTATTACAAGAAAGTCAAATTTGAATGGTAAAATCAACTATGTTGAATGCGAATTGTGTTGATTTACATGGGTTCCGGGGAAAACAAATAAACCCAAATGATTGTATGGTATTGCAAACAGCCAGTTCAAAAAAGAGCCAGTTGGAAAAAAAAAACAAAACATCATGGACAACAAGTGAATTATCTCTTGACATCGGCCAGATTTGTGTATCTGACATAAAATTAACACTTTCCACTTCAAATGCCTGCTGGAGAAATGGGATTGCCTAACAAATTCTTGCAAGTGGGTCCTCTTTCAAAATTCAAACACATCATTGATGTGCTTTTGTTCATTATTTTTCTGTCATTCTACAGCTTTTTACTCTAACTGCAATTTGCCTACAACTGTCGTTTACAATCTTTACTGTGTGTTTGTGTGTGTGTGTGAGTGTCTTCTGTAAAAATTCATGAGCACTTCGTTTGGTGTTGATTTGCGATTGAAATTCGACGCCATTCTCAAAAATTAGTCACAATGGGAAAGCATATATATATATACACACTTTAGTTGGTCAAGTGCAGTACGCTGCAAACGAAACATGATCCATTCAATAGTGGAACATGTTTTATTGAAAGAAAGAATGAAAAAAAAAAACACTATTGACAGTTGGTTGGCTTCTAATGTTACTTTTCCAACATCTGCCGCAATGATGTGCATGTGTGTTCGGTTTTGCATTATGTACATTTTGACCAACATCATTTCGACGGTTTAAAATTAGTTCACGCTGAAGATGAGTTCCGGTTATGAGTGCATAACTGTCGTATTAATCGGCCAAAAGCGTCAACGTGTGGCGAATGCTTTATTATGACTCTCAAAAAAGAGAGAGGAAAAAAATGGATGCAAAGAGAAAGAGAGAGAAAGAAAGAGAGGGCAAAGAGAAGGAGAGAGAGAGAGAGAGAGAGAGAGAGAGAGAGAGAGAGAGAGAGAGAGAGAGAGAGAGAGAGAGAGAGAGAGAGAGAGAGAGAGAGAGAGTTGAGAGAGATAAAGGGCACATTTTCACGTCGATAGCATATGTAAGGGATTATCGAAAAAAAAAGAGAAGAGAATCTGGTGACATAGAGAGAAGGCGATAGGATGAGTGTTTGCATGTACGCAAATACGAGACCCTTATTACGAACAAATGGAGAAAATATGGATTGAATAAACGAATGTCGAATACCGATGAAGGTTTCGAGAACACACAAAAGTAAATCGATTCGTTTCATAATGGTAACGGCAAGTTATATTGTCACATACCGACATCGATTCATGTCATCGTTACTGTTCAATCGTTTTTATTTGCATGTTTGTATGTGTGTGTGTGTGTTATTTTATCATATTTTTTTTTCTTCTTTCTTTTGCTCTTATGCGGTTACCTCTCTTAATCCAAATCCTCTCATTTAACACCAGTCGTGAATGTGTGTGTGTGCGTGTTCGGGTTCAGTTTTGTTGCTTTTCTAGCCTTTTGCCATTCATTTTCGGTAAAAATTTTACACTTATCCGATTAAATGGTTCCAAGTAACATCAATCAGCATCGAACACATTTCAACCGCACACTATCAAACACTTTGAATTTATTTTCGTTTCGTTTCTTATTTCAGGCAAACCAAATCGAAGTCAAAGTGCTTTTAGTCTCTTTGTGTGGCTTACAAAAATAATACTATATCCTCGCGTCCAACAAATCCATCTATTGCATATAACAAAGCTCAATTTGACAATTAATCGTATTTTCTTTCATTATGTAATAGTAATTTTTTATGGTTTTAGCTTAATGCGGTCAATTTTAATTGACATGTGTATTCTCACGATATTTCGCTTTCTCCCTTATTTCATTCTGTTTTTCCTCCAATTTCTGTCGAATTTTTTTTACTACACTTTCTACCTCTCTTCTTCTTTGTCTCGTTTTATCTTACGCCTTCTTTAATTATTTTTCGCTTTATTTGTCATTGTTATGTGATATGTACACAAAAATAATTGATAAGAATCGAATGTAAGATATAATTTTATTATTAAATTATTCTTGCTATATGTTTTTTGGTGATTTTTTATGTGATGAAAATGCAGTTTTGGCTATGTTCAAAATGTTGTACATGAGTAGATTCATCTATTCCAGTAGTAAAGAGAAGTTTCAATGATTTTTGCATTGGAATTTTCACACGAAAAGATTATTCTTCAACAAACATTTCCGATACAAAATATGAATGGAAAGAGTAACGATGAAAAATGTAAGTTGTATACGAATTTGTGTTACGAAAATATACATTCGTCACTTTTAAATTTCCGCTGTAAATGTAATTATATAGTTTGATGCAGAAAAATTCGGAACGTTTCAAAAAGCGATGGAAAGGGAAATGCCAAAGAAATTGAGACAGAGAGAGAAAGAGAAAGAGAAAGAGAGAGAGAGAGAGAGAGAGAGGGAGAGAGGGAGCGAGAGAGAGAGAGAGGGAGCGAGAGAGAGAGAGAGAGGGAGCGAGAAAGAGTGTGAGAGTCAGTTTGTGATTTCACATTTATTGACATTCATATTGATCTGAATGCCACAATTGAATGGTTTCTAAAAAAAATGTGGATATGAAATGAAAATAAGAAAGAGTCTAGAATTGAAAATGCAATAAATTGTTATATTTCTGAGTATTTCGTCACACTTAGACATAAGTTCATCGGCGCAATATAGTTTAATCATTGAAATAAAATGAATGTGCCACAAACAGATAAGCTTCATAATAAAAGCAACAAAAAAATTATGATTCCTCAACTGTATTTAAAGAAGAAACAGAGAGAGAGAGAGAGTGATAGAGAGAGGTAGAGATAAAGATAGAGAGAGTGGGGGAGAGAGAGAGAGAGAGAGAGAGAGAGAGAGAGAGAGAAATAAAGCAACGGAGCGAAAATATAAGTGGGACAAAATAAAAGAGAGACAAAGAGAAAATGAGCTATAGAAAAATTAAGAGAAAATAAGATATTTCCTGATATTTAAGATATTTTTCTTTTCTATATTTTGTTCTTGATACAATAAATACGAACATATATATATATATATGGTTACCATACCCCGAAGGGGAATGTATTGTTTCATCGGTGTTAACTTTATTTTGTAAATTGTGATTCACATATATAATAATATAATAAAGGAAAAATTTAATGAATAATTTTAATCGAACAATAGACTACATATGTAGCTTGTGCGTTTAAGATGCAACTTGTGCAGCTTCATGGTACATTTGAGAATTTGTTAAACAATCGTGTTTCAGACAGTTTTCCAGATTTTCTTTTTTTTCTTTTTTTTTTTTCTTTTTTAATTTGCTCTATTTATCATCACCATAACTCTATAATGCTGGCAAAATTGCGTCACTTACAGATTATGTGTATGCTTTTGCAAAGACTGACTCAATCAAGATTTATTCTTGATTTTTTTTTATTTGCATTGCTATGCTTTCTGGTACACTAAAAAAAGGAAAATTCCGTGATTACAGTTGCACTCGGTGTTGAAATTTTATTGCATCTGAAATTGCGGACAATTTGTTTACGACTTTATCTCGTTTATTGTAATGCCCACAAACTCGATTTAAAATAGCATATTTTGAATTATTTTGCTGCTTTCATATTATTCATTTACAAAAGTTTATATGTATTCCTATTTGAACAATTTTTAAGTGTACAATAGAGATAGAAATGAAAAATAGCGTCGAGCAATAAGCCAGTAGGATGGGAAGCTACACAGAAAAGAATTGTGTGTGAAAAGGAATGAAAGAGGAGAAAGTAGAGGAGGAGAGATTAAAAAAAAAAAACACACGAAAGTCAAAAGCGAGATGAAAATATAAGCATATTGCTGAAGTGCAATATTGTGTGGTCGATATCACCGACCGAACTGCGTGCCGTCATTGTCGTGTGCCATCATCATTTTTCTTTTACGCCGCTGAATAATTCATAATTTTAATTTATTTATTTAAAACTTTCCATTAAATCATATAATTCATGGTGAGTGAACGAAACGGCAACAATGAGCACTGTGTGTGAGTGTGTGTGTGTGGCCAGAGAAATGACATGCAAAAATATCAAATGAAAATTTTCTAAATTTTTGAATAAAGTTAAAATCCCAGACCCAAAAGAATGTGATTGCATGAAAATTGTTGGGAATTTGTTATTTTTTTTTTTTTTTTTTTTTTTTTATTAATTTGTTCATGTTGCGTTTTTATTTTTCATATTTTTTGTTTTTGTTTTTGTACAATCTATTCCGTCTTCATCCTTTTGTTCAGCTTTGTTTTGTTTGACATGACCAAAATTGTTATTGCTTCGAGCATTTGTTTGAATCAGTTTTGGTGTTTGGGTAAGCTTTTCGGTTGGCCAGCAATCGTCGTCACAGTGATAAACGCATCCACGAATTTAGTCGGACATTGGAAATTTATTTTGCACATAACTCTTGAGGCAACTTTCTATCTCTCTTTCCTGCCACCCACACATACACACAAACACACAAACACAAATACAAACACACACACACAGAATCACCAAAAAATGCACATGCGGCCATTGTTTGCAATCTTATGCTGGTCATTCTGTAATTACAGCTTATTAAATACTAAAACTATTTACTAGCTTTAATCTTGTGACGATATGCATTTTGATATTTTGTTGAGTTATGCGTTGAGAATTGCATGCTTTTCAACTCGAAAATCTAGTCATCATTTTAAATTTTGACTTAGTTCGTCATTCCCATTCGATGGATGCATGTCCATGTTCTATGTTCAGCATGTGACGGCAATCATTGTTGTTGAACTTGTTAGCTTTCGAACAATGTCTCATAACATACACCATACGGCACTAAAATCCACACAAACACACTAACAAACAGAATCATGGAAGCACAACGATAAAATTAACTAAACTAAATTACGGCTAGTGCTCGCCTGCTAAAAGGAATTTTAATCAGTCAAGCGAACATTTTCCGTAATTTTATTTGCGGAATACAAAACGCATATAATAGCTCAACAAATATATACAACGATGTGAATGGGACAGAGTAAGACAGAGACGCAGAGATAGAGAGAGAGAGAGAGAAAGAGAGAGAGCTAGAGAGAGAGAGAGAGAGAGAAAGTTAGAAAAAGAGAATTAGAGAATGGGGGAATGGGAGAAAGAGAAAAAGAAAGAAAGAGAGAGAGAGAGAGAGAGAGAGAGAGAGAGAAAAAGAGAGAATGAGAGTGAGAAAGAGAAAGAGAAATGGAGAAATAGAAAGTTTCACGTAAACCCCCAGCATTCAAGCGCAAAACAACTACTGAATCAGGCAGCATTTGGCTGGCTGACTGACTGTCGCTTGCCAATTTTGCAAATGCCAAATGCATTATATCTATGTTTATACACCCATGGATAATATGGGATCTAATGCTTATGTCTATTTGGATAAAGGATACCAATTTCCATTTGTATATTCTATTATAATGTGTTGAGAATTGTTCATGTTGACGCGGTCTCAATTGTGATTGTATGTCAATATATGCAGTCCCCGAAAATGTATGTTCGCTCATTCGCATTCGCACAGAGCAGCATCATCATCTAGATCATAAGCTCTGTCGTCAAATATACAAACATATCGACGCATAGACCAAATAATTCACCGTATAATTTTCATTTGAAATGTACACACGCACAAAACTTTGTTCCCATTTTTAACATTACTTTTCATTTCATATTTAGTATTTCATTGACGATTGACTGAATCAAATGTTGCAAGTGCATTGAAATGTGTTTTTGCGAATTATATGATTCATGATCAAATGGCACTAATATCATTGTAGTCACGAATAAGCACCATCTACACCTAATGTTGTTAATCCGATACACAATAATAGGATTCCTTCTTCTTCTTCTACTTCTTCTTCTTCTTCTTTTTCTTCTTCTTCTTCTTCTATTAAAATTTCACCTCACAACAAATCGTATATGATTAATTGTAATAGGAATAGATGACATAGATTGTATGGACATACGTTCTTTTAGATCTCACCAATAGATATGCGTTTACAATGAAATTTACGTTGTCTCTGATATATTTTTCGCAGACTCAGTTCATGATTGACAGATTTGTGAAAGCATAGCTAACAACACCATCTGTTAATAGATAAATTGGCAAAATTACGCAATTCTTCTCGATCTCTCATCGTAAAAACTAAAAGAAATAATTAGGCGTTTTTGTAATTATTTCACATTTTATTTTATCATAATGTGCCATAAATAAATACAATGGAATTCAATTTTTTTTTTTTTTTGTAATAGTTTCGATGCATTAAATTGGAATGTCGCTAACAGAGTTCTTCCGCAAAAATACATACTAATTTATATCTAAATACTATTATATGACATATTTTCACGATGAAAACATTTTTTTATTATTAAACACTCGGTAAAGATGAAGAAAGAACAACTCTATTTTTCCTTGTAAACGTAAAAAAATACATATATATAGATCTGCCCTTAAAGTAATTTTAAAAATCAATTACCGGCTTTTTATTCTTTTCAAAACAGATGGATCTCATTCGTTTCGCTATGTTTCAACTGAAGGTACGAAATGAATTGAATGAAATTCAGACTACGGTGCCTTGGATACGAGCAAACTTCCTGAAATATGCATACTTCCAATTAGGCGTTTTTTTTTTATTTTCGTTTTCTCCTAAGCGAACAGCAACAACGGGGAAAAAAACATATCAATGGCAATATTTTTTTTTTTCACTTAGTTTTCAATTTTGTATAGTGTGATATCAAGAGAGAATGACAATTGAAGATTGAGATGGGAGTATATAAAAAAAAAATGTCATTCAAACACAATTGCTATGGACTAACAACGAATAAACGAGACAGTGAGAGAACAAAAGAAAAGAGAATGAGAATGAGTTTGTGAAATGGACGACAATAATATTAACGAAGTAAACAAAGATAGATGTATCAAATTGGATATTCAACCACGTGTCCATCACAATTTTGTGTGCGATCAGCTAACGATTTAACATTGACGTATTGAAACTTTTAATTTGAATGTAGATGAAAAAAAAAAAAAAAACAAATTGCACTCTACCGTTCTAATTTAACCAATTCAGACATCTTGCAAATTTCTATGTTGTGTGCAGAAATTGGCGTGAAACAGAGCAACCGAGAGAGGAAAGGGGAGTGAGAGAGAGAGAGGGGGGGGGGATGTAGAGAAAGGGGAAGTATTGTAAATTAAGCGGCGCCACCATGAGAGAAAACTCATTGTAATTCAATAATACCTATGCACGCGATGTGCTTTTTTTCATTGCTTTCACCCTATGTGAGTGCGCGTCATTATACATCGTATCAATATGTATGTATTGGCATATATGGTTTGCATATGTGTTTTTTTTTTCGTTCTTGTTCGTTTGCTTCTTATTTTGTTGTTTGTGACATTTTTCGTCGTTTCTCATGATCGACAAATATGTACCTTGTTCGATATTTGCGTGTATATCCCATTGCTCGTGCCAACCGTTGGTCTGTTTTTTTTTTCTCTAGCTCAATAAAAGTGAGTTTTTGCTCTATCTCTTTCGAACTCACAAATAAGCGCCATTTCCCTATACATTTCTATCTTTAAATCTCATTGGCTTCTATCTCTTTTCCGTTCTCTGTTCCATGTCACTAGCCTTCATTGTGCATCACAAATCATATGATATGAATTCAGGTGCAAAACATCGGTCGTATAATGTTCGAATTTAGGAAGAAGAGAGCACTGGTTAAACAACGACAATAAAGATGATAACAATGTGGGATGTTATTGGGCTATATGCTATCGATGCATCGAACCAAACCCAATTTGCAAATTTTCAAAAATATAACAACAACGATAATAGCGGCGATGGCAGCAATAGAAAAAAAATGAAAAGAACAAAGCGAAAGAGAGGAAGAGAGAGAGAGAGAGAGAGAGAGAGAGAGAGAGAGAGAGAGGAAGAGAGAGAGAGAGAGAGAGGAAGAGAGAGAGAGAGAGGAAGACAGAGAGAGAGAGGAAGAGAGAGAGAGAGAGAGAGAAAGAGAGAAAAGATGGGAAGTTTGCGTTCAATTTATTTTTCCACTTCGCAGACTGTGCACAAAAGTTGATTTGCTGTTAGGTGTAAATGAATTTGATGTTGGGGATTTGAATGCTGTTTTTACCATCTCATCCCTCTCATTTTGTTGAGTTGTAAAATGCAAAGTTTTGAATATGAGCAACATTCCATTCCCTCTTGAATACCCTGGTTTTCTAATAACATTTCGGGATACATTTTACAGAAATTCTTTATAATATGAAATGCAAAGGTAGTGAGAGATGAGGGATGGGGGATGGAGAGAGAGGGAAGCTAGTGTTTGAAGACAAAGGCGATGCGTATTTAAAGAGTGATGAGTACATATGATCGTTTCATCGATTTGAATATCTTTTAGGGTTGGAAACTTTTTATCTACGCCGCTTATCCATAGGTAACATCATAAGTTACACTCTAAACGTTCGCTCTTTGTTCGTTTGGCAATATTATATTTGTATTATTATACTGCAACAGAAGTAGAAAAAAAGAACAAACAAATAAATTCTTCGCGACGAACCTATTCAGCTGTAATATTGGGAACGTGAATTGCATACAATCGACGAGCTTTTTTTCTATCCAAATTGATAAAAATTCAATTGATTCGCGAATTTATATATACATATATATATATATGTTATTGTATATTTATGCAATATACAATGGCCTAGCATGTGGCGTGGACACAAAGTAATAATAAACACGATTTCTAGTCGAAATAAACAAACGGTTGAAGAGGATTTTTATTTTTCTTGTTTTATTTTCTACTATTCGTTTGCCGTTTTCAAAATCGGCCATAGCTTCCGTTATATCGTTAGTCTAGTCTCGTAGCATCACCAAACATTAAGTGAGCAAATAAAAATGTATACGGTTGTTATCTATGTTGAATTGTAACGTATGGCCGAAATCAGAATTCCATATGCGTTTTTATGATTGTTGAAAGCATACAAAACGAACATACCGAAACAGATTCATGAATGGTGAACAGCTCATCATTGGCATTCTTTCTTCGTCTCACCGCCTACTCTACATAAAAACTATTGTTATCAACATGGATGAGAATCAATGCAAATGTAAAAATGCCGGAGAAAAGATAAATGAAAATAAAGAATGAGAAAGATATTGAAAGACAGAGAGAGCGAAAGAGAGAGAGAGAGAGAGAGAAAGAGAGAGAGATAGAGAGAGGGTGACCCATTGCGAGAAGTATCAAGATTGCGTGCCACATTCATGGTACACATACATCCAAGACAAGCAAATCTTGGCAGGTTTTGCACGTTGCATGCACTCTTTTCTCTATTTTACGCGTATGAAACTCACTTTTTTCACTCATTTTATTCTGCACTTGTTCTATCTATTTCGATTTCGATCAAGTTTTTTTTTTTTCTCTCTTCCTTCGTTTATTGGTTGACAAAGATGGAACACACAGCCGTTTGACGCCAAAAGATAAAGAGCAAAAGACAAAATAAATGTTCTGCTTTTCTGCACTCGCTCTAAAAACATAGATATAATAAATATGTGCGGTGAATCTCTATGCTAATATACTTAAAATGTATTTTATTTTTTATGGCATTTAATAGTCAACTAGTTTGCAGTTGAATAAAGAGAAGGAGTAAGAGACATTTTTGAAAGTTTTGTACTGAACAACGAATAGAAGAAAGCAAAAACTATCTTTTAGCAAATGCTGTGAAATGAATATAGTAAGCGAGCGAATAGAAAGATGAGATGAGAGAAAAAAAAAGATGCATTCTGCACAATAATATTGGTTCATACATGTATATATATATATCCAAAGATAGAGACAAGAACATTAAAATTGAACAAAAGAATGGAACAGCATTTCCAGAATATGTAAAATATTATCAAACAAATCTTTCTTTTGGGTCGAACATTCTTTATTCAACACCAAACATTGCGAGAATTATAAAAATATATACGAAGCGAAAAATTCATAAGACGAATTATGAAATAGCAACATCGGGAAATGCTATTAGTTCTTATAAGATTGTCGAGAGGGCACTGTCCGTTATACAAAGAAATGTCCAAAGGAAAGCTCCCTCTATACCAAAAATCTTGCTATTGTTCAACAAAAATTGGGTATCATTTCTAGTAGTTGTGAAATAGGTCCTGATAGAAGGTTTTTTTGACCCCCCCTCCCACTCTGAAGCTCTAGGTCCCACTGAAGAATTGTTCAACTTTATTCGAAATTGATCGGGTTTTTTGAAAATTTTCAGAAAACTAGATACAATGGACTTCAAGGACCCCCTTTGGATTTTTAGTTGGTCCCTTCCCCCTTAACTTGATGGTCTCATAACCCTATATTGAGAATATATGTATAACTGTGTGAGTGCCCAGAGGTAAAGATTTGTGCATACAAACACATTAGCTATCTCAGCAAACAGTCACCGCAGTCCACTGGTTTCATTTCTGCGTGTCATCACAGTCACACAGTTTTTAGTATATTCTGAATACATCTTATGAATTTATCACTTTGTATATTTTCATAATTCGCACAATGTATGTAATTTATCTTGCACTTGTTCACTCAAAATGACTCTCTCTCTCACTCTCTCTCTCTCAACGTTGAATCGTCGATGCTATTATTACGTTCATTCGTTTGTTAGTTTCTGTATTTGTTCATCTGCGAAGCACACTATACAGAATAAATGTAGACGAATGAACAGACAGAAAACCGAAAAGAAATTGTTCATATGCTAGAATATTTGCTTGGAGTTAAGGTTAGTTATCCACAAAATTTTGTATTCGTCCAAATTGCATATAGTACAATATTTTTCTATTCAGTTTCGTTTGCTTTGTCAAATAAAATATTGCAAAAAAAAAAAAAACAAAAAAAAAAAAATGAACTATTTTGGTCGACGGGAAATTTACGCAGATTGCATGAAACTACAGACAAACTGAAGAGGACGAGCTCGCTTAGGAAAACGCACAAGCAACAAAAAAAAAACATCGCCATATAAATAAGAAGATTCATATTTTTTTTGCTCGTATTTATTTTGAATTGTTACGTGAATAAAATGTGCTTAGTTCACATTCTACTTTGTTGTTTTTTTTTTTTCTCCACTTTCTATTATTTATCTCTGAAATGCTTCGCAATTTTATCTCGAAATGATTGCAAGTTGCGTGAGATGCTCAGCCTTTGCAGATGGTTTTCTGTACCTTCCTCCCTCTTTTCACATTCCCTTTGCGAGCTCTGTCGTTCTCTAGCACTATTTCTCTCTCTCTTTCTCTCTCTTTCTCTCTCTCTCTCTCTCTCTCTCTCTCTCTCTCTCTCTCTTTCCATTTTTTCGTTATTCTTTTTTTCTCCTTCCATTTGTCTATTTCGACTGTGTGTCTGTTTCGCTTGGTGTAGAAGAGTGAGTGTGTCATACTTATCTGTACTCTTCATAAACAAACTATATTTATAAAAATGGATATTATTCACTGTGTTTTTTCTGTTGTGTCACATGCAGTTGAAATGCAATTTCAGAAAAATAAGCTCAGCTGCCGCACTTGAAGTGCAACGGACACAAATACAGAAATAAACAACAAAAATTAATTTATTCAATTTTTAAGTGGATTCAGCTTTTGAGCAAAAAAAAAAAAAACAAAAAAAAAAAACGAAAAAAAAAAAACTCAAATCAAGGGATAAGTTGATGGGTGTGAATAATCAAGGCGACTTCACAAAATATTCCAGTTAGTCCCCTGAAAAAAAAGACTCATCGCTAACAGTGCTCATGAACAACTCACAAACAAACTCAATTGTACTCAATTGATATCTTCCGTTTGAAATAATTTTTTCGTGTTTTTTTTTTTTCATTAATTTCAAACGGGATTTCTCAATCCAATGTTTTAATATTTTTGATTGGTTTTTTTATAGGATAAAATACGATTTTTTTTTTAAATATACTGAAGCATCTTTTAACACACAAACAAGTATGTTGCATATACACATAAGTCTTCAACGATCAATGTGATGCTAACCGCATGACAAATATACGTGGAACAAAAAAAATTGCAATATTTCAAATGGACATCACGCAAACGACAAACAAAAAATAAAACCGAACAAAAAGAAACACGAAATCACCGCACGGTGAATAATAAAAAAAAAAAATAAACTCGTAAAGTGTCGTTAAACGATTGTGTCATCATATGACATGAATATAATGCCAGTGCTCACCAGTGCTAGTGTTCATTCGCACCACTTTTCGCTTTTGCTTCGACACCGCCAAAACAAAAACAACCGAACCAAAAGCGCAGCATAAAAAATGTATTATATATATATATATTTTACTCAACTTGGTTTCACTCGTCACACTTACACAAGTGTGTTGAGGCAAGCGAAATGTTTAGAATTGCAAATTTCTTGTGTTCTTTCTCTCTCTTTCTCTCTCTCTCTCTCTCTCACTCTCTTGATTCGAAAACTTTATTTATGTATCACTTCATTTTACGCTTTATGATTGAGTACAGTTTATTTCAGTTCGTTTGGAAGGATCTTTTGGTTGTACACGCGTGTTCCAAGACCATGAACGGCATAAATAAATGGGCGAATGCAGAAGGTGAAGAGAATGAGTGTGATAGAGCAAGTGAATGTAAAAAAAAAGAATATGACAGAAAATAGGGTGCCACTGATTTAGTGAATTATTTCGTAAAAAAAAACCAACATTTCTTCTCCTTCAAACTATAGTAAGATTTAATTTTGTAATATGGTCGCAGAGAAAACCATTTTCGATAACTTCTATTGGAAAAATTATGCCCGTTTTGAATATTTTCATTATAATTATATAAATATAATAATTATTATATTAAAAAGTACTTTCCACCCTAATTGGGAATGGGGGGAAAAAAAATCGCGTATTACGAAGATGATAACGATGACAAACAAAAAATCTTCAAACAAGTAAATAGAACGTCCGTACGAAACTATGTTTCTGCGAACAAAATGGTAGGATCTAACCCACAATTCGAAAAGGAAAGGGAAGGGAGAAACAGAAGAAGTATAAAAAGAAAAAAGTACTTGATGAAGATGAAGTCGAATCACACGTGTGCACATGGAATTTAGTTAGTAGTTTTATGGAAAAATAAATAGAATGGAAAGCAAATGTAAGCTTGTATCTAAAGCAAAAGGATGAAAAACGTATTAGCAGGCAGCAAATGACAGTAGATGGCATTATTAAGATCGAGCAACACACATAAAAATTAGCACAAATACTCCATCATTTCGTGATACTATACATTTCCAATGGAAATGTGTCCGTGTATGTGTTTTTTTTTGTTGTTGTTCTTTTCCATTCATGAAAAAAAAAAGCTTCAAAATCCAAACTGGCATACACAAATACTGGGGATGAATAACAAAACCAAATTATAATAATCTCGGTTATTTTATCAGTCTGCGTGTCTTGAGTAGTTTTGTTTCATTGGAATGAGTTTGTAAGCTGTGTATTGACGGCAACGGCAGCCGCAGAAACTTTAGTAGAAACAAAGCATGTGCGTTTTTTTTTTTGACAAGCGAGCAATGTTAACAATTTTTTTCGTGAGCCATTCCACTTAGCTTTATTTGTATATGTGCGAAAAAAAAAATTCCTACTCTTGCTCCTCCATTCGGCAGGAACATCGAGTTGAGCACATTTTTTTTTCACTTCTCCTTTAACCTAAGCCCTCATCAACATACAACAAAAGCAATACATAATGATTTGAACGCGTCACAACAATGCGAACACAATTCATTTTGACTCGTTAATGTCAGTTGTTTTTATTTCCATTTTGACCATTCCAGTTTTTTTATTTCTTTATATTCATGAAATGTTATACTCTAGACAGCATCATTGCTTGCAAATTGAAAACAGTAGAAAAAATACTGAATTTTAAAATATTTTGTTCATTGCCTATCACCAAGGTCTGTCAGGGCTAGAAGAGAAGATAAATTGAATAATCTAGAGAGAAAATGAAAACCAAAAAGCTAGATGCAAATTCTAAGCGAGAGCAAAAGAGGTAAATAGCGCGCTATCGAAAAAGTAAAGATGACGAAAATGATAAAAATAAACAAAGGAAAAAATCGAGCATTGGGGATAGATTCATTTCAACGAAAATTAGATTCAATTCTGTGGTTTACCTGAGTTTTTCAATATGTTTTGGACGATGTTTCGTATCGAAACTGATATCATTAACATAAATGCGATTCTAATACCGAAAAAGAAAAGCGAAATGTACAAACGACCATACAAACAAACAAACAACTTGAACGAAAATAAAAAAAAAAAGAAAGAAAAATCGGCGGTGAATACAACAACAGTAACAATAACACTGCAAGTAGCATGGGTGTAGTAAAACACATACGACATGAGTTGTACATATTGTACAGTTGCCTGGCATCAGTGCTTCGTTTTTCGTATGCATATGGTAACAGTGCAAGCACGAAGTTATTTACCTAATTCTCTCTTTCTCTCTCTTTCTCTCTCTCTCTTTCTCTCTCTCTCTTTCTCTCTCTTTCTCTCTCTTTTTCTCTCTCTTTCTCTCTCTCTTTCTCTCTCTCTTTCTCTCTCTCTCTCTCTCTCTCTCTCTCTCTCTCTCTCTCTCTCTCTCTCTCTCTCTCTCTCTCTCTCTCTCTCTCTCTCTCTCTCTCTCTCTCTCTCTCTCTCTCTCTCTCTCTCTCTGAATGTTTTTGTACAGTTTTTGATTTTGATACCAGAGAAAATACATTGAAAAACGTCAGGCGAAAAACAGAGCAACAACACCAGTAAAAACAGTAAACAACAACAAGTCAATCTCTCTATCTCAGGAAGATTAATTTTTATTTCAAATTGCACTTCACTTTGATCGATTCCAAATCAAATATCTGTGATGGCTCTTCTGTGCAAATAGTATTTAGCCATTCCAAGTTTTGGAAAACGAATTAAACATACAGAGTGAGATAGACAGATATAAAATATTGTATTTTCAAACTCTATTTGTGATTGTATCGAATGTCACTGGGGAGAGACGATGAGTTAGTTTCATTCGATTCGATTCGATTGAGGTGAGACGATCGAAATTAGCTAGCTCGTGTGGTAACAAATTTCAGTGTGGTTAGATGCTTTTTTTTTGCCTTCGACATTTTTTTTTTTTTTTTTTTTTTTCTTTCATTATTCTAAATATTTTTGGCCAAGTTCGAAAAACTGTAGAACAACTTAAAGACTGTATCGAATGAATTGAGCCAATTAAAATATAAATCATTTTTATGCTTGTATTTCAAATGCAAAATAAAAGCCCAAAAATATGTGCTATTGAATATTCTTATCGCATTCATTCGGTGTTTGTCACAATGTACATTGTGTGATGAACAACAAAATGGTTTCTCTCTCTCTCTCTCTCTCTCTCTCTCATTTTCTTAACAACCATCATAATTGTATTTGGCTTTTCTTGAAATATTTTTCAATGGTCCGTTTGCATATTGTTTGCATCAACTTGAAACAATGCAAGCAAGCTAAACTGAAAGTTTGCGCTCATCCTTCGTTCAGAATCCAACGAAAATTGAACGACATAGGCGAAAATGTTGTGTTCATTGAACGACATAGCGAACATTTTTATGCGGTAAATCTACATTCTACACACTAACGTGGCCATTGTTGTTGTTGTTGTTGTTTTTTTTTTTTTTTTTTTGACTCAGTTTCTCTCTGTTGGTTTTGTTTTTACCCTTGTTGTTGTTTATCAACGGTTGCGTTTCGTATTTTTCCCATTAAATTCGATTGCTGCTTACAATAACAACAAACTGTTGTGAGCACTACAGGCATTGTTTATCTTTCTTTTTCCCTATTTCTCGTGGCATTATTGATATTCGCTTGTTTATAGTTTTTCTTCGTTGTCAATGTAGTAAGTCTTTTCGACTTTATTTGTTATGGTTTTTTTCAATAACATTATTATTTATTTTTGTTCAACATACAAAATGAGAGATTTATTGCAATATCCGTGAGTGGTGGTTGTTATGATTCGGAAAACAAAAAAAAAAAAAAAAATAAATAAGAGAGCGAGTAGAAAGAGCGACTATTCGACAAGGGGCAAACAACTGAATAAATATCAAGTACTGAACGGTACTGAATTATATTCAATTGGTTATTGATAATGCACTTTCGTTTCATTATTCAAATAATATATGAAATAATGTTTGTTTTAGCGCATTCTATATTGATAGTAATTTTCCCCTTGGTATTCGATGCAAACACTGAGCTTTTCCATAATTTTTGTTGTTGTATGATGATTAGTTCAAATTCCCACCACTTTCATGTACAATGCAAATTGAGTGCGCATAAGTATGGCGCTGTTTATGTTTTGTTCGCGTAAAATCTCAGTTCGATGAGAGTGCTCTTATTTTGTTATGAATTATACAGTTTCAGTCGACAATTCAGAATACGATTGTTTATCTCCTTTTCTCTCGCTTCTATGATAATGTTGGCTTCACTGAAATATACAAACAATTGCTCCGCACAAAAAAAAAAAAAAAAAACAAAAAAATGTGCAAAAAAAAATAAAAATCGGCAAATCGTGAATTCTTTGCTGTCGCTATTTGTTTTGCGTTTTTCCTTTTTGTTGCATCTTTTTTCCAACATCTTCTTTTTCAACATTTGTTAAAGCTTTCCAAAATTGAATTTTAAATTTTATGTTAATATATTGAAATGAATATTTCATTCGATTGACTTTTCGATGGAGGTAAATAACGAGATTTATATTGTCGATACGATAACGCGTTCGGTCTAAGTGAAAAACGAAAGAAGATAAATAAAAGAATACCAATGAATAAAATCAAAATAGAGAAATGATAATGCGAACGAACGAACAAAAGAGCATTTTTAAAGATGAACAATCACAATTTTTTTTTTGTCTTTCATTTTATCTCATTCATTCAGTTTACATTGCAATCGTTATATTGGTAATGTTGAAAAATTTACCGAATTGCAAAAGTGGTTGATTTTTGTTTTTTTTTTTTTCGTCGTTTTGCTACATTTTCTTTTTGGATACTACAGATTTTGTCATATAAAAAGTAGTAGTAGCAAATTTTGAAATTGAATAACAACAGCAAAGAGAACCACAAGCAAATTTTATACATAAAATAAAAATGTATTTCAACCTGAAATGTGTTTTGTATAATGAAAATTCAATGCAAAATATACACATACAGAAAATCCAAAAATTGAAATGGCTTCATCAAAAGTCCAATGTCGACACAAAATGTATTGCATTTGAAATGCCATTTAAAACTGTATGTGGAAAAAAAAAAATTACACGTAACATCTTTATGTATCTATATGTATATAATAAATATGACAATCCGAATGGTATTCAATCAAAAGATTTTTCACGTAGAAAATAAAAAAGAAAAAGAAAAAAAAAAACAACCCGAAATGCGGAAGGTGCACTATTCAAAATCCATTCACAACTATTTTATGTAAGCTCATTTTGGTGCAGATCCAGATTAAGGAGAACACATGAAAACCTGACGAGAAAGATAGCACACAATCAAATATTGGATTTGTTGGCATTTTCTGGGATATAAAAATAGAGTGGAAGATGAGCATGAAGAAGAAGGTGGAGACAAACGGCTATATTTAACAAGACAAAATACGCAAAAATAGTCCACAAAAGTATTTAATGTATACTAGATTATCTACTGATGCTGTATTTCGTACTTTTGAAACGGTAACATCTGAAGAATGCTTATGGACTTTACTTTTTTTTTTTTTTTTTTCTTTGTCGTTTTTTTCCTTCACTCGCTTTCCTTTTCATACTTCCTCTTTGACATTGATGTGTTACACAAAGAAAATCTATTGGTTGACCGAGTATTTTTTTTTTTTTAGTTGTCCATGACAAGTATTTACATAAAAAACACATAGTTGAATAGTCGTTATATCTCGTAATTTGAGAGTTGCTTGATAGTAGTATTCATTTCTAAACCTTATCAATTTTTTGTATTTCGTGCAAGATTTTGGTTAGTAAATCAACGGTGAAATCAGTGAAAATTTAATGAAAGACACCATTAAAGTAAATGTATTGAAATGAAGATAGGATTGATCATTAGTCCATGAAATTATTTTGAAATTATGGGATCATCATTGTCAACGTCATTGAAAATGACTTTTTCGATTGATTAAATCATATATTTGCTAAATTCACCAGAAAACTCTTGATTAGCAGGGGTTTTTTACGTAAAACATAATTGAATTCAATTGAAAGAATGACTTACATTAAGAGAACATACGTTAATCAATTAAAGTTAATAATATTATTGTGTATTTTTATTCTAATCAAAAAGATAAAATAGGAATATTTTTTCTCATTAAAGCTTTGAAACTCGTATTTTAGATGAAATTGCATTGATTATACTAATAAACTGTGAATAGTAATTTCTCATTAAATATAATGCGAACCACAAGTATTGGTTTGCAAAAATTGCTTTTAAATCTAACCATTTTCATCAAAGTAAGCGTTCTAAACAAACAGAATGAAACAAACGAAAACGAAGAGAAGACTAAAACTCATGAAAATAACATAAAATAAAATTCAATTGTTTTTCAAATGAACGTCTAAAGACCGAAAATTGCTGCTGTAACATACAGATACCGTCACCCAATGCAAACATATATAAACACACACAGAGAGAGGAGGGTGAAGAGAAGGAGATAGAAAAGGGAGAGAATGAGAGAGAAAGAGAGAGAAAGAGAGAGAAAGAGAGAGAAAGAGAGAGAGAGAGAGAGAGAAAGGAAGAGAGAGAGGGAGAGAGAGAGAGAAATCGAGGAAAAGACACACAATTGGTAATCGAAATTAAATCGGTGTGCCAGTGAAACGGGAAAAAATTCACACCGAAAATTGGTTTAAAAGATTCAAGTATTCGAACAGTTGAAATTGCATATGAATAGATTCAATTGATGTAAAACCGAGAACAAAGTAAGCAATAAGATTACAATAAAAATTAAATGATGAAAAGAAAAAAAAAAAAGAAAGTTGAATTCGAATCAAACGAAATGGAAAAATGTATTTGACGAAATTTGCTTTTTCACATACAAGTTCACTTGCATATACTCACATGCAATGAATGGAAGGCATATGCGAAGAACAAGGAGCAATAAATGACTTACTTTATAAGTGTAGACAGAAGAATTGGAGACAAAATATCTCTCGCACTGAGATGAAAAATGTATGCTTTCTTGTGTCAAACAAAACCATCATTCAGACTTGTCTGACAATCAACAGCCCTTGAAAGATACAGTCATCATCATAATATGTATCAATTCACGTCATCCACTACCAAATATCATACCATTTATGCGTAAAAAAAAAAGGTAACGAAAAACAATTGCCGTATCTGTTTGAAGTTCTGATTAAATGAAAGCCAAAAACAATATCTCGATAGAAGTCAAATCCGATGTATGATGTTATGTGTTTTCTGAGTGAATGAGAGTAATAACATTTTCACATTGCATGAAGCATATTATGTACAAGGACACAAGTGAATACTTCATCGAAACTTATTACCTAGTCGCAATAGCAAAAGCCTTTAAATCTCTGGGAATGAACATTGCTTTGAAACAATTTCACTCAACCTAAGTTCAATTTAGTTCAGTTGAATTCAGTGTTCAAATCGATGGTAAAAGAAGGAAGAATATCGAAAAAGAATGCTCAAAAGAAATGTGTGTGATGAAAACGTATCGAAAGCCATCATACAAAATTGAATGTATCCTATATATGTGTTGGATTTATCTAATAATATGCGATAGCGTTCGATTGTCTTCAACTTGGAAAATTCATGAGATAAAGTGAGCACCAAATACATAAAGATAAAATGTTTCAATTTCAAAATGACTTTCGAAATGGATAAGAATTGCCTGAGCAATCGGTAAGCAAATACCTGACAAAATGAAGAAATAAAAACGATGAAGAAAATGCCACATTTTGTAAGACTATTTACACTTAGAGCAGTGTTTTCTATACAGTTGTTGTCCAAATTTACTGTGTCATTTTTTTTTTTTTTAGTATGAAGAGACAGGGAGAAAGAGAGAGAAGAGGGAGAAAGAGAAAGAAAAAGAGAGAGGAAGAGAGAGAAAGAGAGGGAGAAAGAGAAAGAAAAAGAGAGAGGAAGAGAGAGAGAAAGAGAGAGAGAGAGAGAGAGAGAGAGAGAGAGAGAGAGAGAGAGAGAGAGAGAAAGAGAGAGAAAGAGAAATAGATGAAATAGCCTCAAAAGGAAACATGTTGCAACACAATAATATTTCGTATTAAAATTTTCATAAGCTTTCAAATAGCACTTACGTTTGCACAATCGAAAAATAATCTACAACGCAATAGAGACTTAAAATGCTAAATTTACACACAAAATAACCACACCCAAATATGACACCCACATTCACACGGGGGCGACCGAGTATTTCAAATCATTTTTGTAATTCCATAGATTTATGCAGCAAAACATAATACATGTGCCACAGTGAATTGGTGATTGTTAAAACTGAATTTCAAATTGAAATAGCAACAGTAACAATGCTTGTTTGGCCAATGAAACAGCAACATCACCTTGTATATATTCACATTTATTATTTAAAATTGCTGTAGAATCGCATTTCTATTGTCCACAATTACATGAATGTGTGAATGCTGAGACTGTTTCATATTTAGTACAATAATCACACTTTCTGCAAATCGCTGAATTAATGAATTCTGGAAAATAAGATTCAATGGTGGAAGCTATGGTAATTTGGTTTGAAATATGGTAAAGAAGTGGTTTAGCTATAAAATAGGTCCGTGGAACATTTTTGTTGAAAAAATGAATGTAGCGACAATCGTTACATTGTCAAAATAATTAGCGTTTACTTGATTTAAAATATTCGAAAATGCAACATGGTTGTTTTTTGTTTGTTTTTATGGCAATTTATTGAATGATTAATCAAAAAAAAACTCATAAAAAATCTTAAAAGCTTTGAAAAAATGAGGAAAAAAAAAAAAAAAATTGTAATCTGTTTCGTAATCTGCATAGATTTTGAAAATTGTCGGAATTGTCAAAATTCTTTATTTTGAGACTGCTTTTGGTTAAAAGGAACAACTTTTGTGGAAAAAAATATTTCTATATTTTTGCTATTGTCGTTCTTTTTGGCATTCAAATCGCTTGTCTGACAACACTCAAACAGTGCAAAATCATTATTCATTATATTAAATCATTTAAAATATTTGTATCATGAATCTTTTTAATGTGAACAAATCCCTGTGCCTGCTCAGCCAGTGCATATCATTGGATTCTAGGCCAAAATTCTGTACTAAAATTGTATGATTTATATAAACAATGACAATTGGATGAGTTAATTTATCGTTCATAATATGACAATAGATGATAAAAAAGTGATGCATCGCCTCAAATAGATGGTGAATATTTGGTTCATTAGCGTAAGCAGTTAAACGGAAATCATGAATTTATATGACTGCAATTCACTATGGTTTGTATATTTCTCTTCATGTTTTGAAATGTATTCGATAGGTAGGTATAATGTGCTTTTATACGATATTTTTCCTTCTATTTCTAAAGATGCAGAGTTCACATGCGGTTCACATGTTCTTTTTTCTTGTGCGCAAACATCCGAAAGCAATGTTCATTGCCAATTTCAGACTTCATACATTTTTATTCCTTACCTCGACTGCTTCAAGCACATTTTTTCTCTTTGTGGTCGAATACAAAGGAGAAGCGAAAAAAGAGAGAAAAAAAAATTAATGAAATCGCGAAACGAAAGCGACAAAAAAAAAACAGAATAATCATAGTGGCAAATATAAGGAACTTTCTCTTAGTTTTTTTTTTTTTTTTTTTCATTCCTCCACTCACACTCTTTCACTGTCACGTTTTGTCTCTATCGAAAATAACTGGCATTTTGCAAATTTATATAGCGAAAAAAAAAAAGAACTCGACAAAGCGGAAAAATTTCCAATGGAAAAAAATGATTTTCGATGGCATTTTTCATTGCTATCTTCCGAATCATCGAATATCGCGAACATTAAAGGCCCAACACATACTTATGTTCGTATATTGAAAACACACTTAGCCCATAATGTCATGCATGCAAAATCATACGCTCCTAGCCAATCTAAGATGACACTCTGGCGAAGAAAAACTTTTTAAATTTTCCGCCCATTTAACAAAATGAAACAATCTTAATTTTGTTTTATTTTTTTTTTTGCGCCCTTGTTCGTTCGTTTGAGTTTTGGACGGCATTTGGATGCTTTTAATTTAGTTTTATGCGGATAAATTGAAGACTCATTGTATGTGCTGTTGCTACATTCTGTTTTTTCTCTTCTCTTTTTTTTTGTGTTTTATTGCTTTACTGTGTCTGAGAGAGAAAAAAAAAGAGAAATCGCAAAAAAAAAAAAAACCAATAAAAAATGTAAATTAGATTTCCATTCAAAAAAAAAAAAAGAAACTACCCAAAGTGCAGCTCAAAATTAAAGAAGTGAAAGTGTTACCAGTAAAAGTTTCATTCAGTTTTGTGACATTGCATTTAAATTTTCACCATTCGTTATTATTTCCCAAGTTTTAGCAACGGCCGGTGCCTCACAAGCGCACACACGCATATATGCTCTTGTTTCAATCACAAAATACTAAATAGCAAAGCTAAAATAGACCATTCTTAAATGCCGGTACCCACGTTTCATTGGCGCACCATAGTTGTATATGAATTTTTCAGAGGGAACAACAAAATTAGCATGTTTTCATGACTTCATGTGCATCTTTCGTAATAAATTTGCAATAATTATAAAACAATTTATAAATATTCAATATAAATCGCAAGTAATTTATGACATTTTATACTTGTTTATGAGTTTTCAAATTCACAAAGTGACATTTTATGTTTGATATTCCATTTTTTCTCTGATGTTTACATTTAATTCTTACATTATTAAAAAAATAGATTCCACATCACAGAGAAAATTATACAAAAATTATCTCAAATAATTTTCCATGTTTAAAGCTCTTCGGATAATATTGTTGCATCATTAGCTATGTTTTAAATATTGTGATATTTTCATACAAAATACAAGTTAATTATTATGTTGATACATACATGGAGTATATGAACAATTCAACATAGTCTAGTGCAAGTATTTGCAATGTTATGTGTTTCTAATAGTAATGAAACCAGTTCACGCGAGTAAGGTATCAAATAGCAAGAAAATGTGTTGGTTTTGTGAGTCTTTATGAGACTCATATTTCTTTTGTGCATTTTTTTTTCTTTTTTTTTTTTTTTTTGTTTGAATTCTTCTTCCGTAGAACCATGTCAGGTCTGGAATTTTCACCAAACGAAAAAAATAATGAGCACGAGGATATGATGCATAAAATAAAAGCAGCAATGTCACATTTAGTCAGCAGCGCATTCTATATGTAAACGAGTGTGTCCATTCATATCATTTGATAAATTATGCCATCCACACGCGAACGAAGGAGGATTTGCAAAAAAAAAAAAAAAATCATACATAAAAAACAAACATACAAACCATTAAATATACAAATGAATTTAACGAGTTGGAAACATTTCACTCTATAATTACATAATAATTAAGCGTATTATCAAATATTTGTTGGTTTTTTTTTACCAGACTGCAATGCGCACATCGAATTTATTGGCGGAAAATTATACAACATTTTCTCGTGATTTTACTCTCGATGTTTCTCAGTTTTCTATTTTGGTTTTTTTTTTTTTTTTACCATTTTTGCTAGCAAAATGCATTCAACATCGAGAAATGGAGTTGATTTGTTCTGAATGTGTAAACTGCGACACTACTACTATTGAAATTTTTTTCGTATGCAAATGTGGTTTGCAAACCGTAAGTTAGATAAAATCGCATTCCAACTGAGTAAATACAGTAGCAATGACACCACCATCATCTCTCGCATTAGCTGAAAATTGGATGTAAACAATTGTGCATCCGCAAAATAGTGCAATTTCAAAATGAAAAAAAAGAAAAGAAATAATACCATTATTACTGTCACATTAAAGAAAAGCGTAAATTAGTCTTTGTTTGTTTGTTTGTTTTTTCTTTTTGCTTGAAATATATTCTATGTGAAATTGAAGCTGAATTTTAATTTATGTGTATCAACATGATGAAAATTGAAGAGAGACGTTCTTAAAATATCTGAAATTGATCACCATTTTTATTGTGTACGTCGCATGCTTGAGTAATTATAGTGAATTTGCATACTATACCAAAATTATTATTATGTTTCGTCTCTCACTCTCACGTTTTTTCTAACAAATCGATCCAACTCATTCTGTCTGACTTTAACCATTTTCTTTCAATTAGAAATGGAAAAGAAAGATGAATGATTCAATCTTAAATGTGGCTAAAACCCTCATTTTTATTACAAGCAATATTTGACTAATAAAAACAAGTAGCTGAATTCAAAAAGTAATAGCTATTATCAATAGCTTTTTTTTTTAAAAAAAAAAAAAAAGTTAAAATAAATAGCTCTCATTTGCGTGTCTTTCACCTATAGCTATTTATCGTGTCAAAATGAGAGAGAATTGTGTTAAAGATAGAAATCTTGACCAATGTTTCGATAGGTAAATACAACAAAATTGATTGACGTTTTACTCAATTCAACGGTGTAGGTTTTATTCATATGCCTAATTAGTAACCAGCGCAGAAATACAATGACAGATTTATATCTAAAGTCTATCATGTTATGAAATAAATCAACAAATCAAGTGTCAACACTTTGATCTTGATAATGATGAATTAAATATTTGCCTCATCTAATTTTAATGCTTCATTGATATAAATATGTAGATATTTTCTTAAACGGACAATTCAGAAAAAGTTTCGATGTCAAATGCATTTGCGTACCTTAAAATTTCATTGTCAAGTCTACGACGTACACACTTTATTTCAATGTCATAATTATTCCCATTACACAAGTGCATTTTTATTTTCACTTCATGCTTTATGAGCAATATAAATGCACTGTTTAATATTCTGTAGTATTTATTGTTTGTCGAATCACAGTTGTCTGTTCTTTGGCATTTTTCTTAGACCGCATTGAACGAATATGAAAGCGTCGGGACATTTTTGACTTTTGTATCTTACTAGACAAAAAAAAAACCTTTGCAACTATATCCCTATTCATTTTGAATGAAGCACTTGAAATGTATCAAGCAAAAATGTATTTAGCGTCTGCCTATATCATTCCCTTCGTTTTGCTCCCTTTATCATTCTCCTCAACAAAGAGATTTTGTTTGGTTGAAATGTTTCTCACTGCATGAACGGCTTTTTTTTTTTTTTTTAAACCAAATTCACAAACTTTTGCAAAAGCTGTTATGAAAATGAAAATTTATTACAAAATGACGACAAGATTTAGCCATAGGTAATGTCCCATTGCATTTGTTTTGAGCGACGCGACATATTTCACTCTCTCTCTCTCTCTCTCTCTCTCTCTCTCTCTCTCTCTCTCTCTCTCTCTCTCTCTCTCTCTCTCTCTCTCTCTCTCTCTCTCTCTCTCTTACTTTCTGTAACAAAGTAAATATAGCTCTTTCATCTCACAATAAACAACATATACAGTTTCATTGCATACTTTCCACTATAGCATGCATTCTATGCATAGTTCTCCAGAAGCTTTTCACCCGTCGTCATATGATAAATAGAATAATAGATAAGTTAACATATTGGGTAAGAGCTAAAATGAAAAACTAATTTTTGGCGCGATTATCACGCAAATCTCTGTATAAAGGAATATATTCGCCCCACGTACGTATATACGAATTATAAATATGAAGACCAATCGAAAAATACAGTGAAATTATGAAAATACAAACAAATGTGTTCCTTATTTATTTTATTTAGGATATCTGAACACGTGCTCATGGTATCACTTGAACAACGTAAAATTATTCAAGTCTACTATTTACTACAGACATCACAAATACCATTTTGCATACATTTCGACACAATTTCGAATTTTACAATGGGAAATTATTGCTTGTTTGTTAATTATATTTTGCACACTAACTTTTATTTCCATTATATAAGATTAGTACTTTTTATTATAACCACTTCATATGTACATAGTGGTCGAATTTAATGTGGATTCTTCAAGAATCATTCTTGTGTCTTTAGCATAACAAATAAACATTTAAAAATTGCACTCAAACAGTTTCAACTCTTTTAAAAATACACAATTGTTTATTAAGTTTTCGTTATTATTTTCGCACCTTGTTTCTTAGCGCTTAGTTACATTTCCATTCACTCAGTCGATGGATGGATAGATGGATGAATGAATGATGTTCGCTTGATGCGAAAAAGTGCATCTATATAATGCATAGTACAGTAAATATTATTGTTGTCACTTTTACTACTACAGATGAATTAAAATTCATTCAACATGAACTCATCGTTATAGTTGTAATTCATGTCTTTTGCTTTTCAATTTTATCATTCTGTTCGAGATTGTAACAATAGTAAAATAAACTAACACTAACACAAACAACGTTGTAGATAGCCCGAGGATTTTACTATTTATTCCCCAACACCTTAAACTAGCCAATACATTCATATGAACACACACACACACACACACACACACACACACACACACACACACACACACACACACACACACACACACACACATGTGTGTGTGGCTGTGTAATATACGCATACAACAGACCCATACAATACACATATTTATCGCATTTACTCATTACTAATCCTTTTCGCTAAAATGAGCTGATTCAACGTTTCAATTGAGAACGCAAACAATACACTAGAAACCACACCACCACAACCGACAAACAACCACAATATCAAAAGTAAAAGAATAAATATAACGAAAATGGATAACGGATTCCTTTCATATAAAGGATGTTAAAAACTTGCAATCAATTTTGGTAATTTGTGTGAACAAGCGAAACCAGCAAAACTATTTGAAGAGTGAGCAACACAGAAAAAAAAAATGATAAATATGAAGATCTTGTAAAAAAAATTTCTTCTTTAAATTCAACTATTTTTCACGTTCCCGATTTTTTTTCGACCAAGTAACAGCAGCAACCAGGCGTGTGGTTCTATTAAATGTTGCTAAAAAAAAATTGAAAAAGAACGAAAGACTAAAAGAATAGAACAAAGGAAATAGGAACGAGTAAAAGAATGGAGAAGTGAAAGACAAGAACAAAGTGGAAGAGTTGAAGAGTGAAGTATGAAAAGAGTGAAATAGATTGACTGAATTTTTTTTTTTTTTTGCTTGTACGTGATAAAGTGGCTCGCTAACAAAGAGAAATATTTAACTTTTTGACAAGCTGAATTATAGGAATTTATATATGCTTTTCATTGACGTTGTCTATAGAATGAAACAATTTTGTATATGGCAAGCATCAGGAACAAACAAACAAACAAAACAAAAAAAAAAAGAAAAAAAAAATAATAATAATGCGAGATCGCGGTCAGCTAAAGTGATAACAACCAATGACTGTCGGTTGTTTGCTTTAACTTGCTTTAATCCGCCTCATCCTGACCAATGTGTACATTGGATATGTGTATATCTGCTCTGTATGTGTATAATTTTCATTGTGCAATGTGGATGCATCGATTGGTTCTCATAAAATAATTTCTCTTCTCTTCATTGATCTTTTATTGGAAAATGGAAAAATTCAACAATAGTAACAACAAAAACCCACAACGTTCAACATCGTCAAAGTGGAGCTCAACACAGTTCATTATAAAGCTTGTGGTTTATTGTTTTCTTTTATGATTTTCATTGTCTTCATTGCTTTTGGCCATATACACTTTCATGCGGACAGCGATGAGCAAAGATTTTGGTCATATTTCACATATCGATGAAGAGGGTTTTGTTGATTTTTGTTTTTTTTTTTTCCAGCACAGAAAAATGTTGAAAAGAATGCTTAAGTCAGAAAATCGAACAAAAACGATTTTACTTGAACATTATGCCTTATGATTGTGTATTTTTTGTTGTGCCTGTATGCTATAGGTCATCATGGTGGCCATTATTCATAAAGTCAATTTTACAAAAATTTCACTTTTGATCTCTAACTAAGCTTTCTGTGCTCAGTTTTCACACTTTTTCGTACACATTCCATTTTATGCGGGCAATATTTGACATTAAATAGTTTTATCAATTTTATTTTCTTCTTCATTTTTCCTCTGTTCGGCACTGGTTTTTTCGCATTTAAAATTAGAAGTGTAATTAATTAACTCTCTAATGAAATAATAAAAAATGGAATATACAAAATGAAAACCAAAAAGAAATGCATTACAAAAATAAACCATTTGGTTTTGCTTGAAATTCGGTAAAAAAAAAATCCATTAATTGAAGGGTTACATTTAAAATGTATTCGTCAATATGTTTATTTATAAAGAAGCAGAGGGGACAAGGGGAGGGTACAAAAATGTGAACACAGTTTCCGGTAAAGTTAGAGAGTTGAAGAGAGAGATGAAGAGAGAGTTGAAGAGAGAGAGAGAGAGATAAGGGCTAAGATAGTAAAATTAAACAGGCGCTTGAAAAAAAACAACATATTAATGAAAATACAAATTGAATTATAAATTTGCAGCAATAATTGAATGTAAAAAAAAGTGAAAAAAAAAACAAAAAATTTCGTTTATATTAGATTAAATGTACTGGAAAAAGGGTTAGGAAATTAGAAATTTATACATGCATAATACAACATAGGTTCGAATTTGTAATTTGAAGACCGTTCAAGAACTGATCAAAAGAAGATTAATGATTATTTCAAACGTTTAACATAGCGTTTGGCTATCATTTTTATTTCAAATAATTTTCCTAGTTTATTCGATCATTATTGTAAATTATATTTTCATAAATGAGGCATTAAAAAACGGTGAGTTATTCACTTAATTTAAAATGCTGTACATAGTTTCACACAGTCAAATAAACAACAATCACAATTTGCAATTCATATTTAAACATGCAATATCAATCTCTAATAATGCAAACGTTTTATTGTGCCAATGAATGTGCGCGGTCGGTGCCTGAAGACACACACACACACACACACACACACACACACACACACACACACACACACACAGAGAGAGAGAGAGAGAGAGAGAGAGAGAGAGAGAGAGAGAGAGAGAGAGAGAGAGAGAGAGAGAGAGAGAGAGAGAGAGAGAGAGAGAGAGAGAGAGAGAGAGAGAGAGAAAGAGAGAGAGAGAGAGAGAGAGAGAACGGCTTTGAATATACATTAAATGTTTCTTGGTTATTTAGTGTGTTCAATTAGGCACATACCAAATGACAGATGCGATTCTTCATGTTGGTTGATTTTCCACAAGCCACTGTCCTCAACCAAAATAATATATTGGTCGCAAACAATGTGGTCGACTGAATTGGCATTGCTTTATTGCTTTAAAATGTTTTGGCCAAATGAAAATTCCTCTGCATATATACATTATTTCATCGACGATATGCACAAATCACATGATGTCGAAATATGCAAACGAGAGTGAGTACGAGAAAGACATCGAAAGATTTCAAGAGAAAAAAAAAAGAATGAAATATCGAGCCACCAAGAACAAAATTAATGGTCAGCACAAGTTAACTAGATTTGATGAAAACGGTTAGTTGGTAATGATGTGTCAATGAATGTGCAATCAAAGCGTAATTGCAGTTGAATCGTATATAAGCACATTTTTTTTTTATAGATGATGGTTGATGTTTCGCCATCTAGACGCAAAGTCAACATAAACATTATGCTCAAATGTCTGTCAGCGCCACTAGAAAATATTAACATAAAAATTGAACTATTGAATGTGTGTATTCAATCGCAAACATGGATGCACACCCCTTATAGGAGAAATGTCACTTGATTATAGAGACACTCGTTGCGCCCCTATGTGTTTCGGTGGTTTTATATCGAGTCTGCTCAAATCACAACAAAATTCATTGAAAATATATCATTTTATGCTAATGTTGCATTTAGATCATTTATATGCAAACTACTGCACAGTTTTTCCACGCATACAGAACTCATCTCATTTTTTGAATGCAATTGTCGATGAATGATATCTAGAGAGGAAGTGTGACTGACAGAGGAAGAGAAGGAAAAGGGAATTGTGAAAAGAGAATAAGGGAGAGAGGAACCTGAATGAAAAGAGTCACGATAGAGGGAGTGTATGTATGTGTGTGTATCTATGTGTGCGCGTGTGTGTTTATGTGTGTGTTAAATCATTTATAAGCTTGTATGAGTTCGTTTTCAACAATAACAATGGTCGTAATCATGATGATAATAACTGGTATTATTAGCGCTCATTTTGCGCCGAGAATCGCTTGGCAAATGCAATTATTATTTAGTGCAGCTGGTTCATAAACAATAATTGGAAATTAGAAATGCCAAGCACTTTACGTATAATCATCAAAAATGTACATAAATGGCAATGAATGCACAATATCAAAATGTTGAATGAAAATAGCATGGATTCGATTGTGGATATTAGCGTTGCTGGCACTAGTTCCGTATCTCAATGTCCACTTAAATAACCAAAATATTCTAATGCATGAAAGGAAATGAAATGTTTTGTCTCTTGATTGAAATGACATTTCTCTATCGCTGACGAAAAAAAAAAAATCAAATCGTTTTGATCGTTTAAACGAATTCGTTGTTCATTTCCTCATATTTTATCTACTTTCACTCTCGTCTTCTTCTTCTTCTTCTTCTGCATTTTTTTCACTTTAAAGAAAGAAAACATGTTCAATCGACGATTTCTCATTTTCATCTGTTGTGAATTTTTTTTTTTAGGGCTCAAAATTGTCTCAATAGTTTGCCATTGTGGAAATGTTATTCATGCGCTTCACTCACCGAAATAAACGTGACATGCTCGACAAGAAACTCTATTAAAATTGTCTTCGTTTTTCCGTTTCTTTTTCTCGCAACATCGTATTGTTTGATTTTTTTTTTTTTTTCGCTTGATCGAAATGTTCAATCATGAGATTCTAATATTATAGTTTACCTGTTGAATTTCAACACAAATACCTTTTCTCATTCACTCAACCATACAAATAACATAAACCAAAAATGCATGTAATATACCGTAATATAAAAAGGGTTGAGAGCAAAAGCAAAACATATTTCATTTCCACTTGGAAAAAGAAAAACATTCCATTTTTGTTTCATTTCTATATGTCATTGAAATATGTCTCTCTTTTACTTTCACAATTTCATATATGAAATAGCTAGAAGGTGAGCAACCACAAAGGCTCATCATACAACAACATTTCAATCTCTACCACTATTACTGTCGATTCGGTTGTCTCGTGCGGCACAAAATAACATCACACTGAAATCATCGTTATGTTCTCAAATATATATATCAAATGTGGAAAAAAAACCGACAGATAGAGCAAATGTATGGCAAAAAAAAAAGAAGAAAAAAAAAATGCCGATGACAACGACGGATGTCGTTCATCAGCATAAAAAAAAAATGCATAGAAAGTTTCAGTATATGATTTTTTTTTTTTGTTCCTTGGCTGCGTCTTTGAGTTGTGTCGAGTGATTTCCCTGTAGAACATCGCGAGCTCATTTGCATTGATAAAAATACATTTCGATAAAAATATAAATCGATTTTTGACTTGTAATATCATCATTTTGCCCGAAGCTCATAATGATGAGAAAACCCATTGCTCATGTTCAAATACACTAATGAACAGAATTTCTCTTCTTGATTTACCTTTTGGTTCTTGCAATTTTCTCTTTCACAATGTACCTGTCTCTCAATTTTTCTTTTTATTTATTTTTATCTTTTTTTTTTTTTTCTTTCGAATCATTCTTTTCAAACAGCAATGTGCGATTTTGTGTGTAAATTTTGTGAACATTTTTTGAATAATTTTTCAAGGTGACGGTGGTTGAAAAATGACGAACAGTATCTTTTCGAATATTTTGAATTAAACAATTATTAAATTCTTATGTTGATTGGTTCGGTTTTTTTGGCAAAATCGAATTTCCGCCGATCGTATTTATTGGAAAAAATATCGTGAATATTGAAACAAAATAATTGATTACGTAGCAATCTACAAAGTGACGGCAAAGGTAGTTGCTGTGTTTGTATCGCGAAATCTCCGATCATAATCTAAATCAATTACATTCAAAAAGATTATTAGGTCAATAATTGTTCACAGCTAAACCTTAAATTTGCGGTAATAAAGACACAATACACTCCAAGAATCTCTCTCTATCTCTGCAATAAGAATGCGGAATGGTTTACAAAATTAAATAGGGTTTTGCAACGAAAATTGTTGAGATATATTGTCTATGAGCTCACCTTATTGTGGAAAATTCCATCGATCCAATGCGATCGAATTCGATTATGTTTGCAACGATTTGAAGATTTACTTGAATATCAACGAAGAATGATAACGTTCTATATAGTCAAACAACATGTTACAGCAATTTCAACGAAGTGTGTGCATCAAACAATCAAAGATTGAATGTAATGATGCATATGTAAGTATACGCATCGATGCAGTACAAGTTTTTTGCTGTTGCTGCAAATGCTTGTGTTATAGCTAATGTTATTGTTTCCGTTTCCGAATCACTTGATGCCAATACAAAACTAAGGATAAAATCGATGTTGATGTGAACGCGTTCAAAATTTCAACCATAACGCATAAGGAGTAAAAATACATTTTTTGGTTTGACTATAAATTTGAAAAATGGTTTAGAAGCTAAGCTTGTGCATCGCATCTTTTGCATTTGATTTTTGAATGCAAGCTTATTGAAAAAAAAAATGGGAAGTAAATGGAAAAATGATGAGAGGATATGAAGAGCAAGATTTAAAAATGAATGTGATAGGAAAATAGAGTGAGAGATAGAAAGAACGAGAGAAAAATTAAGAAAACGAATCAGATAGTTCAAGAGATAGTGAGACTGAGAGACGGAAAAAATGAGATTGCAGCCATTTCAACTCGAACAAAAGAGAAAAAAATTATTCCAAGTAGTTTTCCTTCTTCTACACTTATCTTTTTTTTTTATTTTTTTTTTTTTTTTCATTCATACCACATTACATTGAAAGGTCACAAAATGTCTGATTCAAAAGATCAAAAGTGGACGATTCCTTAGTTCAAAGAATTCAATAGTCGGCCAGATGGCGTGCATTTCATTGAAATAGAAACGCTTTGAATTCAATCAAGTGAGTGTACGGTGAAAAGAAGCACATCATTCATTCCATTTCCAAGAGGTGTTTACATTCGACGCTTGCATTTTTTTTTCCTTCTCTTCTCTCTCATGTGGTAATTCTTTAAGTCTTGCGTTGTAAGCGATTCTGCACTCATATCATCGTCGTCAAGTCCATTATTCACCAGACATATTCCATTTAGTTCTCTTTTGAATCAATATCCATCGGCGTAATTTTTCCGCCAATCAAGCCATATTTAAATGATGTCAAACAAGTGGAAATACTGTCGGAAAAAAAATGCACTGACTCATATACACACATACACAGAGCACTATCAATACCATCGCAGTCAATGCATATTTGTAATGTAGCATGTAAACATAATACACCAATTATTTTACACGTAAAACGTGCTGAAAATTTCAATATACGATCAGGTTCATTTCACTTCACTTCATTCTGTAGACTTTTCGAACAAAATCGAAACAAATATATACCACGAGCCATAGAACAATTTCCGATATACATCACTTTTTTTTCCACTTTTAATTGGGCAGATTGCTAATTGCGGTTACGGTTTTATTCACGGATAGAATATTGTGTGAAGGTGTCAATTTGATGGATATCTGCCGTGCACAGAAAAATGTACTTGTATTTGTTCTATGGATTTTGATTCAGAAAAGTCTTTTGGTACACTTAAAGTGTTTTTAAATGCATTTATTATCTTCGGACTCAAAGCATTGCAACATTGATAATGGCACAAATTTACCGGATGGTGCGCAACGTTTTTGTACAAAAATATTTCTTTGGCTATTGATCTGAAAGAATGTTGAGATGAAAAAAAAAAAATCAGTGAGAAGCACGTGCGCGAGCAAATTGATTCACTTTTATTTATGCGAAATTTATCGTTGTTTCTTTCCGGTAATTGTATTATAAATTGACTGTGAGTTGAATTAACTGGAAACTAACGAATTTAGCTCATTAAAATGATGCTTTTTGCACAATTCGTCGGTTTTGTGTTCGGTTCTTTGTTGCAGTAAGAATCCATAGCGGAATATTTAGATAAATGATTTGTCTGGTTATCAAAAATTAAATGATTCACATTTGTTGTTGTTCCCTTTCCTATTTCACTCATATTCAGGTCATTCGGAGCGCTGTAATAAACCTTCTATGAACAATGTCACTGAATAGATTGATTAATTAGATTCAGTGATAGTCGATCCATTATATGGGCGACGAAAAGGCAGGAAAAAACAAAATCTCGCACCTAACACATATTTGAGTGACATTTTCAGATGCGGCGAGTGAACAATTTCTTTTTTTCATCCAACCGGTTGAAATCGAGAATTGAATGGAGAGTGAGAGAGAGAGAGAGAGAGAGAGAGAGAGAGTGAGAGAGAGAGAGAGAGAGAGAGATAGAGAGAGAATGGGAAAGTATTGTCACATTCATGAAACATAGAAAAGAGTGTTTTTTTCTTCTTTTTTTTTTGAAACATTGTCATTGTACGTAAAATAAAAATTATAGCAATAATGTATGGAGTCGAAATTGTACAGCAACATTTCACCGACTTAAACGAGTAAATAAAATTCGATGGCCTACCCATTTATGTGTGTCACACAGTGATATAGTGGCCACAAAGTTCGCCATTTGGTATTTGGTATGCAATACTGGGCAGAGAGCGTGCACACTGCACACACACATTCAATGGATTTTAGCACAACCGATTTGATTGCCGGAGCATTGATCAAAATGATAAAAAGAGAAACCCCAAATAGCCCAACTTTACATACACATATAGGACAAATGTTGAAGCCTCAGCTTTTTCGCGTTTGTTCGCTTTCTCTTTTCGGGCTCTATCTCATCTTTTCGTTTTTCTATGTTTTGCTGAGTCAGGCAATTGAAATTTGCTTCGCAGGATTTTTTTCAGCGATAAATAAATGTATAAAATATTATTCCTCTTTCACTTTCTCTCTCTCTCACTCTCTCTCTCACTCTCTATCTCACTTTCTCTCGCTCTTCAGTTTAATAGTATCATTTTATCCAAACCGAAAACTGGTGATACTATTTTGATTGAGCCTTTCTTTTTTTTTCTCTTTCGTTTTTTCTTTCTCTTTCATTCGAATGTGTAGTGATAAAACAGTGATACTGTATAAAGTATACATGTGCAAGCACGCCATTGTCAAATATTCGTGATGAATTATTTAGAGAATTTTCTCTCTCTCTCTCTCTCTCTCTCTCTCTCTCTCTTGTCGTTGTGCTAGAAAACATCATGCATCATGTTTATTTATTAAACTTACGCGCTTATTTACTAGAAAACCACAAAATATCGCTTGACTATAGCCAATAGATTTTCCGTTTTCGATTTAATTTTTGGTTTTTTTTTTTCTTTTTTTTTCTGTTGATTTCAGCTATATTTCCTTTTTCATTTTTATTTTTCATTGGACATAAAGATGATCCGCATGTCCTGAAATGTCATTCCAATTTATAGCAAACTCGTGTATTTGGTTAAAAATGAGACCGATAGACTCGGCACGTTCGAGCATTTTTCACCTGCATTCCAACGAATATGAATGTCATTTAGTATTATTTTGTGGACGTGAGCGCATATATATATATGTATGTGTGCGTTGCTTACTTGCCAAAATATAAATTCACATGTGTGCGAATGAAATTTATCACGTAGCGTTTTGTCAAGCGTGGGCATAAAAAAATGTAAACAATTAGACAGAAGTTATTCCACAGCGATAATGATAATTTTTGTGATTTGTGCATCACAACGTGACGGTGATCATCTGCACTCCTCGTTGTCCCTTCTCTGTTTCTCTCACTTATCATGATTATTACAACCAAACTGACTCAATGGAAAGTTATCAATATAGTGCAATCAGCGTGCCATTGTTTTTTTTTTTTTTCTTTCTCTCTCTCTCTCTCTCTCTCTCCATATTTTGCATTTCAGTGAACTCAATATTAAGCAGAAATGAGTTTTTGCATAAAACTGTGTGACGTTTTGCACGCAAAAGATCATTGAATAAAAATTGACATGGTAAAAATATGTGACGTGCTCTCGCGACACAGATGAGAAATCACGCTTCGTGCACCAATAATTCGAAATGTACCTGTGCAACACGTTTAGAATTGCAAATTACCGCATTTATTTGGAAAATACTCAACAGCGGAATCAACACAGAATAAGTGAGCGAGGTAAATAGTAAATGAAAAGCGATAGGAAAAGAGGCGAAGTGAGTAGAATTGAATTTTGGTCTTTTTTTTTTTTTTTGTTTTGTTATTAATCAAAATGTTTTATATTTTGAGCTTAACTCTTGTGAAGTTGGTTAGAATGGTTTGAAATTATAGAATTTCATAAGAAAAAGACACGAAAAGTAACAAACAAAACACACTTCCGATGGGGAAATGTAGAATAATATACTAATCTTTATTGAATATTACGTTATTCAACTGGCGTAAAATGAACTGCAAACACAATAAATGTAGGATAAAAAAATATCATCGATTGTTTGCCGTAATTTATTTAGGGGAAAAGATGTTAAGCACATTTGAACTAAAAATGATTATTAAAGCAAAGTTCGACGAGAACTTATTGATCTATCGCTTTCACCTTGATTCTGGATGAAAAATTTTTTCGGTACATCTTTTTAGTAGCTCTCTTTATATCTTTCTCTCGCTCTCTTTCTCTCTCTATCTCTCTCTCTTTCTTTCTTTTTATCTCTCTCTATCTTTCTATCACTAATGAGATTTTTACTCCGACTACTACCGTTTCAAATTTTGTATCGTATGTAAATTAAGTTTCATTTTTTTTTTTTTTTTTTTTTTTGGTAGTACGTGATGTTCTCATTCGTTTAAATTGTAACTGATTGAAAAATTATTTGTATTGAACTATTTTTTGTTGTTTTTCTCAATCAATTCACAGATAAAATTCTGTGTATTTTTTCTATTTCTCTTTGCCTCATTCAAAATGCTCTAAGCTCTTTTCTCATATTTTTTTTTCTCTCACTCCATACACATTTCTTACAATAATCAAATGTTTTGGAGCAAAAAAAGTGAATGAGAATCTTCATTCAAGCAAAAGAAAAATCGTAAATAAATTTAAATCGAATTAGAAGAGATGGATTTCAACAGACGTATTGCAATTTTATTGCTTTGGAATAAATTGCTTAAACAATTACCTATGAAGTTCAAACCGAACAGAAGAAGATGAATTTAGAATGTGATATCAAAGAATCCCTTGAATAAATATACTGGCATAATCAACATTTTTAAAATGGAACATGAATGAAACGGTTCAGTGGCTACCCTATTTGGCGTAAAACAATTTTACGAAAGAAATACAACACTTGAATCGATAGACAACAATTATTTCCATATAAATTGCGGCTATAAACGCTCATTTGATGTACGGTATAGAATGCATTCATTCGAATGGTGTGCCAATTGAAAGGACAATATAATTGTGAATGAAAGCATTGAATCCTTATATTTTAATTACGTACGTTCATTTTATTCGTTTTGACGATGGAATTATATATATATGTATATATACGGGTAATTTAAAATGTAATTAGGAAACGATTTAATTAACATTTCATTTGTTCAACAACTTACCGATCATATTCACGATTGTCCTCATCGCATCGAGCATCCTGCAGTTCACGCCAACTTTTCCCATGGCGACACGTTGTAACTAATATTAGATCGCGGGCATTGTGTAGATGAAACAATGAGTTTCGTGTCTCGGACCCAATTCCGTGCACGTAACTGCACATTGCCAAATATGTGCAAAGTGTACAAATCCAGTAATTACACCGAAGAAGAGAAAAAAAAAATGATGGTATGTAAAGAGAAGAAAAAAAAAGATAAGAAAAATGAGAAAAAGGAAATAAGAATGAAAAATGAAATGAACAAAGAAAAACAAAAAAGAAAAACGAATTGAGTAAATTACACTAATCAAAAATCTTTCAAGAAGAAAAACTTATCAAATATTTTTGCCTTCATTCAACTGTTTAAGAATTTATGGTCGAAATCATTCATTTTGACTCGAATGAGGAAGAATAACATTTGCTCTTTCGACCAAAAAATACATATATGCACATCATCTCACTCAATCACAGTGTTATAACAATAATAGGACGCGTCGATAAGGAAAAGGGGACAACAAAAAATAACAAAAGGCATTGTAGATAATTTTCAGACGGCTATGACAGTGTAGCTATTGAATTTGAGAGACCGTTTGCCTATTGTATGCAGCTCCCCCTCTCTCTCTCTCTCTCTCTCTCTCTCTCTCTCTCTCTCTCTCTCTCTCTCCCTCTCTCTCTCCCCCTCTCTCTCTCTCTCTCTCTCCCCCTCTCTCTCTCTCTCTCTCTCTCTCTCTCTCTCTCTCTCTTTCTTCTCCCCATATTTCTTTCTCATTCCAATTCTTTGCTCCTTCTCTATCTCAATATGTTGCTGTAGTTGCTTTGGGCTGTTACCATGCGTATAAATAATGACTGCATAAATGGAATTTAATAGCTAACTCAGGCTGATAACAGTGAATCATTTTGCAGATAGTTCCTAACTTATCTCATTGCATTGCACAAATCTACACTCTCATTCTCATTCGATTTTCATTTTATGTATATGTAAGTAGCTCAACCCACTATTCATTCAGTTATGCTCATATAATTATATGGTGACAGCGAACAGAGAGAGTTCATTCAAAAGGAATATTACAATAAAATGATTCGATACTTGGAATTCATTCAGTAGTATGGAAAATGCCGATTTCATCCATACCGGTTTTTGACCACGAAACGATTTGAATGAAACTAGCATTTGTTCTCTCTCTCTCGCTTGCTCCCTCTCTCTCTCTCGCTTGCTCCCTCTCTCTCTTGCTCTCTTTTTGTCTCACTCTTTCTCTCTCGCTCTCTCTTGCTACCGCCAATGACGATGATTCAAGTTGAGTTTTCTCAATTGATGAGTTTTTTGTGAACATTTTTTGAATTTTTTATTTTTTTCGGTTTTAATGTTAATATTAATATTTGAACCACAATCATGCTATTGAACCACAGCGCGTTAATTCTCTTTAATAACATATAAATATATATAAATATATATTCTTTTTTTTTATTTAATTCAAGACAAAGTTTCACAAGTAAAATGACCTAAATTTGTTTTTAATAAATTCTATCAATTGCTTTTTGTTTCATCTTCCTTCCTCCAATTCCTCAACAATGTATTTACATATAATAGAATCAAGTACAATTTGCTCATATATTCAATTATGAAAGAAAGAGAGTGCTAATGTGTGAACGCGGGTAGTAAAACCCACCGTGGTTTCGTTGGTTTCCATTCATTTGAAAAAAAAAAAAAAAAAAAAAACGAACAAACAAACAAACTTCTTTGTCTGTGAGCAATTAATATACACAATGAACTACATACATTCATGTATACCATGGCAACTCTTTGCCATTGATAAAAATTCAATCGAATAAGAGAAAATAAGCATCATTTATATAACCATTATCACTTTTTCTTTTTTTACTGAAAAAATCGTTGAAACTTTGAACATATAGGTATCGAAATTAAAAAAAAAAAAATCATTTTGTTGTCTGCAAAATATTTGTCAATAAATAGAAAAACTAAACAATTTTTATATTTTTTACGTTTGAATTGAAAAAATTCATATTGGGATGTATATGTATATGAAAGAGTGTGTTCGTGTTTTTTTTTTCTCGAATGAAATGGAATCAAAAATAAAGTCGATGCAATATTGTGTTTCGATCAAGTTCTAGATTGTAGTGAAATGCTGCAACTTGTTGATATATTCATTGCTCTCTTATTTTCTTATTTGATTCAAGCTAATCTCGGAATTATATCATGACATGGCGTAACGTGGATATAGTCATGTGTTTTATTTCATGGTTTTACTTTAAAAATGATATTTGAATTCAAACGGATTCCACACAATGTTATATTACAGCGGGACTCCCAATCTTATTTATCAGTTTTACTTTTTTGTGTTTAAATGAGATAAATAAAAGAAAGACATGAATTTGCACCGAAAAAAATGCATTTTACAATTAAGAATTTTATGTGTATATAAAATTGTGCCATGAGAATTTCTTCCAAGAAAGAAACACATGAAAGGGAAGAAAAAGAGGCAAAGAAGAAGAAATAGAGAAAAAAAATGATCGCAAATACAACGAGACAACCGAATTTGGACGGTTGTGAATGCAAAATTACTAATACAAATTGAAATGTTTTGCTTAAGAAGAGCGACCATGACAATGACAATGATAAAGTCAATGAGTAAAAAACGACAATGACAAAAGAGTAAAAAGCGAAAAAAATAACATAACAAACATGTAAAACGCAGCAAAAGATTTTCATTTTATTTTTGTTTAACGTTTGGAACAAGTTGTTAAATGTATAAATATATAGTATACGTTAACATACGTAATCACAAACGAAGATTACACACCATAATCGGAATTATACTAATGCGAATTAAAATATTCTGTTTGGTTGTAATGAAACAATTCGGAACATTTGTCCATTTATTCGTGAATTCAATATATACACATATTTTTGGACAAGGTTATTCAACTAAGATATTAATTTGTTGAATTTTTCAGTAGAAAGTGAAATAGAAGAAAAAAAAAACGAAATTTTCCTCTGACTGGCTGAAATGTCTTATTGTCTTCGATGTTATTTTTTTCTTCCTCTTTTTCATGTTTTAGGCACAAATTATCATTAGAAAATAAATTATTAATCCAATGTTACGATATGGGCGAATATTTATGTATTGTAGCAATATCGGTGTTGAATTCCTTTGCCACATGGCGATATAATCAAAATATTAATGAAAATTTTACATTCATCTTGAGATGCAGAAAAACGATCATAAATTTTTATGAAATATTGGCCCATTCCAGTTTACACATTCATCATCATTATTTTGGTTTAGTTGCATTTTGGTTTTTTACCAAAAAAAAAAAAACTTAACTTAAACCAACCAAAATATTTTACATTTCAAAATGAAACATATTGTACAAATAGTTTCAATTTTTTTTTATGTACAAATTCAAAATTAATTTATTAAATCAAAAGAGGACAATAATTCGAATGAAAAAAATCAAGTGGATTTATGTTGTCGCACACTTTTAAAATGTAAATCACACAAACATATTGAGTTAAATGAAACAATGGAATGGCATAATCAACCATGTCCACTGTGTAAATTTATTGAAAATTTGTTGAACACATCTTTATCAAATTAATTTGAATCCATTCACTCAATAAATGCAACAAAATGTTTCACAATTTAATATCGAAACATATTATTCAGAATCAATGATTTTGAATAAAAAATTCTTTAATTGATGTTTAGAATATGAATTGGATTGTAGTAAACCAGAAAAATTACAAATTATTGATGTTCCATTTAAACGTTCAACAATTTCTCCAATGATTGCTAATTTTGATATGTCATGAACAAAAATGTAAATAAATTTTATTGTTTAAATTTTGTGTTTTGACTTTTAAAATGTTAAATATTCAACATTTTTCGTTACTTCCACAATTTGTCTGTATAAATGTTGGAGAAAATTGCATTTTAAGTCAATCGAGCATTTACAAGTAAAGTGATCAATGAAGTTGTAATATTGTTTTTTTTTTTTTTTTTTTTCATAGAAACCTACGACAAATTAATGAGAGAAGTGGACGAAAGTTTAGAAGGATTTGAACAGCGAAAGCTTGGAATGAAATCCGAACTCATAGAATTTGTCGTAAAAATTACATCTCAATGCCTTAATAACGCTTGCGATTATTATACGTAGCTGTTTAATGGTAAGCAATGTTCAATAACCTTATTTTATTGAACAAAATCGAGACTGTTCGACAAACAAAAGAAAATTAGTCGCAAATACTACTTTTTATGAAAATAAATTGATTTCATTCATGAAATATATTACATTTTTTCACATATATGGACAAAAATAACTATGAACGATGCAACGAGCATACGAGATATATAAACACTCAATAACAAAAATGCCACACATTGCAGATTTTGTTGAAAACAACAAAAATCATCAAAGCAACATCGTGTTAAAGTTCCAAAATGATTATGAAAGGTAAGATTTAAAAATTGTTAATTACTTTATGGTAATTTTATTTAAAACACTGTTAATTTAATTTTTTTTCCTCATTGAAAAACAACCAGAATGTAAAGGCGTTGCATATCATATTAATAATGTGCACGCTGTATGGACGAAAATGAGGAGTAATTTTTATGGACGAAAATGAGGAGAAAACACCATGCGATGATGGGGACAGCTATGAATTCAAACATCAAATATGTGAAAATACTTTTATGAATTTTGTCATTTTTAAGAACACGAATTAATGTGTCTCTCCCTTGTGCGATGTAGACAATCACAAGATGTGTTTAATCTCAAAAATTGCTGCACAAATCATAGAGTTAAAAAAACAATCTTCATTTTTTTGCTGCTTCGATAAAAAAAAAAAAACAATTGAAATTCAAAACCAAATGATGATCCATAACTCTATTATATTAAACAAATGTGAATTATTTCATTTCAAATGTAAAAATATATAATAAATGCCTTTGAAAATAAATTTTTTAAATTGTTTAGTTTTTGTTTTTGTTGAAACAACAAAATGCTTTTTTTTAATTCCTATATGTTCCAAATTTCAATGATTTTACCATATGTGCCATTTTGATTATATCTCACACATTTGAATGATTCAAATTGGATCTCAGACTTGTACTACATTTGATTCACTATTCATTTAGTGCTCTATCTTGATTTATGTAGTTTTGTTTTTTTTTTCTTTTTTTTTTTTTTTTTTTTTTTTTTGCTAGTGATAGTTTGGTACAAATTTCACACGCTTTTTATTGTTCAGCTGAATGCATCTGTGCATATAAAGAATAAACCAATATTGCTGTTTAACTTGATCGTATTCGATTTTCCACAGCCAACGACACAGCAAATTATTCTGTTTCTCTTTTAAAATGTTAGGCATGAAGTACGTGCGCATTGCCAATTTTTTCCATCGTCTTTTACTGCTGCTGCTACTGTTGCTGCTATCTTTTTGTTATAATAAACCACAAATACCACAGATGTGACGAAGCAGAAGAAGAAATTTCAATGGTGATTTGGATTTTCGGTTAAAATAAATCAAAATGAGCATTTTACACGTTACACGAAACAGATGGCATTATATTAAAACATTGTCATCACATCGATCGTGCTCTATTGATCATAATGGATTTTTAGATATTTATTAAGAGAAAATTTCATATTTTACGTGATATGTTGATAAGAACGATTCGATGGCATAATGCTAAAAATCAATTATCAGAAAAGCCAAGGATAAAAAAAAAAAAAAAAATCAATGCAATTCATGCATGTTTTTCTCTATAAAAGGTTTGAACAAAAGCTAAAGCAGACAAGTGTCATTTTGCTTGCTGAATGGAATGGAGAAATGTACGGAAATTAAGATGGAAAAGTGTGCGGCTGTGAGAATTCCTTTCAAAATGTTTTGAAACAGCACCTAATTTCAGTAGCATATTTTCCATTATTCTTCGTAAGCTGAACGATAGAGATCATAATAGGCAGAACACGTATTCATGCGGAACGATTGCATTTGATTTGCAAGAGAAAACATTCATTTCGGATAGTTTTCCATTGTCCAAATTTTCATTTCATTCGACGAAAGTCGTTCGCATTTATTTTCTTTTTCTGTGGCACAAATAGCCTCTCTCCCCTAAAACCCCAATTCCGATTTCCTTATCTCTCTCTCACTCTTTCACATTTTTTCTAGTTTTTTTTCTCTCTTTTCTCTCTCTCTCTCTCTCTCTCTCTCTCTCTTTCACTTTTTCATGATATATTTTTTCTATGTGCTTTTATAGCTCGTTAGCTGACTGACTGGTGTTACATATACGTCAGCTGAAAAGCCGAAAAAAAACAAAAAAAAAACAAGGACTTTAACGTTGTAATGATAAACTAAAACATCTGGTGGCATGTAAAATTGACATTATTTGACTACCTCGCTCGCTTCGTCTTTCTGTGTATTTTATTTTTGATGACAACTAGCGCGACAAGGCGACAATATTGATGCGCTTTTACTATGAAAGCATGAATAGTATTTCGATCTGGAGCAGACAAAATTAAATACCGAATATTCGGTTTTTGAACAAAACCAAAAGTCGATTTTGAAAGTTGCAGAGGAATACCATGACACATACGCACACAAACGCGTACACTTATTTACAAAGCTTGTAACGACATTTCTCAAAACTGAAAATTTTCGTGGTTTTCAAATATCGAATTGATCTGTGAACGTTAACAGCTAGCTGAAAGTCTGAATTCATGTTGCTTTAGTTCCTTTGATAAATTTCTTCAATCTCCAAAGCATTGAGGAATGGGATTAGTGTAACCGCCCCTTTGAAACTTTTATACGAATTTCCGAATACATTTTGTCGACGGAACATGACAAGCAAACACAGTGTCAGTTCTTGTTTGCCATCGCCAATCGGAGGAAGAGTGAATCAATGTAGTTTCTAATGTTTTGCTTAGCCCTTTCATCATTTTGGTGTTTTTGTTGTCGACATTTTTTTCTACATAATCTACTCATCTACAATTCGAAATTTCAAGAGAGAGAAAGAGAGAGATAGAGAAAGAGGGAGGGAGGTATGTGGACAAAAGAGTGTGAGTGAGGTGACATAGAGATGGAGAGAAGAGAAGAGGAAGGGAGGATAAAAGAGAATGAGAGAGCGGGAGGGAGAAGGCGGATGAGCGAGGAACTGGGTGGGAAAAAGAGGGAGAAAGAGAGTTCTTCATTCTAAAAGAGGGTAAGAGAGAGAAAGAGAGAAAGAGAGAGAGAAAGAGTGAGAGAGAAAGAGGAAGAGGGAGAGAGAGGGTAAGATAGATAGAGAGAATAAGAGAAGGAAGGTTAGAAAGCAAGTGGGTTCGTGAAAAAATTGGAAACAAGAGATGGCAAGAGAAAGAGAAATGAAAATGAGACCAACATGTCTGATCGTTCAAAGCAATCAATGTTTAACGCGCAAAAATATTTCGCACTGAATAAATGTGCGTGGATAAAACTTCATTATTTTGCATGTAAAGTTTTGTGAATGCGCTTTGGTGGTGATTATGCCATAGCATTCTCATTCAATAAGTAAAAGTTTTAGTTGCAACAAAACCACTCAATTCAAGGAAAACAAGGAAATTCAATTCATTTGTACCGACCACAAAATTTGTTGCACGTACTTTTTTCCCTTTTTTTTTCATTTCATCTCACACTCTCTCATTTGCACTGCCATTTCTCTTTTTGTTTTTGTGTGTTTATTTGGTTTTTGTGTTTAACCATATCGTTCAACCCATGTTATTTAAAGCTTACGATTGCAATGTTAGATTCAATAGCTTATTTTCACATCTTGGCGATCGACCAATCTCATTTTATAAGCCGAAGTCGAGAATTAAAATTAGTTTTTTTTTTTTCTTATTTTCTATGAAAAGAAATGTTTTTTTGTTTCTTCTTCTTCTGTTTCAATTCAAGGAGATAATGTAGTTAGTAAATTTTTAATTTTCCACAAAAAAAAATTTGAAAACCTCAATTAGATGAAAGACTAAAAACGGTCGTAAAACCAACAAATAATTATGGGGGTATTAAATAGTTTAAGTCATTTAGAAAACATTTCACATACATTTTGGTTTGAAAAACATTCATTTCTTTAGAGTTAGCTGGGTGCTGTATTACCTTTTTCATTAAAATCACCAAAAACATCTTACGGTATCTTGTGTCATTTGTAAATATCAATACATCCCTAAGACACTATCTCTATTGACTCATATTATTATTTACACATCAATCATTGTGCTTATGCAATGACTTATGTTTGAATATCCATGCAAACACACACACACATGTGGAGTATGTTTTGTTTTATAGTCTATTTGTAAGCATAGAGCTTATTAGCGAACATGAATAACGTAATACTTTCTTATTTGTTGGTCTAATCATTCAACACAATATCAATGTGAATGAAAATGCATTGATTTCATTTATAGAATTTTGGTTTTGTCCAATTCTTGATTTGGCATTTCCAGTTGAAATGAAAAATGAGATAAATTATTCTTCAGTTCACCGTTTGGACAATGCGACAATAAATACAACAACAACAAAAACAACAACAACAAGAAATAATTAAACACAAGTTTTGTCTTGCAACGGAGTTCAAATATTTGGAAAATATAATGGCCAATAACTAGCCGGAAAATTTGGGATAAAATTAATAAATTCTGTTCGAATATACATAGATTTTAATCAATTTTATTAACTCACTTTTTCACTAGGGTTTACTTTACCACACACACCGAAGCCACACGATTTTACACGAAGCTTGATAATTCCCGAGATCGGGCATTAAAGATATATTACATTTTCAAGCTTTGGAGGTCTCTCTCTCTCTCTCTCTCTCTCTCTCTCTCTCTCTCTCTCTTTCGCTTTCTCTCCCTCTCTCTCCTTATGAATCTATCATTATCTATCTTTCAAATTCTCTCTGCCACTCTGTCTTTGTATCTATTTGCCACTTTTCGCTCTCTTAAGAGATATTTTTTTTTTTTTAAATACCATTATTTACTCGTTCAGTTTCTGAAACACAAAGACAGAAAATGTATCTCGTTGTCGTCCGGCAATGGTTTTGTGGTTTTTTGTTTTAAATAAATATTTGGCCGAACATAAATACATTTTTTCTAACATTTCTTTTCTCAAATAATTGAAGTTATACGAAACCCACTTAACACAGTTTCTCGTTGGGCAAAAATTTAAACATTGAATTTCGTAGCGACTAAAGAATTCGATGAACTGAGCTAAAAAAAAAAAAAAAAAATGGAACATCACAATAAAAAAAAAAAAAAAGAAAAATACCAGAAACAAATTTCGTACAGTTACAATGATAAGTAGAAAAGGAATGAGAGAAATGAAAAAAATATATGAAAAAAAGTAAAAGAAATCGAGAATGTGTGTGAAAGAGAGAGAGAGAGAGAGAGAGAGAGAGAGAGAGAGAGAGAGAGAGAGAGAGAGAGAGAGAGAGAGAGAGAGAGAGAAGAGAGAGAGATGGAGAGAAAAAAATAGTTGGGGAGATCAACAGAGAAAAGAATGAGAAATAGAGGCAGAAGTGGAAAGAAAGTGTAAGGGAGAGTAGGCTATAGATGGTTTTTTTTCTTTCAAACCAATCTTGGCTATTAAAACAATTCATAGTATTTTGTTGGCATGGAATCGAAATGGCCAAAGACCACGAATATTTATAAAAACATGGAAAACTTCAAAGCAAAACCTGAATGTAGAAAATTGAAAATTGTGTGTCCGATAGCTGATTTTTTTCATTTTTGCCACACTCGTTTTCCTCCATCAAACTGAACAAATAGCCAACAATTTACTCCAGAGTGCTCATTAAATATACAGCGGCTTTTTATATCTCGAAAGGAAAAAAAAAACTATGGACCGGGTCAAAGACAAATAAAAATAAAAATAGAGAGGTAAAAAAAGAGATAATAAAAATGAGAAAAAAAAAATATCGAATTAGTATTAATTATTGTGAGGAAAATAGTGTCATACATGAATATATGCTTTATATGATAGTCCATGCATTATTCAAAATCAACAAAATACATGGAATCTCACTTTCTCCAAATAATCAAATCGGCATTATTTAACAGACAAAATGATCATAGAGTTATTTCGACATTACAATATGAATCGATTATAAAAAATAAATTGCAATTTGCTAAAAGCTTTCTCGGACAATAAATAGTCTGAATGACATAGACTGAATGTAAATAAGATTTTTCTGACATAGATGAAAAGGATTGATCCTCTTATCGGTCGGCCCTCTAGTACCTATTATTATTAATGTGACCTGCCTTGTGATGTTATTACAACAAATGGCATGTAACATGAGACATCAAATTGGCTTATGTTACCGAAAATTGTAGTCATTTAATGTACGTATTTGTTTGATCATCACATGTCATCACACTAAATAATGTGATAAATGAATCAAATCCATCAATTTTGTCCCAAATAAGCTGACCATCAGACATGATATTTCATCTTAATTGTGCGATTTACATGTATTTTGATATGAAATTGTTTGCATGTTTTCCGTTCACCAAAAATCGATCCATTATCTACAGAATAGACATTCAATATTGAGTTAAAATGATTTAGATTTGATTTTTTCTATATTTCTCAAATTGACTGATTAACAGAGATGAGCAAACTAATGTGGGAAATGTCACCAAATTTGTGTTGTAAAACGCTTTTTTTTTGGCTCTTTCTCTGTGTGGTCTGCTCTTTTTTGCTCTCTCCTGCATTACATTCGTGAAAAAAAATTGCAGTTTGGTCTATGTGATCCATAAATTGAAATTTTACAGATTCAATTTGTGAAGTTTAATTTATAAAAGCCCCAGGACATAATTAAATTGATTGGGATGCTAATTTTTTTTTTTTTTTTTTTTTTTTTTTTTTTCATTTAATTAATGACAAAAACGAACGAGTGAGTGGGTGAGCGGGCAAGCAAGTGATTAAACGACGAATGGATGTGCGTGTAGATGAAGCGAAATATCATAAGAAAAAAAACGCGCGTACTCACACTTGAAAATCCGGCCTGATGTGACAAAGCACAAAGGTGAGCAAACTCAATTTCGGGATTTTTTTTTTTTTTTTTTTTTTGAATATTTGGTTGACGGAAATTTAATAATTTAATGATTTTCACTACTTTTTCACGTATAAGTTTTGGGTGATGTTTGCAGTGTTGTTTTTTTTTTCAGAGTTTAAACACAGATGCATGATGGCAGTGTAGTATTTATTTCAAGAGAGCGTGCGATGAATGGTAGCATTCTTAACCATGAATTGATTCGATGACTGATGCAAATGACAAATCAACTTTTATTATTTCATAATGATTTTATGGGTTGAAATTAATCGTTGACACTGCAAACAGCACTCATCAAGTGCTTACTTATTGAAATAATAATAAGAGTGAGAGTGAGAGAGAGAGAGAGAGGAAGTGAGGGAGAGATAGAGAGAGTGACAGTGAGAGTGACAGTGAGAGGGAGAAGAGGGAAAGTGAAAAAGAGAGAGAGAGAGAGAGAGAGAGAGAGAGAGAGAGAGAGAAAAAACAGAGAAAAAGAAGAAAAAATGAAAATATGCTGCGTTTGAATGCTGTGTGACACTTTTGCACATCACATATTGTTAGTTTTATAGTTGTCGAATCTCGAGTTGCGATGTTTTTTTTTCACATTTGCTTTCCAACTTTTTTTCGTTATGTTTGTAGTCTCCGTCACGGAAGTTTTCCTTTTTACATTAATTTTAACTCTATTACAATTTGAGTGTGGGAACAATACATAAAAGGCAATAAAAACATCATGTTAAACGCATATGTGGCGCTATCTCTTGCGAATATTGTTAATCCTATACATACTTTTGTTAGGTAAAATTTAAGCAGCAGAAGAAAAAGACATCCTATAATTGTGTATGCATTCGCTGTATATGGTGCTAATTCATCGCTACAATACTGTTACTGCCATTTGATCACAGCAGTGGGAAAAAAATTCAACCAGAAAACTCCCATATTTTAGTTCCACAACTCAAATCAAGAGATAAAAAAAAAAAAAAAAAAAAAAAAATAACGAAACACAAATAAAAGCCAAAGAGCTATGGATCAATGTTATAGTTTTAGTTCGTCCTTCTTCTCTTATCCCACTCAGTCTTCATTTCTTTTCCGTTTCATTTTGATCTCTTCTTTTGCACTCTCCTTCACTTTCCGACTTTGTTTGTTGCTATTTTATTTTTCTAGTGGCTATGATATGGTTTATAACTTGCCACATGTACATGTCGATTCATTTTTGTGTGCAAGGATGTTCAAAGTTTATAATAAATTTATACACTTTAAATGTTTGTTCAAATGTTTGAATAACCACGGTACAATTTTTTTGCTTGCATTTTCTCTTTATTTATTTAAAATAGACCATCGTTTGTTAGTTTAATGATTCAGCGAATGTCAACAAAATCAAATGTTTGAAATTGCAACGGATTTTCGTGTTAGAAGTATGATTTTATTACATTAAAATTAAAAACAAACTTACATTTCATTTGCTCTCTTCTTCACTTTTGCCCCAATCTCACGCTTGATTACTCGACGAACGAATTGTTTTGATTTTTTTTTTTCGTTGTGCATGGTTTCAATTGCATTTACTCGTGAATATTTACAACTGAACCATAAAACATACGGTTAATGTGCGAAAAAATTGTAAAGGTCGATCCTTATGGGTTTTTTTTTTTTTGTTATACAAAAAGCGAAGAGGAAACAAATACAGTGGACAATCATTCATGTTGCACCGAAATGTTTACGTCCTTTAGCTGTGTACTATGAGCTGTGTGCATACACTGTTTTATGTATTTTTTGCTTTTTGTTGTGTTTATTCCCGAGTAGTAAACACAGATCGGGTTGAATTTTCAACGGAAAAATTTATGTAAACAAAACTAATTTAAACAATGTTTATTGCTCGTAGCCAATTGGGACGACACTTTAAATCGAATCATTCCAGCCATTTTCTGCAATAGCAAAATTTAATGTTGCGTAAATTGATGCCCAATTGGTGGGCAAACTGTTTTTGGAACGATTTTTTTTTTTATTTTTTTTTTTCCCCCGAATGAGTCTGCAACTTTGATGAAACACACACAGAAAAATCGAATCGAAAATACAGAGAAATAAAAAATCAACAAACAAACAACAGAAAGAAATATCTTAACGCAAATTGCCACAATGCAATTTACGCTGATGTTTACATTAACGAAAAAAAAAAAAACACAGAATTTCACCAACCACATCTATTTTAATACATTTGATATTGGGTTTTCGTTGATAAAAATCTCCAAATGATACCATTTCAGTTACGGTGAATTCTGAGCAGAAAGTTGTTCTGTTTATTTCTTTTTCTTTCTTCATTTTTTTTTTCCCTATCAATCAGTACAAAAATTACCATTCTTTTCAGAGTAGCTTTTTAAAATAACTTGACAATTCGGATGCATTGTTGAGTTCAAATCAAAAGACATTGTTTGGGTTTATTGTGGAAATAAATAGATTGAACCCTCTTTTACTTATTTTCTCTATCTCTTTCTCTCGCATTTTGATCGCCATATATTTGAAAGCAAATGCAAATATAACATCGACAAATAGAAAAATATATCCTTTTTTTTATGAAAAGAAATATTGAAATCACATGCGAAATATTTACTTCCGTTGATTTAATTTGATTTATCATGTGCATGTGTGTGTGTGTGTGTGTGTTTTCATTTGAATTCTACTGTCTGGACAATTTTCTCCATTTTCCATTCGCTTGAGCAAGACAATCGAAGTCATAACATATTTATAAATTGATTTTTATCCATGAACTGAACAACGATAACAAGCAGAAATTCTATTATTTTCGTGTCTGCTTCGGCTTTTTTTTTTTATTAGTTCGACTGTGTACATAAAATGGACTTTTTTATTTAATTCAATTAAATTGCTTTCAACGCATTGAAGAGTAGTTTATTTCCATAACAGGAGTCCTATTAATGTATTCATACATCAATCTTGCAGACAAATGAACTTGAAAATCTAATTAAAAGAAAACTTGTTAAATTAATTATGGAAAGAGGACGACATGTAAGTTGTACGCTCTGTCATTTGATATCCAAATTGGGCTACCGTTGAACTTGTGTCCAATTACAAGCTTTTTTATTTTTTTTTTTTTAAAAAATTTTTTTTTCTTGAAATAAGTGAGATTGTATCAAAAATATTATATAAAATAATATGAATGCGTTTAAAGAAAAAAAAAAAAAAAAAACAAGATTTCACTTTGTTTCGTTAGTGTATTGGGTGCCCTGCGGGAGGACACAAGACTTGCATATTAAATGAAGAGTAATTTTATCAATTTTGATGCATGCAATGAAACAACCAATGACGATAGGGAGAAAGCCATTTCCGATAATACACAAAATTCAATAAAAGGCAAATAGAAAAAAGTTAGTAGTTTAAATTCGAATGCAAAAGAAATAAGAAATCGCATTTTCTCTGTACAATGAAAGAAATGGGAGAAAAGTCAGAAAGATATTGAGAAAAATGGGATGAAAGAAAAAACTGAGAAATCAGAGCGAGAGAGAGAGAGAGAGGAAGAGAGAGAAAGAGAGAGAAAGAGAGAGAAAGAGAGGAAGAGTGAGAAAGAGAGAGAGAGAGAGAGGAGGTGAGGTGAAGGACAGAGGCAGTGGGAGACAGTAAGGCAGAGTGAAAGTAAGATTAAGAAAGAAAATTAGAAAGTGAAAGATATAGGAAAGGAGAAAAATGAAACAAGAAAAAAGAAAAAGCAAAAGAAGAAGAGAAAGAGAAGAAATGTATAGTAATAAAAAGTCTCAATTTTGTTTGCATTTAATTCAAGTGCTTCTTCGAGTTTTTTGCGAAAAAAAAATTTCTTTCTTATTTTTATATTTTGTTCGTTCCGTTCGCTCGATTTTATTTTATCAATTGATTCTTAAATCCATTCGTATATATATATATATACACATTTTCGTTCACTTTTCCATAATGTTTGTTTCTTTATTTCTCATTGTATCTGTTATTGCGTTATTTCGCCCGTTATCTATATTTATTTCATTTGAAATGCTTCGATGAGTCAATATGCACTCTCTTGATTCATTTATGCTATTTTTAACAGCTATTCTTATGGCGCGGTTTATTTGATACATCCAATTATAAAAATGATGATAACCAAAACCACATAAATCCATAATGGGATGAGACCATTTGATAAAGTAGCTCAAGTGATTGGTTGCATTAAATTTTTATTGCACATTTGATGATTGCACCCTGAAAATACCGATGTTTGCAGACAACATTGTTAGTATGCTTCTCTCTCTCTCTCTCTCTCTCTCTCTCTCTCTCTCTATTTTCTCTCTCTTCATCTCATTTTCTCTCTCTTCATCTCATTTTTTCATTCATTGTGTACATGTGTATTCCTTGCAGCCATTCTCTTACTCTCAATTGCATACACCAAAAGTTTCTCCACTAAAAATTAGTAATGAATCGCAACAGCAGCCAAAGTGTTTGGTTTCTTTTTCAGACTGAAAACACACATTTTCAACTTAGACATGTTTTTGGCCATTTTACACTTTTTACAAACAATTTTTATTCTTGTTGCGGCAGCTGCATGTTAGTAGTTAAGCGATTTCACAGATTCCCACCGACAACATAACATACAATCACACATACGCACGAAGAAAAAGGAAGTGCGATTGGGTCGAATGGAATTGAATGGAACAGAAAGCATTGCTGCTTCGAATCCGCATGAGAGAGCCATCCAACACACATCCTTGCACTCAAAGTTATATACGAAATAAGATAAGCTTCTATCCATTTTGATATCTTTCATTGGTGTTTTTTTTTCGTTATGTCTGTATCCATCTATCTCTCACTCTCTTTCACTCTTTCTCTCTCTCTCTCTCCCTTTCACTCTTTCTTTCTCTCTTTCTCTCTTCTCTCTTCTCTCTCTCTCTCTCTCTCTTCTCTCTCTCTCTCTCTTCCTACCTTTTTCGTTCCCAATCAAAATCTTCAGGAGTTTTCTTGGGTTGTTTGGTTGTGCACGCCTTGATGGAGACCCAAATGCTATTCTTCTCTTTCTCTCTCACCATTGGCTTTATCTTTTCGTTGCTTCTTTCATTGTTTGCTGTACTATGAAGAGAAAAAGCCACTAAACAAGAAAAAAATCGACAGCATTTTGACAACAGTGTTTGTTTCTTACTATTATTTGTTTATTTAGTTTTGAGTGAAATGCTGGGGGAATAACAATTTTAACGAATGTATCAAAAATACATGCTATGTTATTGCATTAAAATGTTTCATATGCTTTTGCTAAAATTCTCAAATTCATCGAAACATAACTCATGCCTTGTCTTTTTGCATTGATTTTCGATTTACTTTGGGAGTTTGTATAGAAAATTCGCCGTAATGCTGAATTTTCTTGTTGCTTGGCAAGTTCAATTATTATTTTGGCGAATCTGCAATGAATTTGCTTGATTAGTATGCCCCTAGGCAGAGGAAAAGAATGGTAAATATGGAATTATTTGATTTTTTTCATGTGCTGCAATCTCTGCAATTCGCCGACACCATCAAGTCTATTGGAATGTTTTGAGTGTTTGAAAAAAGTTCACTAATGAGTTTTTATGATGACTGATCTAGTTTGGTGTTTTTGGTCTTCATTTTTTGTTTATTTGTATCGATTGCTTGGCCTCTCTTACCCTTTTCTTATTTTATTCTCTTTTGTTTTTTTTTTTTTTTATATTTCTACCAATGTGTACACTATAGATGGTCTCCATCTTTTTTTTTTTCTTTTTCATTCACACATCGAATTTGTTCAATTGCTTGATTCCGTCTTTTTTAACCATTATCATCATCATTCGATAGTTTTGGTTCGATAGAAATCGAAATAAAAATATTACGAACTTTCAACAGACATGCAATAATAAAAAAAAGGAAGGAAAAACAGAAAAAACACACAAATTTGTATCGATGAGAGTAAGTGAATGAAAAAAAAAAAAAAAAAAAAAATGTTTCAATACAACTTCTTTTTCTCTCTGTTGATCCAAATTGGAGACTAAACTTTTTCACCAAACAACAATCGTGCTGAAATGCACACAAAACTTTTTCAACGCGAAAAATTGACGAGCGTCTATTAAAATTTGCTCTAATTTTATAATTGCTGGCAGCAAACGCTGAAAAGGATTTATCAAGGAAGAACGAGAAAAAAAACGTGCGGTGATAGCACAAAACAAAACAAAAAAATTGTTGAAAGAATTTCCAATTATTATTGAAAATCAAATATAGTAAAAAATGTGCATCGAAGGCACAAATTGTATGTGGAAAGGGAAGGTAAGGTATGTATGTGTGTGCTAGCGCATGCTAGTGGATGGTATGACATTTCTGATTTTGAATAAATAATGTGACTATTCGATTTGTTCGTACAAAAATTGCTGAATGAATAGCCTTTAATAATGGAGTAAAAATACCGATTATATCAGATTTTTAAATTCGATATTACCTTCATTGTGAATATTTCACAATTGCTAATGACTAGTGCACATTTCATTCAATATAATGCTAATGAATTTAGTATTATAATATGGGAAACATCCTCTTTTGTTCCCATTCTTTCAATTTCACCCTCTCTCTCACTCACTCTCACTGTCTCTCTTTCTCTTTCTCTCTCTCTCTTTCTCTCTCTCTCTTTCTCTCTCTCTCTCTCCCTCTCTCTCTCTCTCTCTCTCTCTCTCTCTTTCACTCTCTCTTTCTCTCTCTCTATCTATCTCCCCCTTTTCTGTCTTTGTCTCTCATTCTTCCTTTCCAATTACTATAAATTCCTAATTCCTTTTATTTTCACCATATTGAGAAGTTTTCAAGTCAATACATTCTAAAACTGTCATGCGAACAAAATTTCCAATATTTGGAACTTTTGAGCCAAATGATTAAAAGTGTAACAAAAAATTAACAAAACCTCATAACAGTATGTTTCCTTCTTAAAAATAAAACGACAAATTTTTTCAAGAGAAACGTGTAGTAAAAAAAAAAAAAATAAAAAAAACATCCGGTGTTTTCTAATGAACTTAGATCTCAATAAGCCGATTGTGATCCCTCACGATTACAGTCGTTTCGAGTCGTATTAGTAAACGATCGAAATCGTGCAGTGATTGGGAAACCAATCGTTCACTATTCGCAAACGACTGCCAATTTTTGGCCACAAATTCATGAGTAATCGATATGATCACAATCGACGCCTTGAAAATAGGAGCTCATTGCAAAAACTGAGTTTTTGTGAAAAAAAAAACATAAAAGTTCATGTTAACTTCATTGTAAATGCATATCTTCTATTATTGTTAATCCCATACAATTTGTTGTTAGGTGAAATTTAAGCAGTAGAAATAATCGTATTACAGTGTATGGGAACGACAGCATTTGCTTTAAATGGTGCTAGTTCGTTGTCAAATTGGATGTTATTGCCATTTGTGCAAAAATCAAAAATGGTAAAATTATAGGTAAGCAATAGTGTTTGAATGTTTATAATTGAACGAAAAAGATTCTCGGAAATGGGAAGCCACATTTATGTATTGTAGTAAAACAGGAAGAATATCGCACAACTAACTGAGCTTATTATTAACGCAATGTATGCGTCATTCGAAAACGAAACAATGAAACTCATTGAAATAAATATGTGGAATATGTCGCAATTTTTGTACAAACCAATTCAAAGCTGTTTTCATTAAAAAGGGAGAAAAGGGTAATCGAAACGCAATGAAAAGAAATATTTAACAAAACATCAGAATATAAAAATGAGAGCGGTAGAAGGAAAGGGAAAAAAAATGAATGAAAGAGAGATAGAAAGAGAGAGAGGGAGAGAGAGAGGGAGAGAGAGAGGAATTGAAAAAGCCGTACACCCAGAGGAATTTGACAGTCAATATTCCAACATTTGATTTCAAATGTCATATTTCCAACGACCGTTGTAATATTTACAACCATGGTTGGAATTCTATCATCACAGATTTGTTTTCACTAATACCGATCCGCTTGAGCGCGCAGTTGGAATGTTACACTTACAACCAAATGCGCAACTGCGTTGGTATTAGTGCAAACAAATCTGTGATGATAGAATTCCAACCATGGTTGTAAATATTACAACGTTCGTTGGAAATATGACATTTGAAATCAAATGTTGGAATATTGACTGTCAAATTCCTCTGGGTGTAGTGGAAATAGATTTAGATTGAAAAGTGAATAACAATTAGCACATCTCAAAGATTGCAAACAAATCATGGTATATAGTACGCCAATTGTAATGAATCGTTTATATATTATACGCCTCTAGCGTGCATATGAGTGTGGCATGGCCATCAATAAATATTAATAAACTAGAGAATTGCATCATCACAAGCCAAGCACAGCCATTGAAATAGACTCGATGAACTTATGTTAAGGATTGTTAGAGTTAATGTAATTATGCAATTTTCAAAAAAAAAAAAAAAAAATCCATTTTTGATTAATTGAAAGTGGCAAAGTTTTTGAATGGGCGAACTAGTTGCCGCATATATTTACTTGGCATATTGTTTGGCATACTGTGTTAACATTAATATATTTATGAATATGCTTCTATTTCAAACGTTTCAGTCTACAAAATGTATTTGCTTTATATAGTCGAACAATTTTTTTTTTTTTTTTTTTTTTTTTTTTTATTTAAAAATTATCTCTTCTCAATTTTTAGCTCTGAAAATAGGTTTTTCTACATTAAATCGAAATAAATCGTTTTCGACTGTTTCATCCGGTTCTTTTGGGTTTTTCTTCATCACCGACGGATATCAATACAGTACTGTCATAAATCAGTGTTAACATAAAAAATACTTCGAGATTTGTGTCAACATGGGCCTATTTGAAATATTTCCAAAGCTTAAAAGTGAAACATGTAATCAGTGTCTCGATTTATTTCAATAGAATTTTAATCAATAGCCTTGAAGTTTTTTTCTTTTTCTTTTTCTTTTTTTTTTGTCGTGGAACGAATTCTCTTCATTAAAAATGATTCATGGCATTTGAAATGTTTTTTTTAATGGACTGTCTTGTAACGTAAAATTAAAATAAAAATAAAATTACAAATAAAAAATGTCATTGAATTAGTGTAATTTGACGACCAGACGAACATTAGGGATGAAAGCAATGGTAGAAAAAAAAGAAAAATTAAATCAAAAATATTAAGATTGGCTACTTACCGTTTTCCCTTAAATGCTAACAGGTACTTTTTATTTGCTGGGAAATTGTTGCTTACGGCAAAGCCTGTATTACCGGCTCTCAATGGATGCTGTTTATGAAATAATGGAATGCTAATATCAAAACCTGGTCGAATTTGCCGTACGCTCATACTGGCTTTGGCCAATATCGCTTCGCCCGTATCAAAACCAAGACTATTTTCCGCATAATCGGGCCATGTGCCCGAATACAAATTAAATATGACATGATTTCGACCATTATTCCAATATGGTAAACGTTGTAAACGCGATGGCACATTTCTTACATAATCTTCACTCAATGAATCACGATCAAGCGTATCAATGCCAAGCACAAATAAACATGCACGCTCTGGATCTGATGTATAATATCGGCTTTCTGTAATTGCTGACAAAATTTTCCGATAATTTAAACTAATCGGTGGTGTATTACCAAGTGGATTGATCGTATCCGGTGGATAAACGTAAACGAAAAATTGCTGATTTTTATCTTTACATTTAGTGTAATCAAAACAGGTTTCCATGCGGCATGGTTTTGTTCGATATTGTTGATATTGAAATGTTTTGGCCAAATTATTGACCATATTTCCGGCAGCGGCACCGCCACTGATAGCTGGTATATCGACAACCGGTACTTGCACTTTTGCCTCAACATTTATATTATTCGCTGGAATATTTTGATGATGATGATGATGATGATTTGATATTAGTTGCAAGGCCACATCCATTTCTTCCTTTTCAACTGTAATATAAAATTGATTCACACGAACAAATATACACATAGTTAATCATACATATCGTGTGAAAAAAAATCAATATCTTATTTTCTATATATTTTGTGAATGAATAATTTGGGTTCGATTGAATGTATCTGTTTTTTCGATTGGATTTGAATTGGCTCCAAATTGACTATACACGTTAAGTGTATAAATGTTGAATTGAATACGCGTTTCTATCTTTAAATGGATTTCCACATAGAATAAATAGTTATTGATTGTTACATACCTTTATATTTGGCATTTGTTTGCACAGTTGATGATGATACTTGAGATCCTTGACGAAATGCATCGTCATTATTGTTATTCAAATGGTTTCGCTGTGCGTTTACTGTTGCTTTACCATTTGCATATTCATCGTCGTTGAAATCGTTGCTAAAATCATCAACGATACCATTACATTCGATTGTCGATAGAAATGATGGAAGATGTGATGGTATAACGATGTGCTTGTAACGACGTAAGGCCATCGACGCCGCCAATGACGATGATGAAGATATTGATGATGATGATGATGATTGTGATGATGATGACGATGAAGATGATACGAACACATTTTTTAGACGATAACCACCAAAATAGCAGTATGCAAGAAATGCACACGATATAAATACTAAAATATAACGCTTTTTCGCTTGCATGTTAACACATTCTCCTCGTGTACATTTTTGTTCGATTGATTTGTCGATTAAATGTATCAGTTTAACCAAATGGACGAGTAAAATGTGCGTCAATTGTTGAAGTTGGCTTCCTTCTCCAACATACACGCACACTAACACTAATTTCACTTGTATTTTTTCCGTTATTTTTCTTGGATTTTTTTTTTTTTCAAGTTAATTTCATTTTAAAGTCTCACTGTTCATCAAATATTTAGAGTCTTAAAATGGTGTGTGATTTTTTCCTTCACGTTTTTATCACTATATAAATGTATTCACAAGCACAATTTTCTTGAACAAGATCTTAACATTTAGTGTTCATACGTCAAAAAAAAAATAAAATCTTGAGCTATTTTTTTAAACTGCACAGTGTCTGTTTGTCCTTTTCTCTTTCTCTCTCTCCTTCCTCCCTTTTCTATTTCAATGGCGTTATTACTTTCATCTTTATTTTGCTATAATAAATAACAATTAATTTTCGGTTGAATTGCAGCCAGTGAGAATATGTAAACATTTTCAGAGAGACAGAAGTATAAGAAAGAAAAGGAAAGAGAAATACAACAAAATATAAAAACAGAAAATAATGACCAACATTTTCATTAATTGTTTTTTTTAAACTTCAAAATAGTTGGAAATGTGGATTTCACATTGTAAACGCCACAAATAAAAACAATAATGCCATCGATAATGTTCAAAACAATATTTTGGTTCTCGTTAATTTAATCCAATTGGACAGATAATAATAAGTTTGTGCTTCAACATGTATGCACAAATCACTATCATATGGCATAACAACAGAAACCAAAAAAAAAAAAAAAAATAAAAAAAAACATGCCCTCGCGACATAAGCAATATGAGATGAATCACACGACATAAGCACTATAATAAATCAAAATTCAATTTATGCGCTTTTTTATTTCCGATTTGATCTCCATTGTTCTCTCTTTCTCTATTTGTTTCTCTTTCTCTTTCATTCTCTTTGCTTCTTACACATTTAGTCTCTCGATAAATTCCACACATTTTCCAAGGTTGCTTACCATTTTTCATTTTTTGTTTTTTTTTATTGTCCATACACGTGGATGGATTCAGTCATAATTCGTAAACAAAATTCCAGACTTAAATGTATAAAATGGTAAAAATGAAGAAAAATTCGTATAGCTTAGATTTGATTAGTTCCAAGCTGTTTAGTTGAAAATTAGTAAAGTTCTCGATCCAAATATTCAGAATTTTTTCGGCGGGAGTAAAGTTTCATTGATTTTCGATAGAATTAACGAAAAAAAGATTGAAATGTGTACTCTTTGGATTTATTTTATTTCGGTTGATTTATAATCTTTTTCGCTTCGAGTTAACAATTGAATGAACAATTTTCTTCGCGATAACTAATGTGTCGATAGAGTCACCAGAATTAATACTGTTTATTTTTTTTTTCAAAAGTACAGTTGGGGGGAAATCATATAAAAATTGAAAGTTCAATTTGAAACGCACTCAGAGGGTTTGCCGAAATTGCAAAGAATGTTGTTAGATAGTGTCACATTATCACCAATAATTTGAATATTGTCGGCGAGGCATCCTTCGGTTTTTTTTTTTTTTTTTTTGTTTGTGATTTTGGTTTACATTCCACACTGTTTTTAGAATCAAAATTATAAGCATATGACCCCACACTGATGATCTTGATTGCGGTTCGGTATTTTTTACAGTCTTTTGCTCTGTCTTAATTTTTATTTCGATTTTTGTTTATTTGTTCTTTAATGTGTGTTTTGGTCGCACTATGGTATTGAAATCCCATAACACCGGGCTTATGGTTTATATGCTTGTTTTTGATTTGACATAGTTCTTAAATATATGCATGTTTCGCTCAAAATCAAAAACAAAAACAGAAAAAAAAAGAAACAATGTATACATGTGTGTGTTTGTTTGTGTTTTTGTAATGGAATGAAATGCAAACAAAACGAATATTCATGAAAAGGAAAATATTGTAAATACGAATCTGAAACAGAAGTCAGTTGATGGAATTAGATCTTTTTTTTTTTTAATGAATATCGAAAAATCGAATCCTTTTCAAGTGCAGCATATTTGCCCTTGGCTCAATTTCACATTTCGGCTTGTATTTGTTTTTTATTTGTTTAAATCAAAAACATTTGTCGGATGCATTTGTCAAATTTGTCTTTTTTTCTTGTTAACTGCAATTACAAACACCGAATGCAACATAACACATAATAGACATTTATTATAACTTGTTTCTCTTGCACATACACACAATTTACGCACTCAATATTATCACATACACACACACACACACACTGCACACAATTATCTCTCGATCTGTTTAATTTTGTTGTTGTGGTTTGGCCGAGTCATCAATTTCGCCCTCATGTATAATAGCCAATCTTGGTTTCTGTATTCTGTTGTTTTGATTTATATCACCACAGACACCACATTGTTTTTTTTTTTTTTTTTTTTTGTTAATTTAATTGTCAATCGTTTTATTTTTTATATTATTTTTCTAACACAAATTCGCTCAAATGATTAGTTTATTTATTTTATTTTTTTTTTTGTTTTTGTTTGTGTGATTATGTTTTGATTACACGCTGAAAGACGCTAAAGTGTTTGTGAAATTGCACTGAAACGTTCGATGACAATTTTGATGGTAAACTCCGATGGCAGTAAAGGTCTGATGATGTCTAAATGGCAATTGTAAAGTGCAACACACAAAACATTGGAGAGAAATGTCGTTTTTTTCCTTTCAATGTTATTTCTAATATTCCACACACTACTGTGGATATTTATACAGTCGATGAATACTTATTTTTACTTTTTCGTTGGGGATTTTGGTGATAGTAGTACTGTTTATCGGTTGCGCAAACGCCAAACAGATCACCTCTTTGTCTATCTGATGTCGGTGAAATATGCTTCCTATCTCTGCTTCGCACAATGAATTTGTATGATTGTACTGCTTTCGGTTTTCTTCTGTTATCCCTGACTTTGACAGTTCTCGAGCACAGTGCTCAAGTATATATATATATTTATATATGAGTAAGTAGATTGAGTAGAGTGAATGAGTAGATTTGTCTGAGTGTTAGTGTTCATTTCTGTGTCGAATTCTACGAATGTTATTTCATTTGTATATGTCAATTTGTATGAGTATGCGTTTTGTTTGTGCATATATGTATATATAACAAACAATGTGCGGGTGCATGTTACTCTCATCTGACATTTCAATTCCCACGAATGTGTTGTACACACTCCAATTCAAAACAAATCAAACATCATGCAAATGCAATGAATGGCAACTTGGAGAATCCTCACGAATTTATAACGAAAATGTCAAAATAATTTTTCTTTTACTATTTGATGCACATCAAACATTCTCACTCAAAAGATTCATATTTTTTTTTTTTTTTAAATGTTTTTTTCATCATTTTTTGCTTGATAAATTTAAGAATTAAAAATAAAATTGTTGCGGAAAAGAAAAAACGTTCATTCAAATGACAAGAATGTTTTATTTTTTTTTATGAATGAATAAGCTGCAATTTTCTGTAAATAATAATTGGCATATTTTGTGGAGAATTTCAATGACTTATGTTATTATCGTTAACTTGTTTTATGTTCGTTTTTTTCTCTCGAAATAATAAATTTCTATTTCATTCAATTTAATTTACCATAAATACCTAGAAATAAAAAAAAAAATTCTAAAGAAATTGTTCCAATAAATATGATTATAAAGGTTTTTAATTTTGATTTAGCGATAAAAATTTAAGTTTTCAAAACATGTTGTTTAAATCCACCAAATAGACCAAAATATCATGTAGCACTGCATAACCGATACCCAAAACTCGACGAAACGCACCATGAAATGCGACGTCAAATTCAAATAAAAAAAAAAATAAGAAGAAGTATCAGCTATGTCAGCGCGGCAGCACTGGCATCTTATGATTGACATTAGGCTTTGATATTTTTCGAAGCAATAAACACAAAATTGACTTCAAAAAAATCATCTCAAAAGAATTTCATTGAACCGGCGCGAGTTCGATTAATTTCTTAATTCAGTTTGAGTTTTTATTATTTTCATGGCATTTTTTGTGTGTTCAAATTCAATTTGAGAAAACATATTTATAATTGTTAATAGTTATCATTCAATCAAAAATAGAATACTAAAATAAATTTAAAATTTAATTGTAAACGAAACGATAAAATTGTTAAAATAAAGTGAAAAGGCGGCTATTATGGCACAGAGTAAAAGTGAAATTTTGGCCGTTTTACAATTTTTGAAGAAATTTAATTTTAAGGTTTGTGTATTTGCCGATTATTCTAATATGAAATCTATGATGATCAAGACGAGAAATCGTAAATGATGTATAACAATTGTTGTGTATCTTTACAGAATGCCGAAGAACACCTAAGAAAGGAGGCAAATCTAACTGATATTCCGGATAATGTGCCGGTTGATTCAGATGTTAGCAGCGTTTTAGCTGCATACAAAAGTGAAGGCGATCCAGATCTGTACGAATATGCATACATGGAGTTGCGGCGTTTTGTTGACGAATCACTAGATATTTATAAAGTAAGTAAATGCAATAAGTGACTTTGGTAAAATTTGTTATCTTTGCTCTCGAAATTATCTACTTTTTGGTTTTTTTTTTTCGTTTTTTTTTTTTACTCCACAAATTCAACTTTTATTCCCTTTAAATGTCGCTTTTAGCATGAATTGGCAATGATATTGTATCCAGTATTTGTGCATATGTATCTTGAGCTGGTGTACAATGACCATGAAGAACAGGCGAAAAAATTGATTGAAAAATTTGGCGCCGAACAAGAGCATTATTATCATGAGGATATAACAAGATTAGCAACAGTTACAAAACGTGATCAAATGAGCGGCAACGATTTGGCCGAAACATTTAAATCAAATGAATTCATTATTCGTATATCGCGCGACACATTATCATTGTTAAAGCGTCATTTACAAGAGAAAAAACAATCGGTTATTATGAATATTGTAAATGAGCATTTATATTTTGATTTGTATGAGGGTGTTGCACGTAATAAAGTGCAATGTGATGCAACGGCCGGTGCAATGACCGGTGAAGCAAAACGTCAAGATAATAAAGTTAAAGTTTATTATGGTTTATTAAAAGAGCCGGATATGCAAACATTGGCACAACCACAAGAGGAAGATGATGATTTAGATCCCGATGCACCTGATAAGCCAAAGAAAAAGAAATCCAAAAAAGATCCACTTTTTTCAAAAAAATCCAAATCCGATCCAAATGCACCACCAATTGATCGAATGCCATTGCCCGAATTGCGTGACATTGATAAACAAGAAAAAGTACGAGCAATGCGTGAATCAATGAAACGTGTACCACTTGGCGCGGACAGTTTGCCATCGGTGTGCTTTTATACAATTTTAAATTCAGCAAATAGTGTAACATGTGCCGAAATTTGCGATGACACCAGTCTTGTTGCAATTGGTTTTGCCGATTCAATGCTTCGCGTTTGGTCGCTAACACCGAGCAAATTACGTGAAATGAAACCGGCAGATCAATTAAAAGAGGTGGACAAAGATGCGGGTATGTTAGGCTGAATGTGAATAAGTTCGGATGATTTTTTTTTTTTTGTTTTTGTTTTCGTTTTCATACATATTTTCAACTATCCTTTTCAGATGATGTGCTAGTTCGAATGATGGACGATCGAACCGCGGAACCAAGTAGGACATTGCTCGGTCATAATGGACCCGTGTATCGTGCTGCATTTTCAAATGATCGAACAATGCTGTTATCATGTTCAGAAGATTCAACAGTACGTTTATGGTCGCTGCAAACGTGGACATGTTTGGTTGTATACAGAGGGCATTTGAATCCAGTGTGGGATGTTCGATTTTCACCGCATGGTCATTACTTTGCAACGGCTTCACATGATAAAACTGCACGTTTATGGGTAAACTCAATTTGAATATACTTATACATATTTTGTTAATATTTCGAATATTTATTTACACCTGATATTTCGGAACATTTTTAACAATATTTTTAATTAAATTTGAAAATTATATCAACCTCCCGTTGTTAGGTAACCGATTCACATCAACCATTAAGAATATTCTTGGGTCATTTATCGGATGTTGATTGTGTCCTCTTTCACCCGAATTCAAATTATTTAGCAACTGGTTCATCTGATCGAACTGTAAGGCTATGGGATTGTGTATCGGGCAATTTTGTTCGATTGATGACCGGTCACAAAGCGCCAATTTATACAATGGCATTCAGTATATGCGGTCGATTTTTAGCAACCGGTTCAGCTGATTGCCGATGCTTATTATGGGATTTAGCTTATGGACATTTAATAGCCGCATTTACCGGTCATACAAGTACCGTGCACACACTTTGCTTTAGCCGAGATGGTACAATACTGGCAACTGGTTCACTTGATTGTACATTACGTTTATGGGATTTTACAAAATTATGCGAAGACATTACCGGTGAAAATGTAAACGTATCACATAATCCCGATGTTAGAGACGGTGAACAATATTTGCTTCGAAGCTTTCCAACAAAATCATCACCGTTTATCGGTTTACATTTTACACGAAGGAATCTTTTATTAGCCGTTGGTTTATTTGACAGCAATACAATTAATCATACAAAAGATTTTCATTTACATTAACGAAAAAAAAAAAAAAAAAAAAAAAACAAAAAAAATATCAAGACATGGATCATATTTGCAAATACAATTGACATTCAATACGAACTGAAAATACAATAAATATTATTTAGTTAGAAAGAGAAGAGTGTGAAGTTACGCTATTGTGTATAATTCATTGGAATACAGAGAGACTCTACGCATTTTCGAAATTTAAGTAGACTTTATTGAATTGAGGACAAGTTTGCGAAAATTTTTCATTTTCGTAATCGCGATTTAGGTAGTAAAATCCTAACAATTTCAACTTTTTTTCTGTTCGAATTAAAGCAAACAATTTTCAAAATGTGACACAGTTTTTTTTTTTTTTCTTTCTTCTGCTTTTTATATTCTAATCCGAATTCAAATTCTTAGGCTTAATTTTAAAAAGTTATTTCTACGAACAAGATAAGAAAAAAGAAAAAGCAGCGGTAAATGAACTATGGCATTTGGAAATAAAACTCAATTACTTCAAAATGAAACAAAAGTAATTTTTGAAAATTAACGGAACAATTTCATCGGATATAAAATTTCGTTCGGGACGCTGTGATGAGTATGCATTGAATTCGGGTCCATGAATAACATTCATATGATTGCCAGCATTAGCGGATTCATTTTGGAAACGATCTAAATCACGAGGCGATTCATATTCAGTGTACGATGTCACCAAAACTGGGCAACCGGAACTCGAGACAATTTTTATTGTCTCTGACCATGTGTCCATTCCATTCAAGCTGTTGATGTGATGAAATCCAGGATTGAAGAAACAAACTGATGTCGAGAGAGAAAAAAAAAAAGAAATAGACATAAAATTTAGATTAGGTAATCTTACTTGGAGAGAAAGGGGGCAAACAACATGTTGGTTCACAGAGTTTGAATTTGGTTTGCAAATTTTTAATATTCATAATGGCGAATTTAATCAAATGTGATTTTATATGATTAGTTCTTCCATCTGAGATTTGCATACGGAATTTATCAAAATTAATCAATGCATATCATTTTAATAGAGCTTACTTAAATCCGGTTTACTGTATGAACTGTCATTTGCATATTCATGATATAATTTGGCGCATTGAAAATCAAACTTAACGATGCGACAATTTTGACGGCAGGTTCGACACATTCTAAAATTAAAAATATTAATTAGCACACAATTTTTTTTTTTAGCATTTAACAGATGCATCATAGATTCTGACACGGGCTTCCCAGGGTTTTCTTGACTCCCTCTCTGATGCTCTGGGATCTCCTGTAGAATTGTTCAAAATTATTCCGAATAATTTATTCGAAATTGCTAGGTTTTTTTGAAAACATTAAACAAGTTTACTCGAAATAGAATTGGCTTCAAGGACCTTCCTTTTGGATTTTTGATTAGAACACACCCCCCCCCCCCCACAGGTGGTAGAGGACCTGACCTCGACGATGTCAGAATCAATGAGATGCATATATTTGCTGTTTTGAAATCACCTTATCCGACTTATGATATCCAATGGTATATTTTCGGCATTTAATTCCGGTCCACAAAATACGATTGTCAATTCTATTAGATTGTGTGCCAAATGTAGAAAAAATGTTTCCCAAATATCCAATACATCAGCTTCAAATTGTAATTCAGCGCCAATCAAATGAATTGTAAATTTTTCACCAATTTTTTGTTCAGCTTTTTGGGTTGCAAAATACGCTAAAACACAAAACACATGGGATTTAATGCTAACCATTTGCAGAAATTGTGAAACAAAAAAAAAATCGGATTAAATGGATAATTTACCAGTTAATGGAGCTGTTGCCAATTGCGTCAATTGGGCCATCATACAATCATCTCGGATCGCTTTTGAAAATCGAAACCATTTTAAAAATGCAAAATAATATGGAATAAATGAGATTTATAACGCGAAAAATATTGACTGAATTGACTACTTCAGAAATTTTGACAAAACAAAAAAAAAAAAAAAAAAAACGAAAATAAAAATATGTTTATCAAAAATGATAAAATAACAAACCAGCATAATTCTTGTACAAGTCCTTGAATACATCACCAATATTGTTTGGCAGTATGTATGGCTTTGTTTGAATTCGTGACGGTAAATTAGGTTCAATGCGACCCGATACACTTTGTGTTACTACAATTTTTTGGTAAAGTGCAACCGATTTACACCATCGATGATGTGATTCGATCAAATGTTCGGGCTGAGCGGTGCAATAATATACCTACAAAAATGAAAGAAACAAAAATGTTTCATCTCTTCTAACTAACGAAATAAATGATTAAATTAAATAATTATTACAAACAAACCAAAAAAAAAAAATCCATACATTTAAGAAGAATTGTAAATAAAAAACAAGTTTTAAAATATATATGTATACATATATCGTTTATACCTGGCCACAATTTAGGCAATCACTTAGTAAATTTGGACGCCATTCACGGCAATTTGGTGTTGAACACAAGCGTGGAAATAACAAAATTTCACGTTCATATGTTTGCAATGGTCGCTTCAAGAAATTCTCACATAAATTCAATGTGTGAACACGCAAACTGCGATAGTCATTATTATTGAGAATTCGTGCATTATTATAGATGTGGCCACCTGTGTGTGCGAATGGAATTTATGGAAAAATGAATGATTTCTCTAAATTAATTTTTCAAAAATTGATCTCAAAGATCAAAAAGATCACAAACCTCGTTTCTTTGCAATATCCTGTAATGCCGCACAAAGACCATTGTGATTTGGATCATCGGTTTTTAAATGATCATCACAACAGTATGAAACCATTTGACAAAGTTGGCACAATATGCGATTCTGTGTGGTGGTTGGCTTTTTACACGTTTGACAAATGGTTGCGATAAACACTTGTCGCGGCATAAATTTGTATTCAATATAATCGTCTTCACTGTCATCATCTTCATTGTGGCCGGTTAATGCGAGAATTTTTTCCGTTTTTGCTTTTACAGTTGCATCCGATTTAACATTTGATTTATTTGCTTGATTGCTGCTCACTAAATGATCTGGTTTCGGTGGAACTGTTGGTTTTCCATTACTTTTTTTACTATTTTGTATCGGTTTTTCTTGTGCATTTTTGCCGGTCTTGGTACTTTGCTGGATTTGTTTACTTTTCTCTGGTGATGCGGATTTTGTTGATGTTTCTATATTTTTCCCACTTTTATTTTGAATTGATTTTTGTTGTCCTTTTGATTTAGGCTCTTCGTTTGGTTTTGGCTTTTCATTTGACGTTTGCACTTTGTTTTCGTGTTTATTGTTAATTTCTTCATTTTTAACGTTATCGGTGCACTTTTCCACGTTTTGCATCAATTCATTTCGATCGATCATTTTTTTGTTTAAGTTTACTGGGCTTTTATTAATCGATTTACTGTCAATTGATTGTTTGTTAATTTGTTCGACATTTGATTGATTTTTTGGTCCAAGCGATTTTGCTTCGATTGTTGATTGCTCAACAAACGGAACAAAACCGCTTCCTTGCACGTTTTTTGAGTCGGCATTTAATTCAGATTCTTCATTTTCATTTGGCATAATGCTAACGTCAAGTGGAACATCTTCAATCGGAGGTGGTGATGTACTTTTTTTACTATCTTCAATCGGTGGATTATCTTTCGGTGTAATTTCTATTGGTTTTTGCTCCGGCGTTGAAATTGTAGCCGATGTAAGTGGTTTGTTTTCTTTTGAATTTTTCGTGGTTGGTTTTACATCTTTTTTTTTTGATTCGGCCGATTTTCCTGTTTCAGCCTCAGTTACAGTTTTTGTTAAACTAATTTGCTTTGCCTGTGGCTTATTGTCAATGCCTTTTGTTGATTTTTGTTGGGTAATTTGTTTAGTTTTACTTGGTTCCTTTGTTTCAAGTAATAAAGCCAATTCTTTCGCCTCTTCTTCGTTTACTTGTTGTTCTTTTTTTGATAAACATGGTGTAACTGGTTCAGTATTCACTGTTTTTTCAAGTGTTGGCATTAATGGGTCATCCATTTGAATTTCAACCGGTACCAAACTTTTACTGGCTTCCTCAAGAATTTTCCAAATTTTTGCCGTTTCATCCTCTGGCTTTAGTGATTTTTTCGATGCTTCCGCAGCTGGGGTTGTTAACACTGGAGTTGTGGTTGGTGTTGAAGCCACGTTGAGTTCACATTTTTTTGTTTCATCTTGATTTTTCATTTGATCATTTTCTAAAGGAGTAGCCATTTCTTTTGGGACATTTTCATCAATTTCTACAATTTCAATTATTTCCATTGATTCATTCATTTCTTTATCCGAAATATTTTCATATTTTTCAGCAACTGGCTCAAGTTTTGATTGATTTAATTCCGATGTGGGAATATTTTTTGGGGGCTCATTTGATGTTGCTTCATGTTGAACTTGGGTTGGTTCTGGTTGAGTTTGGGATGGTTCTGGTGGATATTGGGTGGGTTCTGGTTGAGCTTGGGTTGGTTCTGGTTTAGCTTGGGTTGGTTCTGGTTGAGCTTGGGTTGGTTCTGGTTTAGCTTGGGTTAGTTCTGGCGGAGATTGGGTTGGTTCTGGTTTAGCTTGGGTTAGTTCTGGCGGAGATTGGGTTGGTTCTGGTTGAACTTGGGTTGGTTCTGGCGGAGATTGGGTTGGTTCTGGTTGAACTTGGGTTGGTTCTGGTTGAGCTTGGGTTTGTTCTGGTTGAGCTTTGGTTGGTTCTAGTTGAGCTGTAGATTGAAGTTGAGGAATTGTTTGAGATGGTGAATTCTTTTCTTTTGTCTTTTTAGACTCTTTTTGTTGTACGTTTTTGTTCAATTTTTTATATTCCATCTGGACTTCTCGTGAAATTTCCTTTTTAACATTTGCCTCTGGCTTTATTTCAGTTTCTAATTTAGCTTCTGATTTCGTTTCCGATTTCGTGTCTAGTTTTGCTTCCACTTTTGACTCTGATTTTTTCACCTTCGACTGAAGTTTGATGTCATCAGTAACTATATTTTGTTGATTTTGTTCAGTAATTTCATCGATTTTTTTTGGAGCTATATTTACGGTTGATTTTATCTGCTCCATAGCTGCTTTTTCAACCGGAATCGCTATGTTTTTTTTCTCAATTTCGTTGCCTTTATCAAACGTTGTTTCTGCACTTGAAACATTAATTAAATTACTTTTGTCCACTTGTATTTCGTCAATAGTACCAATATTTTCAGTGAGTTTAACTTCATTTGGTTGTTCCTTTTCATTCATTTTCGATGACTTTTTATTCTCTTTGGTATTTTTGTTGTTCTTTTTTGATTCTGTATCATTCTTTTGTACATTTTGTTCTCTTTTTTCATTTTTCTCAACTTGCATCTCAATGACTTGATCATTTTTATTGCACTTGTTGTCATCACACTTCTTATGTTCGACATCAATACCTTGGGATTTATTGGCATTTTTTGCTTGACGGTTTTTCTTCGTCTTTTCATTATCTTTGGCCCGTTTATCCTGCGATGATTGATTGCTTGTTTTCGATTCATTGACAATGATTTCTGTACTCAAATCAGAAATTTCCACTATGGCATTTTCAGCTTTAAATTTGATTTCATTTGTTTCACGTTCATTGACTTTGGCATCAAATTTAATTTCAATTGGTTCAGAAATTTTAATTGATTCGGACATTTCAGTTGTTTTGGAAATTTCCGTTGTTTTGGAAATTTCAGTGGTTTCGGCAATTTCCATTGGTTTTACAACTTCAAATTGGTTCGCGTTGTTAATTTTATCTGATTTTGATTCATCGATTTGCATTGGTTCTTCTTCAATTTTCATACTGATACTTGGTAAACTGGCAGTTGAGATAGTGGCTGATGTTGGGCTATTTTCATGTGTGCTACTTTCATTTGTTGCTGATGTGGTGATCTCGCTATTTTCATTTGTACCTTGAAAATTTTTGTTACGATTTCGATTACGGTTGCGATTTCGTTTTTTCTTTGCTGCTTGCGAGTCAACTGATGTTTCACGTTTTTCATCTCTCAAAGTATCCGAAACAATTTCTGATTTCTGATCGCTAGATGACTTATCTTCTTTTATTGCATTTGATAATTTTGAATCAGCCGAAATTTCTGAATCAGATTTTGTAACATTCGATTGACTTATGTTTGCTTTGATTGAATCAACACTCTGTTGCAATTGATCGAGTTTTTCCTTTGCCACAGAAATTGTAAATTTTAAATCGGATTTCGGCTGCATTTCAGCAATTGGCTTAGACACTTCGCTAATTTTAATGACCTCAGCTGCATTTTTTGATGTATTTGCATTACCATTCGGTGGCATTGGTCGATTTTTATTTTTCTTATTTCGTGATGGCATTGTTTCAAGATGTGAATGTTGTTCAATTCAAAGATGTGAATGAAATAAAAATTTCACTTCTTTTCGACAAATTGTCGAAATTCAAATTTCTTTTTTTCACTACCCTAGAGAAAGAAAAATGCAAATTATCGTTGAAACTCATTAAAAATAGATTTAAATAATTTTGCATCGGGACAAGAAAAAAGAAAAAACAAAAAACAAAAAAACAAATATAATGAACAAGTTCATGAACAACGACAAAAAGAAAACGAGCAACAAGTCATTTTCAAATTTGAAAATCAAAAAAAAAAAACAAACAAAACAAAAACAAGTGTCGGGCGCATTTTATTAAAAATAGTCTTTATTTCATAGTAGAATGTTTCTTTTTTACTCCTTTTTTCGTCATGCTTATCGTTATAGTATGTATAGATGAAATATAACATTTGCCAAAGACGAAAACTCAGCACAGAAAAAATAAACATAAATAACTTGTTTTATATATATGCTGATATTCGTCATTTTTTTTTCTCTCTTCTAGTAGCTGAAAAATGAATAGAATTAGATGATTTCTAAGTGGAGCGACATCTTTTTATAAATATTCTGACGATGAAACAAGTATTTGAAAATAAAGCATTGAACGATACGTTGAATGCAACTGATGTTGCTAAACTTGAAAAAAACACTGAATATTCTAATGGCACATTTAGCGAGAGAAAAAAAGGAAAAATAATTCGTGACAACGGAACACTTAGGTTTTTAAATGATCTTAACCAAGATCTCAACACTGACGATGAGTAAAAACACTTGAATGTAATGTGTTGAACTTTACAGCAATTACGCCAATGTATAAAGCGATTAATAATTGAAATTTAAATAATTATTACGTTGAAAATTTGATTGATTAATTGATTGCTGTTAATTGTAACGGATTTTACAAACCTGTTTTGTTTTCTCTTTATTTTCCTTTTTATCACTGCGATTTATCTATTTATTAAGACATTATCACGGATATCGATCGTTGAACTTAATAGACTTGGTCTTTGTCTAATATGTGAATTTGGCTGGCGGAAAAATTTTGATTTGACGATCACAACGTTACCACGATCACTCGATAACTGCGCTGATATATCTTGGGCCGAACAGTTAACGACATTCAAAAATATGTTGATACGAACGTTTAAAAAAACAACAACAACATCATTAAAAGCAACAACAAAGAAACGAATGACAATTTCACTTTGCGATCACTTCATACGACTAATTTCGGATGAACATCGCTTTCTTAGCCAAATAAAAAAAAAAAAACTGCGCACAGTGTTTTCGAAGTGAATTCAGAAATAATTTTGCTTGCCTTGTTATATTGTTACTCGGCAATTGTTTTGTTTTGTTTTATTTTGCTTGCAAGTCAATCTAAGCATGAGCACATTTTTCTATTGAATTCAATCTAAAGAACAGCAGCATATCATCAAATTGCTACATCGCATGTTATTTATTGCCACGATTCACTTGTGATCACATTTAATTGTGAAATTCTGGCATTAAATATTAGACAAACAAAAATAAAGCAGACAAGAAAGAGTTCGAAATCCATACCATTGTTCTCCGCATCGGTCTCGAATCTCTTCTTGGCGATTTGTCAAAATTTATCTCAAATACATTCGTCAAGTGAAAAATAAAAAGAACTTAACAACATATACGCAATTTAGAAGTTTGCATGTTTGGATTTTTTTTTTTTTTTTTGGTTTTTATTTAAATTGTATTTTCAAAGGAATAAACAACAATCGTATCCATTACAATACTTAGAACAAGTAAACAGAAAATGGTCCACAGTAACTCTTGAACTTTTAGCATTTAAAGCGTTCTCATGTGATTGACTTTTCTTTGCAATCTTGGGCCCAATCTCAATCTCCATCTAATTCATTCACTCTTTCTTACTAATTCCTTTCATGTTTCTCGCTCTTTTTTCTTTTAAATAATTTCTTTCTCTCTCACTTTTACTCTCTCTCTCTCTCTCTCTCGCTCTCGCTCTCTCTCTCTCTCTCTCTCTCTCTTTCTCTTACTTTTTCTCTTTCTTTTTCTCTATTTCTGTTTCTCTCTCTCTCTCTCTCATTCTCTCTTTCTATGCATCAACATGCGTATACATCTAAATATATAACTATATATAAATGTATATTTATTTTTGGATAGTGAATATTGTTTTGGGTTCGATGTTCTCGCCAGAATTCTTCTTTCTGGTTATTTTACATTATTCTAATCGCCTAATCTCAATACTAAGAGAATGTATTGTGTTCATTTGTGTTTGTGTATTTTCACAAAGGTAATGCTTGTTCTTATCATTTTGATGACTTTTAATTCGGCTGATTCTAAATCACTTTCTAATTTGTTTTATTTTTTCACAAAACTAATTACAGGAAACATTGTGGTATGACATTTAGAGCGTTCTGAATGTTTGCTCGTAATCGATTTCGATACGTCTCATTTGATAATTTATGTCACTTTAGCTCTAGAGGACCGGATGAATTATTTCTGCCTCCTATGTGGATCACTTGAAGAGCTATTTTTTTTCGAAATGACATAATTTAATGAAAAAAGAAAGCGAAAAATGAAACAGAACATATTCGCTGGAAATAAAATCAGTAATGTCTCTCCTATGTTCGAATTGTCTCTTTCCCTGTAATTCAACTCATTTCGTCTTTTAGTTTACCTTTTATTCTCTATTGAAATACATTAAAATTATTTGTTATTTTGTTTTTTTTTATTTTACTCTCATAATTGTTGTTGTTGTTGCTATAGGTGACATGGTTTTTTTTTTTTTAATGAAATGCATATTTTGATTTGATCGACTGAAAAAAAATTTCAAACGATTTTTGAGTTGAGCTATTTGCCATTTCTTTGCTTCGTTGGAATTATATCGGAAATTGTGACCGGCAAATAACCAAAAAAAAAACATCCTATTGATTACAAAATTGGGCTTTAGAGTTTTGTAATATCGGAATCATTGCTGTTGATTCCATTTGAATTTTGCATTATTTGTGACTTATTTAAACCATTTATATCATTCATCACCGTTGATGTTGTATGTTTGCCATCAAATGCTTTGTTTACAGCTGCTATCGAACTTTTTGATTGTACCGATGAACGATATCGATTTTTAATGAATAATTTTGCAATATCTTCCAAATCACGTCCTTTTGTTTCGGGCACCATAAATACCACAAATATTAAGGCAATTGCACAAAATACTGAATACATGTAAAACGTTCCGGCAGTTGTAATTAACTAGAGTTTAAAATGAAAGTACAAAGATTATTAAAAAAACAATTATGAAGAAGAATGTTTTGGTCGGTTATTTTTAATAGAAATTACAGAAAATCACAGTTGGTAAACGGACAAGTTTCGAACAATTCCAGACAAAAAAAAATTCACTTCGTACAAGGTGTCTGGACAAGTTTTTTTTGTCCAGAATTGTTGAAAACGTGCCCAAATATTTTCAGCTCAAAATTGGAAAAAAAAAACAAATTTTTCTTCGTTTGCCAACTCTGCAGGAAATAAATGAAAAATCATATCCTCTTAAGAAAAAAAAAAAGAAAAAAAAAATGAAATATTTTTGAAATACACACCGCTTCCAAATAATGATACGTTTTAATAACGATAAACATAACACCCAAATTGAATGAACCAGCGATTGAACTCAGCACACTGCGTTGTTCAGCTGGGAATAATTCGCCCAGCAATAAAAATGGTATACAACCAAATCCAACTGAAAATCCAACCATATAAATGACTAGACTGGTCAACGGTAACCAACTAAAAAATTTGAAAAAAAAAAAAAATATTTCATTGAATTGTCCAAATTTGAGTATTTAATTTTTCTTTCACTTACCCAACATTTTGAATTCCGTGTTGTTTCAAGTAAAAAGCTGTACCCATTGAAGCCATTGAAATGCTCATAATTATAGCTGAAATCATTAGCAACGGCTTTCGGCCAGATCTGTCAACAACGAACAATGCGGCTATATTGCTAACTAACTGCACTAAACCAACCATTATCGTAGCCAAATGTTCATTGATTGAACTACCTATTTTTAGGAATGTTCACAAATTATTTTTTACGATCTTGAAATTGATTTTCACTAATTTGCTTACATTTCAACAAAAAGCATAATTTTCATTTTTTTTTTTCTCTCTAATAATTTTGAATTGTTAACAATGTAATGAGTTAACTTTCGTTTTAAATTGCTGCAAAAATCGTTTGAACATAAAATGAAATTCTCACCCGATTCACGGAATATTTCAACTGTGAAAAAAATAATCGCATCGATACCGCTAATTTGTTGTAAAACAAGCAATGAGAGTCCAATAATTAGTGGCATCATGATTGGCCGTGTAAAATAAATGGATTTTTTTGGTTTAATTTCGTCGATTTTTTCCATTGAACTTGTTGGTGGATGATTCATTTCAATTGAATGTATTGGCGGATGCGATACTAATTTTAGCCATTCTGTAGATTGGTCGGCTTCCTTTATACGGTTTTTACTCCGTAGCCACACCGGTGACTCAGGCATAAATGATAAAATTACTCCGAATGTAACTGTAAAATCATTTTTTTTTTTTTTTTTTTTTTTCGAAAAGGATTATCGAAATAAAATTGATTTAAGGAAAACATAAGTTTTTTGACAAAAAATTACGATATTCTTACTCGACATGACGCTGCAGTACCATGCGAGAATATCCCATTTTACCAAACTTCCAAGAATGTATGCAATTAATATAGCCAGAGACATGAAAATCGATGGCAAGGATCCAAGAATACCTCATATGTTAAAAATTATTAATAGTACAATTATAATTATAATAATAAAAATTATCAAGAATAATATAATCTTATTATTACCACGTATTTTCGGGTCAACACTTTCCCCAATCTATTGAAGTAATTCAAATAAAAATATTGATTTAAAATTACGTATTTGTAAGACATTCGAAAAAAACATTATAAAATTCTTTTAATTTTTATTTAAAAAAAAAACTTAAAATATGATTAAAAATCTTAATATTAGATTAAGTTGCAATTTAAGTGACGAATGATATTTAAATCATTGCAAAAATCCTTGTTCAATTAATTTGATGATAATTACGTGATAGCACGAATTATAATTGAAAACAATTTGAAAGAACAAAAATAGAAGTAAAAGAAGAAAAAGAAAATTTCTACTATAGTTTGTTTCAAAGATGTTAAATGGTGTTATAACAATTTGGTCAAATTGTGTTCATCCTTAAAAGATAACGAATTTAATTGATGAAAAAAGGAACAAATAAAATGTGCTTACATAAACTTGAGCTGATGGCAAACAAAGTCCCACACAAATTCCGTTGAGAAAACGTGCAGCAATAACAACTTCATATCGCTGAGCGGTAGCAATTAGAATCCATCCCATTGCGGCAAATGGTGATGCCAGGATAATTGTATATTTTCGACCAAGGTATTGAAGTGTTGCCGCTGAAAGAATACTTCCTATTAAAGCACCACATGGTGGAACTGAACCTTTTATTCACCGATGAAAAAGAAAGCATTTTTATTCAAATTTCAAAATTTGTCTGAAACTTTTAAAATGTTTTACGATCGTTTGTGATTTTTTTTTTTTTTTTACATTTTTTTCCTCTTTTTGTAACGAAAATATTTCAATATCTTACTTGCCCATGATGCTATATTTTTGGTTGGCAAAAGTTCGGGATCATTTTCCATGATTGATGGAACCGCTGGTGCTGAGTAGCCACGAACAAGACCAATATAGAAAAATGACATTGATATACATACTGATAGCAGAGTCTGTGAAATGCAAATTGAAATTCGTTCATATTCTATCTCTATCATTAATGTACAAAACAAAAATGATACATGTTACAGTTGGTTTACAAATCAACGTCATGCAATAATCAAAAACACAAAGAATATACTTCTTTCGTCAATAAACAGAAAGTAAACCTCAAGTATAGTTCAACAAATGAATAAAGCGATTATGTGATTGTTAATTCAAACTTAATTAGTTTCATACACGGGATTTGTAGTAAAAAATAAAAACACTATGCGGTGAATCAATGTCAATTTCTTGATTTCAATTTACATTCACAATTATTTCAAATTTGATAATCACCATCAATTTATGATAAGTATCTTATCAATTGATCATTACGTCATCACAAATCTTTCATCGCCGCTCATCTAGCCAAATAATCAGCAATCTGTTCTTTATTGCAACAATATAATATCCAATCAACATCCGTCCGTTTTTTTTTTTTTTTTTTTTTTTTATCAAACGTAAAATATATTTTTGTTTTTAGACGTATCTGTTTTGATTTAGGTTGAACTTGATTTCACCAGACTTAAGTGGCTCTAGAATAACAATTTCAATCATTTTTATGATTTATTCGTAACGACGACGTAAGCAAATTGCTTTAGAAATATTCCATTTTGCAAAATAAAAAAAAAAAAAAAAAAAAAAAAACCAATTCATTCTGAAAATAGCTACTCAACTCAATTACCTGTCGCACGATTGGCTTCTCCAAAAATGATACGGTTGGTATCATTTTAATTGTATAGAGTTTAATTCCGAAATCGTTTATATTCTAAAATGTAGAATTTGTCACTTTTTTTTTTTTTTTTCAACAAATTCCTTTGATTTTATTATTATTATTGAATGGGAGCAATAGTGATTGCAAATCAACAACAACAAAAAAACCACACCGGTTGACACCGTTTCAATTATACAGTCGAATAATTTTACAATGGTTCACTATTATAAATTTAAAGCCACTTGAAAATACAAATTGCATTTGTTGTTGTGATCAGACAATAGCACAAGACACAATGAATACAGCACAGCTATAAATCTATGAAACAAATTTAATGACAATAGTTACCAATGTTTGATCAAATTTAAATATAAATGCAAATAGCAACAATAATAAAAAAAAAAAAAAAAAAAAAAAGTAAATACACTTAATGCCATTGATAACAACAGAAACAAAAATTATTGCATGCTTCCTAATAGAAATCTCTTCTTGTTTTAACATTACATGCTCAACTAAATTATCGATTAATTTGCTACTATTAGTTAAAATTAAAATTCAAATGAATTAAATTATTCAGTTATCTGAAAGAATACATCAACCAAATCAATTAAAAATAAAGAGTTTTTCAAATCTTTTGTAAATGAAATTCCAAATTTGCTTTTTCCGAATTTTCTTCTAACTCCAGATGATCATTTTTAATCAACCCAGTAAATATTTGAAAACGGCTTTTTTTTCATATTAACCATTGAACAATTCCAAATTAAATTTTTTTTTTTTTATAAATTCAATGAAAATTATTTAAATTGCAAAAAAAAAAATTTAATTAAAATGTATATTTCTGAGGAAGATTTGAAAAATATTCGTTTAAAATTACGTAGAAAGTATTATAAATTGTAAGTGTAATTGACTAAACGGTCCAAAGCAAATGCAATGATACAAAATGCTTAAGATAAGCACACGTTCATTCCGTGGATTTATCAACGATCGACTGAATTTGTAAGAGATCATCGCGCAATGTGAAATACACAATTCACAATTCCTTCTATAGCTATGATCATAGCATATTCAGATGTGCGCACAGAAGGGGGGAGGTTGGTTTCGGTTTGTACCTCCCTGAAAATTTCATCGAGGATCAACTAGCGATTTCAAAGTTGACATCTTTTTTTTTTTTTTTTTTTTTTTTGAGAAAATTATTCGAAATTGCTAGGATTTTTTGAGCGAAAATGCGATTTCCTTGACGTCTTTTTTCTTTTTGAAGAAAATGTCTAGGGTTTTTGGTTCAAAAACTGAAGACCTTTTTTTGTTTTTTAATTTTTTTAGACCGCTGCAACCCCCCCCCCCCCCCTCCTGGTAATCAGCATTATACTCCCTCCCTCTGGAATTCTCAAACGTGCGCATCTCTGTAGCATATTAATGATCCAGCACTCTACAATTTATGCACATGCGAATGGCGTGTGCGAAACAAAATCACCTAAATACATTCATACAACAAACTTTTAAAGATATAATATAGTATCTATATACATTTGAATAGATTGATTCTATTTTAATATTATTCGCCTATTCCCAATAATATTTATAATGTGGCATGGAAATGTAAAACGAGTCACATGATTTCAAAAACGTGCTATGACTTTTTTAAATAATAAACAGGTTGTTAAAGTTTATGTAAATAAAATTACAAAAAAAAAAAAAAAAAAAAAAAAAAAACAAATGATAGTTTATTAAGAAAAAAACAATCAATATATTGAAAAAAACATAGGTCAAATGAGTGGTATTTTGGTCTATTTCCAAATCAAAGTGAGACATTTGACAAAATACATTGCATAAGTTTTTTTCATTTTTTTTTAAACTGACTAAAGCCGTTGATTCCAGTGGAAGTGCAAGTGGAAGTGCCACAAAATGATTTACTGCCACCTAGGGGGAAAGAACTATTTGCGTATGCCATTTGCACAACGTTTCTTGTTGTTTTTGTTGTTTTTTTTATGTTGTTTCGTCTTATCGGTAGCAAGCTCAAATAAAAGTATAAATACGCATATACCTATTGGTATAGCAGTATATGCAACGCATTTGCAACGATTTGTTTTAATTCTTTCCCCCTAGACTGTCACTTTCTTTTGTATTATAGACTTTTGAAAAGAATCAACGACATTGTACATTTGACGATAGAAATCACTTAATCAATTTATATCAATCATCATAAGCAATTTTTATTTATATGCAAAACTCTCTGATTTGTTCAAATGACTGACCAACCGACTGCACAATTGCAAAGAATTTGCTATTCAAATTTAATGGAAAACATGTATCTCATGTGTTTTGTTTGAATTCTTTTATTGGGATCGCTTGGAGAAATCAGATGACATTCACAAATTGCCCATTGGAAGAATTTATTTAAAAAATGTTTTTCGTGAATTCGTATTCAGATTTAGTTCATTCTTAACTGGTGTGATCGATTACAAATTTCGTCGAATTTTTTTTTCCCATTTACTACTTACCCTATAGACAAATTTCAAATGTAAACAAATCATAAAATATACAATTTCGGTCATTGGCTTGTGTGTATATAATACGGGATAATATTATTGTTTTTAAACAGATTGAAGTAATTATTTGCATAAATAAGAAACATGAATACAATTTATTGCGGAATTTCGGTTATGAAAAATCATGTGATCGTTTTTTGCGCTCTTCAACAAGCATGTAGCTTACAGTCAATTTGTTAGAAATGTTGATGATGAACATGAGCGGGATGCGACAAACACATTTTCAACCATGCTGTTTTATTATGTTGATGCCGCATAACAATAATAGTCAAGTTTGAAAGAAAAAAAAAAACGATAAAAATAAATAGATACAGATAAATAGAGAACATGTAGAGAGAGATATATGTACAGAGAGATAGAGAGAAGGGGAGAGAGAGGGAGAGGAAGGGAGAGGAAGAGAGAGAGAGATAGAGAGAGAGAGAGAGAAAGAGAGAAAGAGAGAAAGACAGAAAGAAAGAGGAATATAATGGAAGATATGGAGCGAGATGGATTAAAAATGAGAGGAAACGGTCTAAAATCGATGCCGATTGAAATGAAAATATAGAATTAAAAGTAAAGAGCTATATGATCAATGAAAACATGGCATTGAGAATTAGCAAAAAAGATTTACGTTGTTCACTTTATCGAGTGAAATGATGAATGATCAATAAAAATTGTCTATCATTTATGTTCACACACCTTATTTGTAATGACGGTTTTTTCAATGATTCAAAATTTACAAATCAATTAAGTTTTATAAATGTGAAAATACACGTAAACCGTAATGACTGTAAAGAAGTATTCAAAATCATCACATGTGCATGTTAAAAATTAAGCAATAAACGATAAAGTGATGCATGTAACACAGGCCATTGTTCTCGCAAAACAGAAAAACATCATAAAGTACAACAACATTAGTTGTAAACGTTTTTTTTTTTTTTTTTTTTTTTCGATAAATCCATCTAGTGAGAATTATTCATGATTTTTTCGTGAGTTTCGTTTCACTTTTTTGCACAATTTGTGATCGAATTGTAATCAGCTACAATAAATTGAACTTTAACAGGAAAAATTATTTTGAATGTTTGTTTCAAAAAGCACCATTTTGTAATTAGAAAAATTAAAAAACAAGAAATGAGATAGAAAATCATATATGACGAAAAGATAATGTAGCAAACTGGTAAAGAACCCCAATTATTAGAAAACCTATTCAGTGCCAATTTTTTTTTAACATTTTTTCAGAGCAAAAAAAAAACGTAATTCAGAGTTGAAAATGTGAAAACAAAATTTTCATTTCAATCTTTACATGGAGTTGTCATTTTAAAAAAGTTTATTACCTTGCCTGAAATGTGCGAAAAAGTTACCTTTGTAAATGTCAAGTGAACGTCTGTATTTTGTTATTATAACGATATAAAGCTTGAACGTTAAACAATTACATCGTCTGATTAAATTACACAGATTTCGTCCCGACAAATCATGTGACCATTAGAGAGTCATGATTGGACCTTGTGTTATAAATTTGTGTTAAAAATCAACTAAATTGAACAACGTCTGGAATATTTCTATGTAAGCGAGGAAAGATATTTCGCCTCATGATTACCGTCAAAGAATCTTTTTTGAGCAGAACTTTTTTGCATAAATTTATACTGTATTTGTGAGTGGAAATATGCAACTGATACATTTCGATATTTGCACTCACAATGTCTGATAAGAGATTTAAGATTGGGAGTTTTTTGGGATGTTCGGGAATTTTGGAATAGAAATAGGCGCAATAATCGCAATAGGTTTGTCACATACATCCTGAAAATGCATGGATCAGCCTAGGCAATCGACATAATGAATAGGTGTTGAATTTTTGTTAACCATAGTCCAAAATTAATTTATTTTTTCCATTTTCTAATCGAAGAAGCGTGAAAAATCGATCGATAAATATTTTTTCCATTTGATATGCAGTTTTCAATTTCATGGGCCTTAAATTCAAATATTGATATAATTGCAGAGATTGGAATCAGGTTTGAGCCATTTCTTCTGCACATTTTGTGTTGTTTTATGTAGAAAATGCTGTGCTGCAAAACTGTGTAAAAAAACTGCACGTCACCCGGCTGTGTGTGTGTGTACACGCTCCAATGCAATTGGTGTATGCGGGTTCGATGAATGATGAATGATGAAAAACTAATATTGGCAAACACCCCCTTCAAACAAAATCCACACATCAATCAAATTAGGTGCGGCCCATCACCGCTTTCATCTGGATCATCATTTATGACACCATCACCGAAAAATAATATTGGAACAACCGCCTCACCATTGTCCAGCCCAACACATCAACCAGCTGAATCACCAACACCAACATCCGCATTTCAAATACGAAAACAAAATATCGTCAATGCACCTTCCAATGACATAAACAATCAAAATCAAACAACTCAATCAGTTCCTCAAACAACCACACTCAATTTACATGGAATCAATTTTAGCAGTCTTCAGGGAGCCATGGCCACTTTTCCAGGCTTACAAAATGTACAGGTATGATTAAAATAACGTTTTGTTTTGCATTTTTTTATACTAACAGCTTCAAAAATCCAAAAATGCGGCACATCTTCGATTTTAATCGCTTTCATTTTTTTTTTTTTTTTTTTTTTTTTTTTAAATGAAATCAAACCAATTTCTCACAGGTTCAAATTCCCGGACTCGCTCAACCAATTTCATTATCATTGACTGGTGCAACGGCAAATACTGTAGCAACGGCTACTCAACACTCAACCGGTCTGTAACTTGGTAAGATTCATTTAATATAAAACCACAACATTCAGAAAAATTTCATGATAATAATTGTTCCAGCGACATGAAATTCCCAAATAAATTTTTCAATTCGATGATATTCAATGCCATTTGCATAAAAAAAATAAAGCAATTCTTATAAAACGCCATATGTTTGAGAACAAAATTATTATTTCCCCGTGTGGAAATAAAGTGACTGCGTGTTTGGCTGGCTAAGCCAGTATGAAAACCAATCACAGTTACCCGACGGTCCCAAAATAACCAACTGAAAACGATTATAGTAAACTGCATACATAGTTGATTATAGTTGATTTACAACTAATATTTGTAATGGAAAAAGTCAGCCGGCTATGGTTCCAAAATAGTCAGTCACTTCATTTCCACAAAAATGTATTCTCTAAATATCTCAATCGAATGACTAAAATCTAATTTTAATTCAATGCCTAAATTTACAAAATTATCAATAGAATCAATGCCAGTGTCATTGGGACAAACTACACAGACTGTCGTCTTAACAACAGCCAGTCAACAAGGACAAGGATCTGTACTTTCACTGCCAATTGGTGAGGCACTTTTTTTTTCATTTTTTTTTTTTCCCCATAAAAAATTAATTGAAATTTTTTAATGAATTATTAGCACAACTGGTAGCGTCCAATGTAAAAAGTTTAAATCCACAACAATTGCGTAATGTAAATGTCAATTTAGGTGTACAACAAAATAATCAAACTCAACAAACCCATGGCCATATTCAACAGCAAAGACCAAGAAGTGTTCCAACCATAGCAACATCAACAATAAATGCAAAACAATTAGCATCGCGTGGTTTGATAACATCACAAAGAAATATAGCGGTCGCACCAAATTCAACCCAAATGAAAATTACCACACCAATCACAAGTAAAAATAAATGATTTTTCAAACAGGCTATTTAAGAAAAATCTTATAAAAAAAAAAGTTACATATATACACACACACACACACACACACACACCGAGACACATCCTATCAATATGCCAAAATGCTTTTGCAATCATTAAAATTTCAAATACAGTGATACTGAAGTAAGGGACAGAGAAGGAGTAGAGAGACAGGGAATGAGACAGTGATTGATCAACCGATAGCATGTGGATATATAACAACACTAAATAGCATTTAAGATTGTAAATTGAAACAAACAACTAAACAAAAATACTAAACCGAACAAATGAATCCAGAAATTTTCTCAATAGTGTAAAATGAGTTGAAGAAAATGGAACTATGAAAAGTAGAAATTAAAAAACAGAAACAGAGAATTTATGTAGACAAAGTACATTTTTCGAATTTGTACGAAATCAATAACAAAATACATAGATTTTTCTACAATTATGAAGAGACTACATGCTATCGCCTTATTTTATTATTAAAAATCTTAAATTGCTCTCACTAAACAAAATTAGATAATTGTATAAAAACAAATAACCTAGCCGATCGAATGAAAAATGTGTTAAAATTCGACCAAGCCAAGGTTCAATCCCATTTGTTGTGGCTTGATAAAATCTTGTTCAGTTAAAAAAAAATGCACCATTCATAAGCGACTCAAATGTACGGTAATTGAATTATCGTCCGTATACGCAAACTATTTTGAGTGGAAAGGACAACAAAGTGAAATGAATAAAATTAAAAAAAAAAAAAAAAAACGCAAAGAAACAGAGAATAAAAAAAAAAATATAAAATAAAACTAACGAAATGCAAACATATTTTGATGATTTTGGTAATTATCAAGTTTAATAAATCAGCGATTAGAATGAAGTGTACATAACAAAAAGAGAAAAAATTAAGCTAAACATTGAAAACAATTAGAATAATAAATTCATCGCGATTCGAATTGAATTTGAATTACATATGTTACAGTTATAAAGATGTGTTTGAGTTCAGTGTGTAAAGCGCCAGAATAATTTACTGAAAAGTGATAAATAAAACAAATTTACTTTCGAATCGAAAGTTTAAATGAAAGTAAAAATAGATAAATTCATTTTTAAATCGATATTGAAACAAAATGGACGATGTATAATTAAAAACAAAGCAAAAATGAAACATTAAGGCAATGATTAAAATATTGAAGAGAAAAATAAAAACACAAATAAAATTATTGAAATTGTGAGTAGCATACTTATGGGGTTCAGATCCACGTTTTTATTTATTTATTTATTTATTACGAAACCTAAATTTATGTCAATATGTGTTCTCTAGCAAGCTATTGAACATGCTGGGCAAAGACCCAATGCGACATAAATTCCACCTATGGTACGACTTTAGCAAAGAGATACAGTCAGGGATGGGGTGATATAAAAGAGAAGCTTCAATTCCAAAATTGGGTCCGGAAAACCATGGTAAAACCGGCCTGCCTCAGGAGAGTCAGGGAAATACAATAATTATTTCACTTAGAACTAAAGTACGCTAACAATTTTGAATAAAAAGAAAAATAAAAATAATGTGAAAATAAGAAGAAGAATAGTAGAAGAAAAGGAAATCGCTTAAAACTTATTGGCAAAGAAACTGCACGACATGCCACCGAGCGAGCGAAGTTAAAATTATATTTATATTATTGCACGGACCGTAGATGATTTTTTAAGGCGTTTTTAAATGCGGACAATGAGTCATTACTTCTAATTTCGATTGGTAAACTGTTCCAAAAATTAATTGCCGAGTAACTGAACGCAGACTTATACAGATATGGACACGTTCATACTCAAAATTAAGACAGCAAATGTATATGCAGACATTCGCAATGAAACTTTTATGTTTGACACATCAGATTATCCAGGGAATAATATTTATGCGATTAAACGATGTAACAAAAAAGTACTAGGTACATTGAAAGATGAATGGGCTGGTGGAGTCGTAATGGATATGGTTGGTTTACGATCGAAATGCTACGCATTACGAACACTAAGTGGAATTGAAAAAAAGAAAAAAAGCAAAAGGTGTTAAATGAAGAATGTGTCGAAAAACAAAGTCACATTCAATGATTACTACAATTGTATCAAGAATAAATGTATTGAAGTGAAAAAACAATTGTCCATTCGATCAAAAGATCATAATGTTTACACGATTTCAACAGAAAAGATTGCATTGAATCCATTTGATGACAAACGATATAGAATTAAACCAGATGGAATTGAACTGGCGGGCATTACAAAATAAATTCAGAGAAAAATGGAATAGAAAATATGAAATAAATTACATTCAATAATATTTTTCACTTTTTTTTATAATATTTCCTTTATTTAAAATAAAAAATGTTTAATTCACATATTATATTTTTCTTCATTTACTATTTAACGAATAAAATCTACAAATGTATTGAAAAACACTTGATGCGAAAACAACTTATGAAAAACAACACAGTGGAAACCTAGGGGCGTACAACTACTTGAAAACGTGCAAAAAACTCGCATGAAATCATTGCATACAGCTCCTACCGCGCAATATTTTTACACAGTACGAGTTTTGCATAAGAATAATACTGAGGAACTCGCGCGAACTCGTATGCGTTCGAGTATGACAATGAATGTATATGCGTTGACATTTCAGTTAGTTTACGTTCAAATCAGCGTCATGTTCATTGCGAAATTAACACGATTATTGAATTCAAAAATACCATTTGATATAATGAAATAATTAAAATAACTTCTTATTCTGGTACAAAATAACAATTTATTTAAAATTTCGAACGTTTTCGAGCATCTGTGTGCTCATCTTCAGGCATTCAATAGAACTGATTTACATTTGCAATTTTGTGTCAAGTGGTTACTAATATTAAAATGTAATTATTTGAAACCTAGGGGCTTTCATGTCCATAAAAATCTTGAATGATTCGCACAAATCTCTGTGATTCGAATCTTTTTCATACTATGCATAAAATGACTCGTAAGATTCGTTACGCGTAACAGAGATTCGTACATGCATCTATATAAATTACATGCAAAGACTCGTAGAGATTCGAATCACAGTACATATTTATACGAATCATATTTTAATATTTCTCTGTTGCTATTTACATAATTTTCAATGTCGGCAATCACTTCAGTATCAATTGCAACAAAGATGTTTCGGTGTAGAAACAACATTCTTTGAAAATTTGCTTTAAATCAGGTGGAAAAACTTCTGTAGATATCTTTTCTATTTCCGAAATTAAATTTGCCTAAAAATCACAAACACACAACAAATATTGAAATAAAATTCACAGTTTAAATTAATATGTTATACCATTTTATATTTTTGCGTACACAACACACTGTAAAAGCCTAAGTAATATTACATTGTAAATAGCACTAACATCAAACTGAGATTCGTAGAAGATTCGTACGAATCTCAATGACTCGCATGATTTGCAAGATTTGTTGGACATGATTGCCCCTAGTTTGAAACAGTCAAAATATATTCAATGAAAAAATTAACAAACGAACTAAAAAACAATGGATATGTGATAAACACCCTAGTAAACACCGTGACGAAAAACATGCGTTACAAATCTAGTCAATTTTCGTCATAAAAGAAATAACTATTTTTCTAATTTTTTCATTTTCTTTTATTAATATGAAAACCCAAAAGTAATTTTATTTTTTAAAAAAAACTGTCAGTAATACAAGAACATCAGTTGTTAATACAGCCTAAATCAAATACATTGCACTTGTCTTCTTAAAATTGGGTTTCATCTCTAAAATGTTGGTCCCATTCAATTGAATCCATTCGTTTTAATTCAATTAGTTTTAAATTTGTCTGTCCCCATTTCATGGCCCATTTTGTGTACAGATAAATTTTTTCCGAAACGTAAATAATAATTTTCCTTGATCCAGGCAATTTTTCTCGTTCTTTATTCAATGCATGCAAATTAAGTCCATTTTTCAAGGAATCGTCATACAATAAATGCATTTTAATTTCCTTCAAATTCACTGATCGTCGAATAAATGGTAAAACATGATCAATGCGTGCGCCTTCTAAATAAAGACTTTGCAGATGAGTTAAATTTTGTGCACAAATGTCCATTTCATCTATTGACCAATTGCGATAATTTATTAATGCTAATTCTTTCAATGTAGTTAGCATTTTCAGTGTTTTGTAATCTGAAAAATATCTTGCGCATAATTTTTCAAGACCAGGAAGAGAAATCAAATCTTCACGCCTGATGGAATCGTATTCAAAATAAAAATGTAGCCGCTTGTAAAATCCATTTGCATGAAGTTGACCAAGCAATGGAAATACTAACGATATGACAGTCCATTCATCAAAAGATGTATCATATTTGATTTCCAAAGTTTCAATTTTCGCTTTGCAATTTAAAAACAAATTTCTATTTTCCCAAAAGTGAAATGTACATATCGCAAATGATTGAATCGTTGAATTTCGCTGAAAGAATTGTGTTAAATCTTGAAATTCCTTCGGCCAACAATATATAATTTCCAAGTGCTCCAATTTTGGAAATTCAGCATTCCAAATAGCTGCTATGTCCAATTTTCTAACATATAATCGTTTTAAATTCTTACAATTTTTATAATAAGCAAAGACTTTTTCGGCGGATGGATTGAAATTAATTGCCATAGTTTCAATGTTAGGTAAAATCTTTTCGAATAAATTATTCGAAAATCCTTCAAAGCGAAATCTTTCTTCTATAAAAATGTGATTAAGTGATTCGAAATTGTTAAAGTGCGATTGAAAATATGCATACGGATCTCTATGATATATCGATATGGTTGGTGTGTATCGACTTGAGACTTCTTTGTATCGACTTGAGACAGTGAGGTATTTTATGAATTGATTAAAAATCGATGTATTGACACGAGTTTCATCATCAAAAATATCACAATTAGAGCCCTTCTCTTTATAATTAATGAATTCTGTATAAACGCCATCCTTTTCACAGTATTTTTCAGCTGCCCCATAATTTAGTTGAAAATATTGACCGGCCAATTTCTGCATTACTTTGCATGTTTGTCCCATTGAACATAAATCGTTTAGCGATAAATAATCAAATATTTCATCAGAGCAAGCGATCATCATTTTAAAGATTTTTGGCAATGACTCGTACACTGATGAAATTGATTGGTCCATTTTGATCATTTTTCTTTATTTCGTTCTGAAACAAAAAATATTCTTTTATTTTAATTTTAATTTTAATTTGATTTCTCTAATATGGAATTTTACTTAGCAGTTTAGATGTAAATTGAAAAAGTCAAATAACGCTATTTGTTGCACTTCAAAACATTAACTTGAATATAGATTAATAATGTTTCATTATTTCGCTGAGTTGTCATTGAAATGAAATCAACTGTCAAATGTCATTTCAATTCTTCAATCGGGTGCGTTCAGCAATTCACCATAGTTCATTGAGTTTGAAATAAGAAGTTCTTTATATATGAATGTACGTTTGATTTTTTTTGAAAAGAAAAATTGGATTGAAAGTCTATTTAGACAAATTAATATTTTATTGGATTTTTTTCTTATTTTGTTCGATAATAATTTTTATTTCCTTCTACTTTTGATCTTCGCTATTTCCATGCGTTCAAAGTGGAATATTTTTGATTCTCTTGGCTGTTGCAAATCTAGCAAGGACGACGGTAATGACTAAGAAATTTTAGATAATTACGAACTTAATGATTTTAATGAATTTTTCACCTCAATTCACTCTTCCCAAATGGCTGACCTCAATAACCTATCCCTTCTCAAGAATATCCCATCTACCTTTTCCTTTCAAAAAATAACATTTCATGAATTCGCTTATGCTTACAAGATAAGCTTGTCAAAAGCAATGCTATTGGTGACGATGGCATTCCGCTTAAATTTCTTCGTATAATCATTCCAATCATTTTTGAAAATGTTATTTTTATATTCAATTATTGCATTTCCCATAGTTTTTATCCATCTGATTGGAACAAAATCATCTTCAAGCCACTTAATAAAGTTCCTAATCCTACATCCATATCTGAATATCGATCAATCAGCATCATTTCTGTCACACCTAAAATTTTTGCCATTCTTCTGAATAATCAGTTTACTGGTTATTTAGAGGCAAAAGCCATTCCTCATGAACGGCAATCTGGTTTCCGTAGTAACCATAGTTGTACCACCTCACTTTTGAACATCACTGAAACCATCAGATCGTCAATTAATCATAAAAAAATTGTTATTCTTGTTTCGCACGATATAAAAAGCGCTTTACCGTCCGTCCCGTATAACGCCCTGTCAAAAGTTTGTGAAGCAGTTTCCGTAGTCATGAATCGGTTTTTGTCACAATTTATAACGGTGTTCTACAGGGCAGTAATTTTGGCCAAACATTCTTCTCGCTTTACTTTACCGTCACTCTTAGCATTTTTGAAAATATGACCGGTCATTTGTTCGCAGATGATTGTCAAGCTCTCATCGAAGTAGATTTTGATCAAGTTAATAACGGCATTGAATTAGTAAATTCAGATCTCGCAAAATACCGGTGTATTGTTTTTGCTTACAAAATGACACTACGGCGTTATTTATGTATTATGATACTTGTAAATAGTGGATCCAATTATTCTGAATAGAATACCACCTGTTTGTCACATTTTGTATTACGGTGCTATGCACAAACAATCATTCCATCGGTGTATATTGACACAATGGCTGCACGAAAAGAAATCACGTGAAAAAGGTATGAGTCTTGGTAAAATCGCTAAACAATGCTCAATTTCAAAGGCGGCTGTCATAAAAATATCTAGAAAGTTTAAAATAACGCCAGTGTCGAGTTCTATGTATGTTGTTCTATTGAAGAGCTTTCATTTCATTACATTGATGCCACCTATACGAGTTAAAAAACTTTGTAGTTAGATTGAGTATGAAAGCAAATCCATGAAAGTTCACAATGATCACAAAACGGAACAAACAGAAGCGTTTGGAATTTGCCAAAAAACACATTGATAAGCCAATTTCTTTCTGGAAAAATGTCATTTGGAGTGATGAAAGTAAATTTGAACTGGTTGATAAGAAGAAATTACGTAAAATATAGAGAAAAGTTGGCGAAGCTTTGCTTGACAAACACAGCATAAAAACAGTGAAACATGGCGGTCATCATGGTCTGGGGCTGTTTTTCGTGGTTTAGTGTGGGTAATTTACATAAAATCAATGGTATTATGGATGCTCGGTACTATATAAATATACTAGTACATAATTTGAAAGAATCTGCACGCAAAATGAACATTGTTAATCAAGTCATATTTATGGAAGATAATGATCCCAAGCATACGGCCGGCGTAACCAAACATTTTTTTTTTTTTTGATAATACTGCAATAAATTTGTTGGATTGGCCACCTCAAAGTGCTGATTTGAATCCAATTGAAAATTTATGGTCGACTCTGGACTCAAATGTGCCGCCAAAGGATCGATATATTTTATCAAGACCTCGAAACGGCGTGGAATAAACTCAGTTCTGATTATTTGAAAAAATTGATCGAAAATATGCCACAACGATTTAAAGCTGTGATTTAAGCAAAAGGTGGAAACACAAAATACTAAAATATAAAAATTTCATTTACATTTAATTTCATTTTTTTCATATTTACTCAAAAAACATACACCGGTTACTCAATTTTGTCCATCGCAAAAATGTCATTTTGTTACGTTTGTTGAAAAAAACAAAACAAAATTCAAAAATATTTCCAAAAATTCTCTTAGTTACTTTTAGTTTATGTTATTATGCACCAGATACTGCAAAAATAATAACAAAAAAAAAGAAAACAGTTCATGAAAAAAGCATTAACAAATTGTTTTGGTAATCGGTCACTCAATTTTGTCCATGACTGTATTACTGGCCGATGTATTTGAGAACTTTCGAAATCCTACATCTATCATGCCTTGCTACATATTCACTTGATCCAGCACACTATTTTGGTGCACCCGGGCTCTCATTTGATGCAATGTTGAAATACACTAATGTTTCCATTGAGCTCTTGGTTGATATAGATATGCTGTTTTTCATCGAACATGGAATATGTGGAGGTATCAGCCAAATAAAAAAGCGATATGTAAAAGCAAATAATACTTACATGGGTGATGAGTTTTAGTTAGTTTTATTCTGTTTCAAATTATAGCTAATAACTTGTATGGATATGCAATGTCTCAACCTTTACCGATCGAAGAATATCAATGGCTTTCCCAGAATTTAATCGAGCTTAATTACAACACATCTGATTATTAAAAAAATGTATCCACAATATTAAATTTGAACAATGACTCGAATATGGGTTATATATTTGAAGTTGATTTATATTATCCTCCTGAAGTTCATGATAAGCATAATGATTTTTCATTTTGTCCAGAGAAACGAATCATACCAGGTATAACAAAGAATCAAAAAATAAAAAAGTTAATGCATACATTCTATGATAAGGAAAAATATATTATTCATTTTCATACATATGTTGAACCTAGCTCTCGTGCACGGAATTGTGTTAAAAAAAAGTTCATCGTGACTGCATGGTTAAATCACATATTGATTTGAATACAGAAAAACGTACTTTGGCAAATAACGAATTCGAAAAATCATTTTATAAATTAATGTATAATGAATGCAGTGTATGGTATCTGCGATTGTGTTCAGACATAAGGTTAATAAATAAATGGGATGGGCGTGTGAGTGTTGTCGAAGTCTAATAGCTCAACCCGATTTCAAAAAATGTAAAATGTTCGATGGAAATTTAGCTACAATTGAGATGCATAAATCACATATACTTATGAACAAACCTGTCATTGCCGGAATGTGTGTTTTAGAAATATCGAAAGTGCTCATGTATTCAATCTTGATTGATTATTTGAAACCAAAATAAGGACAAAATATACAAGTAGTTAATATATACAGATACGGTAACAGACATTCGCAATGAAACTTTTATGTTTGACACATCAGATTATCCAGGGAATAATATTTATGCGATTAAACGATGTAACAAAAAAGTACTAGGTACATTGAAAGATGAATGGGCTGGTGAAGTCGTAATGGATATGGTTGGTTTACGATCGAAATGCTACGCATTACGAACACTAAGTGGAATTGAAAAAAAAGAAAAAAAGCAAAAGGTGTTAAATGAAGAATGTGTCGAAAAACAAAGTCACATTCAATGATTACTACAATTGTATCAAGAATAAATGTATTGAAGTGAAAAAACAATTGTCCATTCGATCAAAAGATCATAATGTTTACACGATTTCAACAGAAAAGATTGCATTGAATCCATTTGATGACAAACGATATAGAATTAAACCAGATGGAATTGAACTGGCGGGCATTACAAAATAAATGCAGAGAAAAATGGAATAGAAAATATGAAATAAATTACATTCAATAATATTTTTCACTTTTTTTTATAATATTTTCTCTATTTAAAATAAAAAATGTTTAATTCACATATTATATTTTTCTTCATTTACTATTTAAAGAATAAAATCTACAAATGTATTGAAAAACACTTGATGTGTTTTTTTGATTCAATGTTTACATTTTTAAAAGCTTGCTTGTTTCTTTTTTTCTTCAAATGCAAAACAACACAGTGGAAACATTGCTGTCAACCTCATTCTTCTTATATTTCATTAGTTATACATGCAGTATACGCTATTATTTATTATCTTAAAGAAAAAAAAAGCCAATTTTGTAAAGCATAGTTTCCATCCATTTTTCGTGCTTCATGATATGCGAATGTCCATACACACATATAATATGTGACATATTCAATACTCTAATTTTGGAATCAAAACTAACACTTTTCTTCTTCATTTTTGTTTTTTATATTACTCCAATTGAAATTAATTAGGTCGCCTATATACCAATTATCTGGTAAATATTCCACAACATTTCTCTTATAATGCTCAATAAATGTGAGTACATAAATCTTCTTCAGTTAACTTATAATTACAATAATTTATGTGTTGGTAAATAACCTTCATCTGTGTTCATCTTCATTCGAGAATTGACTTCTTTTGCAGTTAAATTTGCGTCTATTAACCAAAATATTTGAGAGAAGCCCTCATCTGATGGAATATACGATAAAACTTTTTTCAATTTCTGAAACACACTTTTCTGTATTCGAGTGTTGTATTCCACGTAAAAAAACAAGACTCATTTTCATGTTCATCATATTCCTTGATACAAATAGATTCCTTCATTTTTTTTTCTTTTTTATTTTTATTTTGCTTCATTATTGTGGTAAAATAACATTCACTGATGTAGAAGGATGTTTAACATTTGCACACACTTAAAAAAATATTGGTAGAATAAACGACATCTATTAGTCAATAAATTCAAACGCGACTATACACCAAATATTTGCTGTGTACTTTACAATTCGGAATATGTCCACTAAATTTTCATCTAGACTGAATAATATGTTTCTTGTTGCGTTGTCTAATTCAACCTTTTCTAAAGATTCAAGTTGCTGTGATGATAATATTACTAGGGGAATATTACTATTCGCAAATGCGTAAAAAATACGCATAAATTCGCATAATTCGCATAAAAAATCCGTAATTCGCATGAATTCGCTTTGACGCGTATTGTAATACATAATGAAAATTCGCACGAATTGGTACGAATTTGTAAATGCATAACAACGTCATACAGTATCATGGCGTTTGCAAATTTTGCAAACATTTCATTTGCAAATTGTTCAATTTCATTAATAATATCATTGTTCATGCCAAGTAAGGAGATTTCGGTGTCAAATGAACTATTTATTAAAATTGTTTTGATGTCGAATGGAACCTCTTCATTTAAAATGTTCCGTAACTAATCAAAAAATTTGTCCTGAAATTAATATGAATACAGTTTTATTTATTTTCAATTTCAAACAACAAATATTTATTCACGGTACCATTTTATTTTTATTTGAATTCATCATAAAACAAAACACAATATTGAAAATGAACAAATAACTTGTATGGACGACAGCTTGCTTCATGAATGACATACATACAAACTCATACTATTTCAGAAAAATTCGCGAATTTGTATAGAAAAAATTCGAATTAATTTGCGAATTCCTGAATTCGCAAGATAATTCGTGAATTCACTTATTAATTCGAAAAGTTGTTCGTAAATTCGCGAATTCGGAAAAAATTCACAAGAGTAATATGCCCCTAGTAATATTATCATTAAAATTGTTCATGATTTGTAAAATCTTGAAATTATTGGCATTGAAACTAATGCAGATGTAAAATTGAATGTGGCTTTTTTTGATGTACCAAGCGATAATCTTGGAACAAATGTTTTGTATGGTTTTTCCGGTGGTTTTAATGCAAATCAGTTTTGCCGATTCTGTACATGTACGAAAAACGAGACTCATAGTGTTAATAAAAGAAAATACTGCTAAACTGTTAGAAAACAATTTTTGGACCAGTTGGGACCAGTTTTTTTCCTCAAAATTCTCCTTTTTTTATACTCTATCTATGTACAAATTTTCTTGGAAATCGGACAACATTTGAATTTTGGCGATTTTTGACGTTTTTGCCCCATAATTGCAAAAAGCTCCAAAAACCCCCCCTTTTTTTATTTCAAAATATGTCTTTTTTTGGGGTCAGCTATCACTGGGTGAAATATGAGCACCCTCAGATAAGTAATTCCCTAGTTACGTCCCTGAATATACGAAATTGTGTATGTTTTGAATTCAAACGAAAACTTTCAATTATTTTGCTTGGCTTATGAAATAATTAATTTTCACCGTCATTTGAACAGTATTGAAATAAAAAAATTACATCATCAACCACTACTACTCACCAAGTCGGTACAAACAAAATAAAAATTCCAAATTTCTTTGTATTCATTGAATGAGTTTATGATCAATTCATTTCGATAATATTTAAGTTTTGCCAATTTATCTTTGAAAATTTGTTTATCACGAGGCAAAACACACGTTTTTAAAAAGTTTATTGCATCTTTTTTTGTTCATCAGTCATGTCAATCATTGAATCTTCATAAATTGTAGTTTCAGCTGTTTTATTTTTTTTGAAGTATCTTCGACGTTATAGTGTTGGTGTTTTTTTCGATTTTGCAAAAAAATTTTTAAGGCCACAAACTTCCCAACAACATGTTTATATTAGAATTTTTACGAAATATGGAGATAAAAATGAGACGTTTCAACCAAAAACAAAAATACTGTTTGTGACATATTAATTTTTAATTACAGTTTTTTTTCTGCATTTACAGTTATCTCAAACTTTTGTGATTTCATAGTTCACTGAATTACTATTTAAATTTTCACCTTCTTTGGAAATCACTTCAATTTTTTCCGGTGAAATCGAAGTACAGTAATCAAGATTGATTTCTTCAAATTGTTCTGTTCCAGATTCACGTTTCCTACGCAACTCATCACGTGGTAGATTTGGATGAGGACCAGTTCGTTTGATTTCATTTTCATGCCATTGATCTTCCTTATAAGGCCAGAATGGTTCCGTTCTAATGAAATTCAAATCCCTTAATGTTAAGAAAAAATTGTTTGGATTATCATAATTCACATTGCCTCTAATAAAGGCATCCATTCCTTCATAGGGACGAGTAATTGTAGTATACGCAATATCTCCAATAATATAATACGCGTCAAAATCAAAACCTGCCCCAGGGGTCATTCACACGATTAATCAGTCCAAGAAAAATATTACCTGTTGCCCATTCTATAGATCTCTGCATGCGTATTCTAACATTTATAAGATATGGATTGGGATTTAGGTTTATATTTTCATTTACCAAATCATTATCCTCTTTAAAATTTGCATTGAGATTTGGATTTCTGTAATGTTCCACAAATAAATCATACATCATTCTTCTAATAAAAAATCCAAGCGCATTCCGTTCATGAAATCTTGAAAGTAAATGAAGATAAAATGTCCGAAGAAAGGGATGTGGAATGATATGATTTCGATTTAGACCTGATGTAATTCGAATTACGTTTGGAGCACGCAAACTTTCTGGTGCAATTCAGAACGCGAAAGCATCGTCAAAAAGTTGTTGGCCATTGTCCGGTTGGTCAAAAAAACTTACTGAAATAAATTAAAAATTTTAAAAAATTCAAGAAGATTTGGAAAAAAAAGATGTCAGTTTAAAATAAATACCGAACACAATGATACAAAAAAACGACAAATGTTGTATGTCCATGTTAAAAAATAAACTGAAACTGAATAAACATTCATAAGCAAAAAAAAAAAAAAATTCTCCTTTAGATGTCTTTTACGTTTTATGCTGAGGAAATAGATGATTCGAGTCCATTTACTTACCAAGAGATTTCTGCATTTTTCGAAAAGTTTTGACATTATTTGAAAATATTGTTATGGCTCAAACTGTATTTGTGTCATAAAAGAAATAACCATTTTTCTAATTTTTTCATTTTCTTTTATTAATATGAAAACCCAAAAGTAATTTTATTTTTTAAAAAAAACTGTCAGTAATACAAGAACATCAGTTGTTAATACAGCCTAAATCAAATACATTGCACTTGTCTTCTTAAAATTGGGTTTCATCTCTAAAATGTTGGTCCCATTCAATTGAATCCATTCGTTTTAATTCAATTAGTTTTAAATTTGTCTGTCCCCATTTCATGGCCCATTTTGTGTACAGATAAATTTTTTCCGAAACGTAAATAATAATTTTCCTTGATCCAGGCAATTTTTCTCGTTCTTTATTCAATGCATGCAAATTAAGTCCATTTTTCAAAGAATCGTCATACAATAAATGCATTTTAATTTCCTTCAAATTCACTGATCGTCGAATAAATGGTAAAACATGATCAATGAGTGCGCCTTCTAAATAAAGACTTTGCAGATGAGTTAAATTTTGTGCACAAATGTCTATTTCATCTATTGGCCAATCAAAATAACTTATTAATGCTAATTCTTTCAATGTAGTTAGCATTTTCAGTGTTTTGTAGTCTGAATAATATCTTACGCATAATTTTTCAAGACCAGGAAGAGAAATCAAATCTTCACGCCTGATGGAATCGTATTCAAAATAAAAATGTAGCCGCTTGTAAAATCCATTTGCATGAAGTTGACCAAGCAATGGAAATACTAACGATATGACAGTCCATTCATCAAAAGATGTATCATATTTGATTTCCAAAGTTTCAATTTTCGCTTTGCAATTTAAAAACAAATTTCTATTTTCCCAAAAGTGAAATGTACATATCGCAAATGATTGAATCGTTGAATTTCGCTCAAAGAATAGTGTTAAATCTTGAAATTCCTTCGGCCAACAATATATAATTTCCAAGTGCTCCAATTTTGGAAATTCAGCATTCCAAATAGCTGCTATGTCCAATTTTCTAACATATAATCGTTTTAAATTCTTACAATTTTTATAAGAAGCAAAGACTTTTTCGGCGGATGGATTGAAATTAATTGCCATAGTTTCAATGTTAGGTAAAATCTTTTCGAATAAATCATTCGAAAATCCTTCAAAGCGAAATCTTTTTTCTATAAAAATGTGATTAAGTGATTCAAAGTTGTTAAAGTGCGATTGAAAATATGCATACGGATCTCTATGATATATCGATAAGGTTGGTTTGACTTCTTTGTATCGACTTGAGACAGTGAGGTATTTTATGAATTGATTAAAAATTGATGTATTGACACGAGTTTCGACAACAGAAATATCATAATTAGAGTCCCTCTCTTTATAATTAATGAATTCTGTATAAACGCCATCCTTTTCACAGTATTTTTCAGCTGCCCCATAATTTAGTTGAAAATATTGACCGGCCAATTTCTGCATTACTTTGCATGTTTGTCCCATTGAACATAAATCGTTTAGCGATAAATAATCAAATATTTCATCAGAGCAAGCGATCATCATTTTAAAGATTTTTGGCAATGACTCGTACACTGATGAAATTGATTGGTCCATTTTGATCATTTTTCTTTATTTCGTTCTAAAACAAAAAATATTCTTTTATTTTTATTTTAATTTTAATTTGATTTCTCTAATATGGAATTTTACTTAGCAGTTTAGATGTAAATTGAAAACGTCAAATAACGCTATTTGATGCACTTCAAAACATTAACTAGAATATAGATTAATAATGTTTCATTATTTCGCTGAGTTGTCATTGAAATGAAATCAACTGTCAAATGTCATTTCAATTCTTCAATCGGGTGCGTTCAGCAATTCACCATAGTTCATTGAGTTTGAAATAAGAAGTTCTTTATATATGAATGTACGTTTGATTTTTTTTGAAAAGAAAAATTGGATTGAAAGTCTATTTAGACAAATGAATATTTTATTGGATTTTTTTCTTATTTTGTTCGATAATAATTTTTATTTCCTTCTACTGATCTTCGCTATTTCCATGCGTTCAAAGTGGAATATTTTTGATTCTCTTGGCTATTGCAAATCTAGCAAGGACGAAAGTAATGACTAGGAAATTTTAGATAATTATGAACTTAATGATTTTAATGAATTTTTCGCCTCAATTCACTCTTCTCAAATGGCTGACCTCAATAACCTATCCCTTCTCAAGAATATCCCATCTACCTTTTCCTTTCAAAAAATAACATTTCATGAATTCGCTTATGCTTACAAGCAAGTCAAAAGAAATGCTATTGGTGACGATGTCATTCCGCTTAAATTTCTTCGTATAATCATTCCGATCATTTTCGAACATTCCTAATCCTACATACATATCTGAATATCGATCAATCAGCATCATTTCTGTCACACCAAAAATTTTCGCCATTCTTCTGAATAAACAGTTTACTGGTTATTTAGAGGCAAAAGCCATTCCTAATGAACGGCAATCTGGTTTCCGTAGTAACCATAGTTGTACCACCTCACTTTTGAACATCACTGAAACCATCAGATCGTCAATTAATCATAAAAAAAATTGTTATTCTTGTTTCGCTCGATATAAAAAGCGCTTTACCGTCCGTCCCGTATAACGCTCTGTCAAAAGTTTGTGAAGCAGTTTCCGAATCGGTTTTTGTCACAATTTATAACGGTGTTCTACAGGGCAGTAATTTTGGCCAAACATTCTTCTCGCTTTACTTTACCGAAACTCTTAGCATTTTTGAAAATATGACCGGCCATTTGTTCGCAGATGATTGTCAAGCTCTCATCGAAGTAGATTTTGATCAAGTTAATAACGGCATTGAATTAGTAAATTCAGATCTCGCAAAATACCGGTGTATTGTTTTTGCTTACAAAATGACACTACGGCGTTATTTATGTATTATGATACTTGTAAATAGTGGATCCAATTATTCTGAATAGAATACCACCTGTTTGTCACATTTTGTATTACGGTGCTATGCACAAACAATCATTCCATCGGTGTATATTGACACAATGGCTGCACGAAAAGAAATCACGTGAAAAAGGTATGAGTCTTGGTAAAATCGCTGAACAATGCCCAATTTCAAAGGCGGCTGTCATAAAAATATCTAGAAAGTTTAAAATAACGCCAGAGTCGAGTTCTATGTATGTTGTTCTATTGAAGAGCTTTCATTTCATTACATTGATGCCAACTATACGAGTTAAAAAACTTTGTAGATAGATTGAGTATGAAAGCAAATCCATGAAAGTTCACAACGTGCGCTTTCACAAATATCGTTTGATATTCAGCCAAGTTCATACCGAACTCGTATAGATGGCATAAATGGCAATGAATTTCATACTAACTCGACCGTGATATCTGATGGTTTCAGTGATAACGCAGCAAATCAGTAACTTGCCAGGCCGTGGCCGCAAACGAACCTTAACTGTCAGAGATGATGCGCTAATTATTCGTCAAATAAAGAAAAAACCAGATACTACAAGCTCATAAATCAAAGATCAACTCAATTTGAATGTTTCAACAAAAACAATTCGCCGAAGATTGCATGAAGTTTTTCAGTCGTGTATCCATAAAAAAAACCAATGGTCACAAAACGGAACAAACAGAAGCGTTTGGAATTTGCCAAAAAACACATTGATAAGCCAATTTCTTTCTGGAAAAATGTCATTTGGAGTGATGAAAGTAAATTTGAACTGGTTGGTAAGAAGAAACGACGTAAAATGTAGAGAAGAGTTGGCGAAGGATCGATATATTGACAAACACACCCGCCAAAGGATCGATATATTCTATCAAGACCTCCAAACGGCGTGGAATAAACTCAGTTCTGAAGATATTAAGTACAAAAAATATTCAATCTTTTAAATAATCGATACAACGTCAACAGCTCTAAATTTTCTCAAAATCAACGGCAATCGTTTTAAGAAAGGTCTAATGGTTTCATATGAAAATACAATATACGAAATTGTATATGTTTTGAATTCAAACGAAAACTTTCAATTATTTTGCTTGGCTTATGAAATAATTAATTTTCACCGTCATTTGAACAGTATTGAAATAAAAAAATTACATCATCAACCACTACTACTCACCAAGTCGGTACAAACAAAATAAAAATTCCAAATTTCTTTGTATTCATTGAATGAGTTTATGATCAATTCATTTCGATAATATTTAAGTTCTGCCAATTTATCTTTGAAAATTTGTTTATCACGAGGCAAAACACACGTTTTTTAAAAGTTTTTTGCATCTTCTTTTTGTTCATCAGTCATGTCAATCATTGACTCTTCACAAATTCTAGTTTCAGCTGTTTCTTTTTTTGAAGTATCTTCGACGTTGATTTTATATTGAATGGTACAACGCACCTCGTTTATTTTTTTGTTCATATAAACCACGTTGTATATAAAAAAAACTTGTAAATAAAAAACATCATGTTTCATGCGTTTTATATCAAAAAGATCTTACCAGTCCACCTTTGAGATCTTTGAACAAATGTAAGGAAGCTTTACAAACAAATTTTGTTTTATTTTCTGTATGATATACTGTCGAATATGATTTAAATATGAATTGCACCATTTTGTGAACTACTAGATTGTTGGCCGAAGGAATTTCAAGATTTAACACTATTCTTTCAGCGAAATTCAACGATTCAATCATTTGCGATATGTACATTTCACTTTTGGGAAAATAGAAATTTGTTTTTAAATTGCAAAGCGAAAATTGAAACTTTGGAAATCAAATATGATTCTGCTGATGAATGGATTCTTGCAGCAAAATTCAACAATACTCAAAAGAAAATATTTTAATATTAATTTAATTTCCAATATAATGGAAATCAGGGATTTTTGAAGAAAGTGCAATTATAGTCTTGGTGTTTTTTTCGATTTTTCGGAAATTTTTTCAGACCACAAACTTCCCAACAACATGTTTATATTAGAATTTTTACAAAATATGGAGATAAAAATGAGACGTTTCAACCAAAAACAAAAACATTGTTTGTGACTTATTAATTTTTAATTAGAGTTTTTTTTCTGAATTTACAGTTATCTCAAACTTTTGTGATTTCATAGTTCATTGAATTACTATTTAAATTTTCACCTTCTTTGGAAATCACTTCAATTTTTTCCGGTGAAATCGAAGCACAGTAATCAAGATTGGTTTCATCAAATTGTTCTGTTCCAGATTCACGTTTTTTACGCAATTCATCACGTGGTAGATTTGGATGAAGACCAGTTCGTATGATTTCATTTTCATGCCATTGCTCTTCCCTATAAGGCCAGATTGGTTGCGTTCTAATGAAATTCAAATCCCTTAATGTGAAGATAAAATCGTTTGGATTATCATAATTCACATCGCCTCTAATAAAGGCATCCATTCCTTCATAGAGACGAGTAATTGTAATATACGGAATATCTCCAATAATATAATACGCGTCAACATCAAAACGATCCTCGGGGTCATTCACACGATTAATCGGTCCAAGAAAAATATTACCTGTTGCCCATACAATAGATCTCAGCATGCGTATTCTAACATTTATAAGATATGGATTGGGAGTAAGGTTTATATTTTCATTTACCAAATCATTATCCTCTACAAAATTTGCATTGAGATTTGGATTTCTGTAATGTTCCACAAATAAATCATACATCATTCTTCTAATAAAAAATCCAAGCGTATTCTGTTCATGAAATCTTGAAAGTAAACGAAAATAAAATGTCCGAAGAAAGTGATGTGGAATGATATGATTTCGATTTAGACCTGATGTAATTCGAATTACGTTTGGAGCACGCAAACTTCCTGGTGCAATACAGAACGCGAAAGCATCGTCAAAAAGTTGTTGGCCATTGTCCGGTTGGGCAAAACAACTTACTGAAATAAATTAAAAATTTTAAAAAATTCAAGAAGATTTGGAAAAAAAGATGTCAGTTTAAAATAAATACCGAACACAATGATACAAAAAAACGACAAATGTTTTATGTCCATATTGAAAAATAAACTGAATAATTCACAATTAAAATCTTCCCTTTATACGATTCCACATCGGAATTGTTAAATATTGGTGTAGAACATTTGGATATATGCATAATTTTTGATATTTTTTTTTTTCGATTCTTTTCTGTTTTCAAATAACCTTGAATGCAGGAAAAATAAGTTTAAAATGTTTATTCAATTTATCATTTAGCAACGAAGAATATGACTCAATATTTTTGCATATGTCGAAAACAAAACACACTCTCGAACCTTTACCGTTATTCAGCATCATTATTTTTTGCTTTCAATCGAACACATCATCGTTTGGAAATTTATTCGTGCATTTACTTATCAAAACAGAAAGAACATTTAAGTTTTTGTGACATTGACAAAAAAATGACTCTGTTTTACATTCATAAGCAGAAAAAAAAAAATTCTCCTTTAGATGTTTTTTACGTTTTATGCTGAGGAAATAGATGATTCGAGTTCATTTACTTACCAAGAGATTTCTGCATTTTTCGAAAAGTTTTGACATTATTTGAAAATATTGTTATGGCTCAAACTGTATTTGTGTCATAAAAGAAATAACCATTTTTCTAATTTTTTCATTTTCTTTTATTAATATGAAAACCCAAAAGTAATTTTATTTTTTAAAAAAAACTGTCAGTAATACAAGAACATCAGTTGTTAATACAGCCTAAATCAAATACATTGCACTTGTCTTCTTAAAATTGGGTTTCATCTCTAAAATGTTGGTCCCATTCAATTGAATCCATTCGTTTTAATTCAATTAGTTTTAAATTTGTCTGTCCCCATTTCATGGCCCATTTTGTGTACAGATAAATTTTTTCCGAAACGTAAATAATAATTTTCCTTGATCCAGGCAATTTTTCTCGTTCTTTATTCAATGCATGCAAATTAAGTCCATTTTTCAAAGAATCGTCATACAATAAATGCATTTTAATTTCCTTCAAATTCACTGATCGTCGAATAAATGGTAAAACATGATCAATGCGTGCGCCTTCTAAATAAAGACTTTGCAGATGAGTTAAATTTTGTGCACAAATGTCTATTTCATCTATTGACCAATTGCGATAATTTATTAATGCTAATTCTTTCAATGTAGTTAGCATTTTCAGTGTTTTGTAGTCTGAATAATATCTTACGCATAATTTTTCAAGACCAGGAAGAGAAATCAAATCTTCACGTCTGATGGAATCGTATTCAAAATAAAAATGTAGCCGCTTGTAAAATCCATTTGCATGAAGTTGACCAAGCAATGGAAATACTAACGATATGACAGTCCATTCATCAAAAGATGTATCATATTTGATTTCCAAAGTTTCAATTTTCGCTTTGCAATTTAAAAACAAATTTCTATTTTCCCAAAAGTGAAATGTACATATCGCAAATGATTGAATCGTTGAATTTCGCTCAAAGAATAGTGTTAAATCTTGAAATTCCTTCGGCCAACAATATATAATTTCCAAGTGCTCCAATTTTGGAAATTCAGCATTCCAAATAGCTGCTATGTCCAATTTTCTAACATATAATCGTTTTAAATTCTTACAATTTTTATAAGAAGCAAAGACTTTTTCGGCGGATGGATTGAAATTAATTGCCATAGTTTCAATGTTAGGTAAAATCTTTTCGAATAAATCATTCGAAAATCCTTCAAAGCGAAATCTTTTTTCTATAAAAATGTGATTAAGTGATTCAAAGTTGTTAAAGTGCGATTGAAAATATGCATACGGATCTCTATGATATATCGATAAGGTTGGTTTGACTTCTTTGTATCGACTTGAGACAGTGAGGTATTTTATGAATTGATTAAAAATCGATGTATTGACACGAGTTTCATCAACAAAAATATCATAATTAGAGCCCTTCTCTTTATAATTAATGAATTCTGTATAAACGCCATCCTTTTCACAGTATTTTTCAGCTGCCCCATAATTTAGTTGAAAATATTGACCGGCCAATTTCTGCATTACTTTGCATGTTTGTCCCATTGAACATAAATCGTTTAGCGATAAATAATCAAATATTTCATCAGAGCAAGCGATCATCATTTTAAAGATTTTTGGCAATGACTCGTACACTGATGAAATTGATTGGTCCATTTTGATCATTTTTCTTTATTTCGTTCTAAAACAAAAAATATTCTTTTATTTTTATTTTAATTTTAATTTGATTTCTCTAATATGGAATTTTACTTAGCAGTTTAGATGTAAATTGAAAACGTCAAATAACGCTATTTGTTGCACTTCAAAACATTAACTTGAATATAGATTAATAATGTTTCACTATTTCGCTGCGTTGTCATTGAAATGAAATCAACTGTCAAATGTCATTTCAATTCTTCAATCGGGTGCGTTCAGCAATTCACCATAGTTCATTGAGTTTGAAATAAAAAGTTCTTTATATATGAATGTACGTTTGATTTTTTTTGAAAAGAAAAATTGGATTGAAAGTCTATTTAGACAAATGAATATTTTATTGGATTTTTTTCTTATTTTGTTCGATAATAATTTTTATTTCCTTCTATTCATTAGATTGGTGATGAAGTTGATGAAAACGCTGTACTAACCAATTATTATACATTAAATAATACGAATCGACTTTGTTCGATATTCGAAAACTTAAAAAACTCTTCGTTTTTTTTTTGTTTATATTTTAGTAGTTTTTTTTACTTTGAATGCATGAAAACAATGGTACACTCAAAAATACGTGAGGATTTGAATGTGGAGTCTGTAGTTGAGGTGGCAAGAAGATCGAGATTGAGATGGTTTGGCCAGCGTTTGAGTGAGTATCGTTTGACAAAGCCTATTTTGAAGGCTGATGTGGGTGCACCGAGAGGTAGAGGTAGACCGCGAAGACGATTTTTGGATTCGGTCAATAGTGATTTGAATGAAAGAGAGTTTGAATGGAGCAGTGAAACTCCGGATCTGGCTCTCGATATTGGAGAAGAATTGTTGTGGGTCGACCATTACAAAACAGACCAGACGCTGAAGGGCATTAATGGTCTTTAAATGATTGTTGTTGTTGTTGTTGTTGGAAATTTTGTTTCATTCACAATATAAGTTTTTATTGGGTGATGGTTTACTTGAACGGTGATGGTTTATTAATGAATAAAACAACTCGAACGCGTTTTGATTCAATGATGTGTTTTTCCTTTTTTATTAGACAAACATTTTATTTTTTTTTTAATCGATATGCTTACCATAAATGAAAAAAAAAATAATTGCGTAGACTTTGATCTTCGCTATTTCCATGCGTTCAAAGTGGAATATTTTTGATTCTCTTGGCTGTTGCAAATCTAGCAAGGACGAGTAATGACTAAGAAATTTTAGATAATTACGAACTTAATGATTTTAATGAATTTTTCGCCTCAATTCACTCTTCCCAAATGGCTGTCCTCAATAACCTATCCCTTCTCAAGAATATCCCATCTACCTTTCCCTTTCAAAAAATAAAATTTGATGAATTCGCTTATTCGTATAATCATTCCAATCATTTTTGAACATTCCTAATCCTACATCCATATCTGAATATCGATCAATCAGCATCATTTTTGTCACACCAAAAATTTTCGCCATTCTTCTGAATAATCAGTTTACTGGTTATTTAGAGGCAGAAGCCATTCCTCATGAACGGCAATCTGGTTTCCGTAGTAACCATAGTTGTACCACCTCACTTTTGAACATCACTGAAACCATCAGATCGTCAATTAATCATAAAAAAATTGTTATTCTTGTTTCGCTCGATATAAAAGCGCTTTTCCGTCCGTCTTGCATAACGCCCTACTAGAAGTTTGTGAAGCATACGGTTTTTCTAACAACGCTACGAAATTGATAAAATCAATTTATAGTAATATTCGGCAAAAAGTTAAAGTCCGTAGTCATGAATCGGTTTTTGTCACAATTAATAACGGTGTTCTACAAGGAAGAAATTTTAGCCAAACATTCTTCTGGCTTTACTTTACCGTCACTCTTAGCATTTTTGAAAATATGACCGGTCATTTATTTGCAGATGATTGTCAGGCTCTTATCGAAGTAGATTTTGATCAAATTAATAACGGCATTGAATTAGTAAATTCAGATCTCGCAAAATTATGATTTCAGATTTCGCATTTTTAAACATGTTACTGATTCAGTAATACTGAATATCGTGAGCGTTTGAATGGTTTGACGCCCGAAATTGGAGCTAAGCTTCAATCGGCCGTCTTAATATTTAAGCAGTTGTCAAAAAAGGCTCCTAATTGTCTGAATCACATGTTTATCCATAATGGTGAAACGTCGCGTTATCCAGACAACCTTCGCGTTAATTTCAATCTGTGTGCCGCATTTCATACTCGAGCGTTCAGTTACTCGGCAGTTAATTTTTGGAACAGTTTACCAATCGAAATTAGAAGTAATGACTCATTGTCCGCATTCACAAACGCCTTAAAAAATCATCTACGGTCCGTGCAATAATATAAAAATAATTTTAACTTCGCTCGCTCGGTGGCATGTCGTGCAGTTTCTTTGCCAATAAGTTTTAAGCGATTTCCTTTTCTTCTACTATTCTTCTTCTTATTTTCACATTATTTTTATTTTTCTTTTTATTCAAAATTGTTAGCGTACTTTAGTTCTAAGTGAAATAATTATTGTATTTCCCTGACTCTCCTGAGGCAGGCCGGTTTTACCATGGTTTTCCGGACCCAATTTTGGAATTGAAGCTTCTCTTTTATATCACCCCATCCCTGACTGTATCTCTTTGCTAAAGTCGTACCATAGGTGGAATTTATGTCGCATTGGGTCTTTGCCCAGCATGTTCAATAGCTTGCTAGAGAATACATATTGACATAAATTTAGGTTTCGTAATAAATAAATAAATAAATAAAAACGTGGATCTGATCCCATAAGTATACTACTCACAATTTCAATCATTTTATTTGTGTTTTTATTTTTCTCTTCAATATTTTAATCATTGCCTTAATGTTTCATTTTTGCTTTGTTTTTAATTATCCATTGTCCATTTTGTTTCAATATCGATTTAAAAATGAATTTATCTATTAATCTACAATATAAGTCATAATAATAATAGAATATTATTTGTGTGTGTGTTTGCAATTATATTTGCTCATTTTTTTTTTTTTTTTTTTTTTTAATTTTTATTTTCATTTAAACTTTCGATCCGAAAGTAAATTTGTTAAATAATGTGGTTTTAGGTTTGTTTTTATTCATTTGAATTAAAATTAAATAATTTCAGTTATGTTGAAATCCATTTGAATTGTTGCTGTTAGCCGGACGCGTATCATTATTTTTGCTTCTCTTCTTCTTCTTATGTATAGTATTTGTTTTATTTATCACTTTTCAGTAAATTATTCTGGCGCTTTACACACTGAACTCAAACACATCTTTATAACTGTAACATATGTAATTCAAATTCAATTCGAATCGTGATAAATTTATTATTCTAATTGTTTTCAATGTTTAGCTTAATTTTTTCTCTTTTTGTTATGTACACTTCATTCTAATCGCTGATTTATTAAACTTGATAATTACCAAAATCATCAAAATATGTTTGCATTTCGTTAGTTTTATTTTTTTTTTTTTTTTTATTCTCTGTTTCTTTGCGTTTTTTTTTTTTTTTTAAATTTTATTCATTTCACTTTGTTGTCCTTTCCATTCAAAATAGTTTGCGTATACGGACGATAATTCAATTACCGTACATTTGAGTCGCTTATGAATGGTGCATTTTTTTTTAACTGAACAAGATTTTATCAAGCCACAACAAATGGGATTGAACCTTGGCTTGGTCGAATTTTAACACATTTTTCATTCGATCGGCTGGGTTATTTGTTTTTATACAATTATCTAATTTTGTTTAGTTTGTTCATGGTTACAGTCGGTTTGCATACCGTTCAAATGAGTACTTTGTACCAATACACACGATTGGTACACAAAACAGAAAGGAAATATTTCCATGAAATGTATGAGTGTGTATTTGAATGTATGAGTAGCACATATTTGGTCAGTCAATAGTTTGGAATTCGAATTTAATCGAAATCCGAATGACTTATGAAATGATATCCAAATGATGGTACAGTTTTGGGAGGCAATCACAACGATCATAAATGCATTTCCGTATCGATGAAAAGAGATGTCAAAAACCCATTTTAAATCGTCCATTTGTTTCCGCTACTGATGCTGATTCGGATGATGAAATTGTTGCGCGGGATGATGATGTTTTTGCAGTTGCAGCTGCACCAACATTGGATTGTTATTAACAGCGCCCAAATTTGTTGATGTTGCATGCGGTACAGAGGCCACTGTGTGTGTAATTGGGAAACACGATTATTCAATTAATCATGATTTTATTTTGTGTGTATAAGTTTTTTGTTTTTCTCTAATTTCGGGAGTGGTTTTTTTTGGTTATATTTACATTTACATTAAGACGGAAGGGTTAAAAATAATGAGAGTGACAGCAATTTAAGAGTTTTAATAATAAAATAAGGCGATAGCATGTAGTCTCTTTATAATTGTAGAAAAATCTATGTATTTTGTTATTGATTTCGTACAAATTCGAAAAATGTACTTTGTCTACATAAATTCTCTGTTTCTGTTTTTTAATTTCTACTTTTCATAGTTCCATTTTCTTCAACTCATTTTACACTATTGAGAAAATTTCTGGATTCATTTGTTCGGTTTAGTATTTTTGTTTAGTTGTTTGTTTCAATTTACAATCTTAAATGCTATTTAGTGTTGTTATATATCCACATGCTATCGGTTGATCAATCACTGTCTCATTCCCTGTCTCTCTACTCCTTCTCTGTCCCTTACTTCAGTATCACTGTATTTGAAATTTTAATGATTGCAAAAGCATTTTGGCATATTGATAGGATGTGTCACGGTGTGTGTGTGTGTATGTGTGTGTATATATGTAACTTTTTTTTTTATAAGATTTTTCTTAAATAGCCTGTTTGAAAAATCATTTATTTTTACTTGTGATTGGTGTGGTAATTTTCATTTGGGTTGAATTTGGTGCGACCGCTATATTTCTTTGTGATGTTATCAAACCACGCGATGCTAATTGTTTTGCATTTATTGTTGATGTTGCTATGGTTGGAACACTTCTTGGTCTTTGCTGTTGAATATGGCCATGGGTTTGTTGAGTTTGATTATTTTGTTGTACACCTAAATTGACATTTACATTACGCAATTGTTGTGGATTTAAACTTTTTACATTGGACGCTACCAGTTGTGCTAATAATTCATTAAAAAATTTCAATTAATTTTTTATGGGAAAAAAAAAATGAAAAAAAAGTGCCTCACCAATTGGCAGTGAAAGTACAGATCCTTGTCCTTGTTGACTGGCTGTTGTTAAGACGACAGTCTGTGTAGTTTGTCCCAATGACACTGGCATTGATTCTATTGATAATTTTGTAAATTTAGGCATTGAATTAAAATTAGATTTAAGTCATTCGATTGAGATATTTAGAGAATACATTTTTGTGGAAATGAAGTGACTGACTATTTTGGAACCATAGCCGGCTGACTTTTTCCATTACAAATAATAGTTGTAAATCAACTATAATCAACTATGTATGCAGTTTACTATAATCGTTTTCAGTTGGTTATTTTGGGACCGTCGGGTAACTGTGATTGGTTTTCATACTGGCTTAGCCAGCCAAACAAGCAGTCACTTTATTTCCACACGGGGAATTAATAATTTTGTTCTCAAACATATGGCGTTTGACAAAAATTGCTTTATTTTTTTTATGCAAATGGCATTGAATATCATCGAATTGAAAAATTTATTTGGGAATTTCATGTCTCTGGTACAATTATTATCATGAAATTTGTCTGAATGTTGTGGTTTTATATTAAATGAATCTTACCAAGTTGCAGACCGGTTGAGTGTTGAGTAGCCGTAGCTACAGTATTTGCCGTTGCACCAGTCAATGATAATGAAATAGGTTGAGCGAGTCCGGGAATTTGAACCTGAAATGTGAGAAATTGGTTTGATTTCATTAAACTAAAAAAAATGAAATATAATCATAATTGAAAAGAAAGCGATTAAAATCGGAGATGTGCCGCATTTTTGAATTTTTCAAGCTGTTAGTATAAAAAAATGCAAAACAAAACGTTATTTTAATCATACCTGTACATTTTGTAAGCCTGGAAAAGTGGCCATGGCTCCCTGAAGACTGCTAAAATTGATTCCATGTAAATTGAGTGTGGTTGTTTGTGGAACTGATTGAGTTGTTTGATTTTGATTGTTTATGTCATTGGAAGGTGCATTGACGATATTTTGTTTTCGTATTTGAAATGCGGATGTTGGTGTTGGTGATTCAGCTGGTTGATGTGTTGGGCTGGACAATGGTGAGGCGGTTGTTCCAATATTATTTTTCGGTGATGGTGTCATAAATGATGATCCAGATGAAAGCGGTGATGGGCCGCACCTAATTTGATTGTTGTGTGGATTTTGTTTGAAGGGGGTGTTTGCCAATATTAGTTTTTCATCATTCATCATTCATCAAACCCGCATACACAAATTGCATTGGAGCGTGTACACAGTTCTTTTATTTATTTTGTTTTTTGTTTATTTTTTTTTTTGTTTTTTTTTTTTTTTGTTTTTTTCCGAAATTCAACACGAACTTACATTGAAACTTCTAAGAAACTTTTGTCGGTGCTTGAAACACGTTCGATGGATCCTGAACTGCATTCATTACTAATGATTGATGTGGTTGGTGACGCAGAACCGATGAATGGAAAGCCCGGTGTTATTGAAAAATTACCTAAATTTGATGACGATGCACTGGATGCATTTGAATCACTGCCCGGTGATGGTGCCGCTAACGAATCACGACGAATTTTATTATTGTTATTCATTAAAATTGTTTGCGGTGGTTGAGCAGAGACTTGTTGCACTTGCTGCGTTTTCAATTGGGCAAAATTAAAATTCGACGGATTTATGGGTGAACTGGACATTAAAGCCGGCGGCGAAGCTAATTGACTAGCTAATGCTGACATTGTAACTCGAACATTCGCTTGTTGATCCGGTTGATTTATTAACACTGCCTGTTAATAAGAAAAATACAGTAAACACATATTTTCACTTTAAATCTATGAAGATTTGAGTTTTTTCATTTCGATTCTATCACTTCTTGCTATTCAGGATTTTATTTTGTTCCTTCAGTTTTATTAAGTTAAAAAAAAAACATTACTTGTTCAACAACGAATAAAAAAAAAATTGAATTTCATTTTGTGTCCTGTTTTGAAAAGAAATGCAAATTAGTTTCATTTAAACAAAATCAAACGCGTCCAAAGTACATTTAGGGGGAAAAACAGTTACATGTATATGACAAACCTGTTGTGATTGTTGCGCACTATTTGCTATTCCAAATAACGAAAATACATCAGATTCAGGCATATATCCGAGGTTGATATTGGGGTTGAAATCAACCGTAGATGTAATCATTTTTACCATCCCAGTAGAGAGAAATCCATGCGAAGTCCAAGGAAAAAAGTTGAAAAAAAAAAAAAAATCAAAACATTAGTATATTGAATATGGATGATTACAGTGTATTGAGAATCAAGCATAAGAAGTTGCATTGACCATAATTTAAAAATAAAATAAAATAAATAAACGGTAAATATTTGAATACAAAATATGACTAGAAATTACTTGAATGTTTGCTTGCTGTATGTGTAGCGATTAACCGCTGAATTGGAATGGTCACCGGTGAATTTGATGGTGTATTTAAGCTATTCACAACGGCTGAACTTGTCATTGCCGCCGGAGCACTATTCAATAAACTTATTATAGCTGCATTATTTGATTTGTGTGTTTGAGCCGTTCCTATTGAAAATGTAATTTATGAATTACAAATATATTAAAAATCATAAAAATTATCGGGATTTTACACAATTATCTCACTTTAATCTTGCATTTTTTTTCTCATTTTGACGATTCTTTCTTCTTTTTCTTATTCAATTTAAAATAATAACTAAATATCTAATGATTTACCTGCTTGATTTTGTAATGAATGTGTTGGTGATTGAATAATGCCAGGCGTCATCAAGGCGTTAATTTCATTTGAACTTCCAGGTACCCCAATTGTTTGCGGGACCGTTTTATTTGATATCTTAGCCTTTAAGGCAAAATTGAAACAAAACAAAAATAAAATTAGAATGAAGATTATGTTTCAATATTGATTTGAATTTATATTTAATTGATATTTTTGCTTTTTTTCAATAGAGACATTTTTTTATAGAAATGTCTGAAAAATGTCTTATCGAAATCCTTACCAATAATGGTAAACTATTTGTTGCAATCCCTTGTGAAGAATTTGAATTTGTTTGATTTTGCGCTTGTTGTGATGTGATTGTGGCAACACCTACTGAACAAGTACAATGGTGGAAAATAAATATATGAAATCAGTGAATAATTGAATTGATTTACGAAAAAAAAAAAAAATACTTTTCTGGATGTTTTTCTAAAAAACTAAAATTCTAATTTTTATTGTTAACAATTACTTACGAGAAATATTACCATTAGCTGGTTCTTGTACAACAACAACAGAACCATTTGCTATTTTCAAATGTGTTGGCTGAGACTGTGATGGTCCGGGCATATCAGCAACAGCAACGCTTTGTGTGGATGTTGGCGATTTTAGTGTGATAGCGGCCTAAAATGAATTTATATCATAATCATTTAATAAATGGAACATTTTGTTTGAAATTCAATTGAAATGCATAATTTTTTTAAAATATGATTGCAATAGGTACCTTCTGTTGATTATTAATTTGTGATGCCAAATTTTGCGGTTGGCTTTGTGGATTGTTTGGATTGGATTGTTGTTGTTGTTGTTGCTGTTGCTGTTGCTGTTGTTGCTGTTGTTGTTGTTGTTGTTGTTGTTGTTGTTGCTGTGGCTGTTGCTGTTGTTGCTGTGGCTGTTGCTGTGACTGTTGCTGTGGCTGTTGCTGTGACTGTTGCTGTGGCTGTGGCTGTTGCTGTGGCTGTTGCTGTGGCTGTTGCTGTTGCTGTTGCTGTTGCTGTTGCTGTTGCTGTTGCTGTTGCTGTTGCTGTTGCTGTTGCTGTTGCTGTTGCTGTTGCTGTTGCTGTTGCTGTTGCTGTTGCTGTTGCTGTTGCTGTTGCTGTTGCTTTCTTTGTTGTTGTTGTTGTTGTTGTTGTTGTTGTTGTTGTTGTTGTTGTTGTTGTTGTTGTTGCTGTTGTTGTTGCTGTTGTTGCTGCTGTTGCTGTTGCTGCTGTGGCTGCTGTTGTTGCTGTTGTTGCTGCTGTGGCTGTTGCTGTTTCTGTAGTGGCAGTAATGAAATCGGTATTGCTGATTGCAGAAAAGGAAATTGGTCATTTATATTGAGCATTCCTGCTGTGTATGAAACGATTGGCCTGTGTCCAGGTGCAACATGTGTAATTTTTACTGATTTTCGTCCTTCTTCGGTGAATATTTCCGTAAATTGTTGAATATATCGATGGGCATGTGTTTTGCTGCCCAATTTAAATTGGCAAGCTTCACCATTTCGTTTATTCATTTGATAATCACGATCCACATATAATTCACCTAAATATTCCGAATCTGAAAGTCGCTGATAAATCGATAATTTTATATGATAAACACGTCCATTTCCTCGATCCGTTTCCAAAGTATATTCTTCAAGCAATATTGGCGTACAGTCTTTTGAGTCTCTTGGTTTTTCGTATGCTTTTGCCAATTCTTCGACATTACAATTTGATGGTGGCCGAAGTGTCGTTGGTAAATCAAGATTTGGTGTGCGTATTGGTTTCACAACCTCTGCACCTCTTCGTGGTATTTTCCATGATATATTCGAACTATTATCAAATTGATTTAATAATAAATGACGTGGCCGTTGCCTCGCCCGGATTAAATATTCGCTTAACTCCAAACCATGTGTATGCGAAAATTGATCCGTTTTTCGCTTTCGATTGATGGCCACCTGAGTGAATTTTCGCATTTGTCGTCGTATCGCAAATGTGTTCCACATTTGACGTTTATGTTGGCTATAAAATGCTTTTCGTGCTACTTTTGGACTTGGATCTAAGCATAATGGTGGCGCTGTTGCCAATACCATATTACTTTCCAACGCAACACGATCTTCATGTGTAAAATCCTCCTCATTTGATAGCACTTTTACATCGGCCAATAGCATTTGTGTGGTGGGTTTTAATAGAACATAATAATTATCACAGCATGCAGATATTGGAAACGATTGACGATAATCACGCACTTCAAAAATTACACAGCCCGAATAGAATGCATTTGGTGCATATGACAATAATAATTTCATATACAAAATCGGCAATTCTTCTTTATTTATCGATTCCAAGAGATCGCCATTCTCGTATGGCCAACGGATCGTTTCCCACAAATGTTCTTCTTTGTCTTGCCGAACATTTTTCACATTATTCAATTCGGTAGCACCATATAATTGACTCTTCGTTAACTATATCGAAAATGAAGAAGAAAAAAAAAAACAAATAAATGAATGAATGAATGAAGAAAAGGATACACAAACAACCACATAAATTGAAGATTCTTATCCTATCATTGAAATCCAAACGACAAAATTACAAATAAATGAGGCCATATAAGGTGTCAACGGACAAAACTTTGCTCGTCCGTCCGTCCGATTCAGAAGGTTCGGACGAACGTACACACATGAAAATGTACGAAACCGAATTACGGACGGACGGACACACATTGTCCGTTTTTTCCTCGGACACATTTTTTTCGGACGGACGGACAAAAATCTCAATGAAAATAATTCGGACAACTTAAGGACGGACGGACGGACATGTACATTTTTGGTACAACTTCATAAACTGTTATATATTATATATATTCAATAAATTGTTGTTAAATCTTAAATTGTCAGCAATATGTTGACAAGGTCGGCAAAATGAGTTTTCATTAATTTTTCGTTTTGAATTTGCTGACTTTATATTTGGAAAGCCAACCGTGTTTATTATTTAGTAGTAACTTATGATTTTATCGTAAACGAAAACAATAGTTCCGTATTTTATTCATTTGCTCTATTCATTTTTTTTTTTTTTTTTTTTTTTTTGATTTTGCCATTCAGATGTCGACTTAGTGAATTTATAAGAAAAAATATTTTAAAATTTTACTTACATTTCGATTGAATATACTATGAAGTCCATCGTATCTTTTATTTTGTGGCAGATATTCTTGCCGAAATGCTAAAGAGTATCCTTTGTTACCGGGATACAAATTTAAAATGACAGTGTTTAAATTTTCTCTGGCTACCAGCGTTTCCAAGACGAATGATCGGCTCTTTAGTTTAATCTATGGTGAAAAATGGACAAAAAACAAATGAAACATTAGATCAGAGATTAAGGTCGAATATATACAATTCGGTGGTTTGATATAAATTTGTGTTTCATAATATTGTTGTAATTGTTCGTTGATTCATGAAAATGATCATTTTTTATTTATATTGACACTTATGCTTATGGACATCTATGGGAATTTGCATAATATTATCGAATGTATACGAATTTATCATTGGAGCAAATGCATTCGTAATCATTTGCTAATACCGCGGTATTACACGCGTGCAAATGTCCATAAGCGCATTCGAAAAATGTATGAAAAATTCGTAAAAATTGGTGAGAGTTGAATTCCCCTAGATGGATATATTATTACATTTTTTTTTTTTTTTTTTTTTTTTGTAAATAAAATATTTTCGTGATTTATTTAATTTCAAAATCATTTATTGGATTATTCTATTCATTGAACATAAAATCATTCAATACTCACCCTATTATCTACCTGCGTATCCTGAATATCTTTAAGATATAAATATACATACAATTCCCTAAGTTTTTCATGAATATCAAAAAATTCTGAATCTGATGTGCTCCCGGACATCGATTTATTTGATGGAGGCTGAAGAACACGTAAACAATAATAAAGAGAAGAAAAAAAAATTAATTCATTATTCATTGGGTAAATGACGAAAATCAATATCACATTTACATAAACTTTGTGAAAAGGCAATAAATGAGATAAGGTTCAAGAAGAATGTCAAGGTCTTGAAAAAATAAAATTTCATCATTTCTTCCTCATCACGAAATTTCTCGAAAATATACATATCACGAAAAATGTACCTGTTTTTCTGACGTTGTTGTAGCATTCGCACAGTCGGCATTAATGCTAATCCCGCCGCCACCGCCACCATCGTGTATTGAAGACGATGCTGTCGATGGTGTTTGTTTCGAAGCCGACAAACGATCAGTGCTGAATTGAAATACAAACACAAATTAAAATCAAAATATCATTCAATAATCCATTTCCAATTTTTCAATTGGACATGATTGTGTTGTGACGAAAAAGTACCTGTTGTTATTGGTTCGGCTATGCGATGTGACGGTTGCCGCAGATGTAGAATGCGTCGTCATCGTTGAATTCGAATCGTTTGATGAAAAATTTTGTACATTTTGCACATTTTGATTACTATTAAATGTCGTGTGACGGTTTTGATGTTGTATTGATGGTATTCTGAAAATGTTAGAAATTTTGTGTAATGTTATCATTTCTATTTTGCAATTATCAAATTTCATTTAATTTTCCAGGGGATATTTTCCAATTTTTTTTTTTTTTTTTTTTTTTTTTTTTATTCAAACATCCAGTTTAAGATTGAAAAATATGTTTACCGTGTGGTTAATGTTGTCGTGGTATCGGTCACAGCGGCTGTATGATGTCCTTTTATTTTGTTAAGTGCATCGTTTACCTTAAACTAATTGAGAAGAAAAATGAAAAATTTTAATTGATGAAGAAAATGTTGATAGAAATGTATAAGAAAGAAAAAAAAATGTAATAATTTACATCTGATTCCTGGCATGACAATTCCAAACTTTGCATCGTGAAAAAACAGAAAAGAACAACACCAATTGTGTTATTTTGGTCGTCATTCAAATTCAAAATCCCAGCTCACTTTGGCCAGGACTCGAATTTACCTGTAAAATTCAATAAGAAAATTTTTATGATAAAACTATATTTTGATTTTAAATTTCTTTAACTTCATCCATTCAGAACAATTAAAGATTAATTTAAAAGAAATGAATATTGTCCTGAAATGAGGAATTAAATGTGCAACAGTCTAATATGCAATTTAATGACCTAGAAATTAATGCATACAGTTTTGATAGTACCAATAAAACTCCGTTCTTAAAAGTGAAATTTAAACATTTCAATTTGGAAATGAAGCAAATTAGCTTCAGCCAATTTATTACTGAAATCTTTCGAATATGAAGCGCTGACTAGATATTAAATTGATTGATAAATTTCTTTGAATCATTTTCACATCATCTTAAAGAGAACAACACCAACTGTATTGAGGAGAGTTCTTAACTCTTGGATTAACTTTCTTTTCCCTGTGTTTCAGGCTCTCTCACTAATTTCAAGTTCTGCACATTGTAGCACTTGCCATTTGAAGGCTAATTTAAATTTAAACTCAATTTGCATTGAAAATACAATAACATGTACATGAACATGACATAAATATAAACATTGCACATTCGAAATGATTTTTTAAAGTAAATAAAATAAAAGAAGAAATATTTTCCAATAAGATGGTCAATTCTAGTATATAATACACATTTATGTTTCACATCAAAAATTGGTTAGGAAATTTTATCTCACACATTTGGTATACCGTTGGTATTACACACATAATAAATATTTTTTTCTTTGGTCGTCGTCGTTGTCGTTGTCGTTGTGGTCGTCGATGTTTTTAATTCTATAGAAATGATTAATTTTGCTGAATACGAATTTATGTCTTTATTAAAGCCACATTTCTTGTTCTTTCAACCGAACGCGCGGAGAAAAAAAAAATGCATGTATCTCAGAATCTTTATTTATTTATTTATTAGCTTTCGCACGTACCTCTACAAAATCACCACATAATTTCCTTTTGTCTGCTTGTCGAGTACTGTTCTATTTCGACTAAAAATTCGTCGATTATGTGTACGTCTCACAAGCGTGTATGTTTTTTTTTCTGTCTTTAAATATTACTTTATTATTCTTTTTATCGAAAAAAAAAAAAAAAAATGTTGCACTTAAATTTCGTAATTCGATTCGTTTTTCTTTTTAATTACAGGATAGAGTTTTTTTACCGAAAAATTATTACAAAAAAAAATTTTTTTTTTTTTTTTGCTCGCGCGTACTACAAACACACGTATTTGGATTATGTGTGATTGTGTTGAGACTTATTGTCAATACACGGATACATGTATACACACATACACTAAGAGAGAGCGCGAGAGAGATACTAATAAATGCGTTCAAATACAAAACACACACATTGCTCAATGTGGCAGCGTGTTGTTGTTGGCAGTTTGATTACATTTTTTGCATGAATTACTTGTTTCTTCTCTGGACATTTCTGGCAAAAATCGTCTTCGCACATTATTTTTTTTTTTTTCATTTATTAATGGAAAATTCTATTTCAACTCGAAAAAATGATGCTAATTGAAGAAAAATAAAGAAATAGAGTGAGCGAGAGATCGAAACAAAATTTCGATGTCTGTTTGGGACGTCAGTGTGACCATGTTTGGCGGTGTTTTTATTTATCGAATAGTTCAAGCACAAATTCCATTGCATTCAACAATGTATCTTATTATTATCTGTAACAATTTGATAAAATGAATATTCCGCACTATAAACTTTTAATTGGAATTGAATATTCTAATTAAATAATGAATCGTCTTTCAAGATCAAGAATCAAGAATCAAGAAAAAGGGAAAAAACTATTTGTACACCTCAAAACAAATGTCATAGGGAAGGCCATGTACACATTTGTACCAATACACATGCAGTATATCATTGTTGGAATATTTTTTCTTAAATTTTCTTCAGCAACTATTGCTGTTGTTCATTTTTACATGTGTTGCTTAAATAAAAAAAAAAAAAAAAAAAAAAAAAAATCAGAAATTGTTTTCCTTTTGATTATAGAGTCTCATCATTTGATAAAACACATTTTTTGATTTGTTTGTATTCACATTAGCAAGGTTTTCTTAGCAAATCTCTTATTCACGCTATTAACGTTGCCTTTTGCGCTTGTAATAGTGTATATTTTATCTGTATATTCACAAAAACACACAATATGTACGAATGTATTGTCTTCATTCGTCGCGTTTTCGATTCAAATAGTTGCACGTATATAAAATATGATCGAAAGGAGAGCAAACGACCAAGCGAAAAGAATCGAAACGGCAATGTTTAACGGTATTGAGAGAGAGATTGATAGAGAGAGAGTGCAAGAGAGAGAGAGTGAGAGAAAGAGAGCGAGAGAGAGATAGCAAAAGAGAGAATAATAAAGATCACATATACTAAATATAATTCCAACAATGAACGAAAAAAAAAGAAAAAAATATTATTCTCTAAAAACGTTTGGATAAACACACTCACACAAAATCTTTTTCCGAACATTCGTTTCGCAATTCAAAATAATATCTCAATCAACAATTTTTTTTTATTTTTATTTTTTTTTTTTTTTTCAGACCAATAACAACAAAATGCGTAACTGCTCGATCAGTGTGAAATCGTCGATAAAATATTGGATTTATTTTTACCCATCAATCAAATCACATAAACATTTACGATGAAGTATCAACAGAATGACATTTTTCATTAGATGCACAGTGTTTGTATCATGATCTTCTTAAATTACGCACTTTAGTGATATAAAATCTTCTGTTCACAATGATTTTTCACTATCAATTCGTTTTTGTTTTTTTTTTTTTTTTCAATTATTTTTTATTCAAAATATTTCATACAATGAAATAACAAATTGTCCAGAAAAACACACAACATTCATAAAAAGACAGAAATATTCACTACATCGAAAATGCGTTGTTCTCAGTTTTAAGCGCAATGTCTTCACTTTTGTTATGATTGATTGTTTCGATTGAATTTTTTTCTTTTATGGTTAATTGTTATTTGTTCGTATTTCTTGGAATATTCATTGTTTCATTGTCACAAATTTCAGTTCATTCGCATCAAGTCGGATTTTTGGCGATTATAAATGATGATGCGAACAAATTAGCACTGTGTGTGACACCAAAAACAAAAAGTAAGAAAAAAAAAAAAAAGTATCTAAACTCACTGCCCTGACTTCGAATAGTCCGGTGTAAAAATGTTATATTCGTGATACATTTAAAATTATGTTGTATGTAGGAATGTTTTGATTTTTATCGGCAAAATTCCAAAATTTTCCGATTTCTGGCGGGAGTATTATTTGTTTTTTCTTTTACTACTAATTCTCTATTCGCAGATATATATTTTTTTTCGCTTACTTTTATTATATTATTTACTGTCGTCTACATGAAATTGTACCAGTCTAAACACTAGTGACACCGCATGCAGAACGAGCGAATTGGGGCGAAAATCCATGCATACATACACACACACACACACACACACACACACACACACACACACACACACACACACACACACACACACACACACACACACACACACACACACACAGCACACACACACACACATGAGTCGTTCGGAAACCATTTGAAACTGATCCAGTGAAAAGTTTGATTTCAACACAATTGGTGTGTTGTGTTTTTATTAACAAACGAATTGACATATCGTTAGTGCAGTTGACTGTGATAATTCGACAATACTGAAATCCCGAATAAACTCAAAATTTTTCTATGGGAAATTTCAAAAAAAAAAAAAAAAAAAAAAAAAATCAAATTAGATTCCATAATATTTCCGTAAAAATAAGATTATTCGTTAAAGATATTTCAATAAATCTCAAATCATTTCGAGACTGGACAATTTTTTGTTTCGAACTTCAAACTATACTGTATTATCGTTGAATAAAAAAGAAGAAAAAACAGTAGACGATGGTTGAAAGGAAATAACTGATCCGATTTTTATATGAGAATGAAGAAAAGTTCTTGGTATGACATTTCATCATATTGAATCGTTTTGATAGGAATGCATGACAACAAATGCAAGAGAAGTGAGAAGCAACCAAAGAGAATAAAAGAGAAAGAGACAGAGAGAGAGAGAGGGAGAGTAAGTGAGTGCAAATTAAAAAAAAACACCAACATATGCTCATGCAGTGCACAAACACAAATAAATCAATGGAATAAAATCACGTAAAGTCAAGTAAGTTGAAATAGAATAAGTGCAACAGCAGAAAATACTAATGAAAAACTGTAAAAACTTTTTTTTTCTCTCTCTCTCTCTATTTTCTTCCGTTCAGTTTGAAAGAAAACAATTGCAAGAGAAGAAACCGTGTTTCAAAATCAGTCAACATCGTACTCACCATTACTGCATGAGCGATAAATTACAAAGTGAAATCAAATTGCATCGATACTGCGTGCTAAACTAAATAAAAAAAAGAGAAAAAAAAATACACTACAAACGAATACAAAAAACAAGTAAATTATCGACAGTGTGGATCATTTTTGATTATTTTAAGAACAATTACAAAATATTGGTTTGAACTTTCACAGCAAAGATGACAAATGATAAATGAAACATTTACATTGTTCGTTTTGGTGAGAGTTGATGTAATTTAATTTGATTCGATTTGTCATTGAATTTCCAATTTGCATACTAAAACATAACACGCTGTTTCAGCTGATTTCTATCCAGTAACCGAACAGTCAAAAAGAAGAACACAAACAAAAAAAAAAAAAAAAAAAAAAAAACACAACAACATCGACTGATAATTGTTGTTGCGTTGTTGCATTAGTACGGTTATAGTTTGACGTGAAATAATATTGCATTAACATCAACCGAACGCATTTTGTTTATATTGTGTCAATAAACGTTGAATACAAAAAAAAAAATCTGTCAAGAATAAGAAGAATTCTATAGCAACAGCCACAACGAGACATACAAACCAGTTCAGTTACATGTTTTCTTACGTTATTTTGTATGGTATGGTTTGTAAATAAATTAAACGAGAAAAATGTCATCTTCATCGCTTGAATCAATTATTGTGAATGCCAAACGATTGGCGCAACGATTAAAAAGTCGAGAAGCGGATGCTGATCGCATTTTGGCCGAAGCTGAAGAGGTTAACAATCAATTGGAAACAATGCGACAGGTTTTTTTATTTAATTTTTCTTTTTTTTTTCTGAAATTAATATTTGTTGTCCATCGAATGTTGTTTGACAAATTTGTTTGTTTTTTTTTTTCATTTTTTTTTTTTTTTCTAGTTTAAGGACGATTTGGATCTATTGAATAGTATGGCTCGAGACAAATCCAATGCTCAAATGATTCATCAAATCAATCAAGAAAATCCACAATTACGTGAAATGCATACCGAAAATATGAGATTGAGAGTATCACTAGAAGATCATCAACGCGCCTTGGAACACATTATGTCAAAATATCGTGAGCATACACAGATAGCTTTGAACAATTCTAAACTCAATTTTCAAGAATTATTCAAAGGTGAAACGGAAAAGAGTCTGGTAAGACAAGTGAACGATTTTCTATTTAAAAAAAAAATTTCGCGTCGTCAATTTTCACCTCATTTGAAATGTTATTTTGGTTTTTCAGATAATTCAACGACAAGAAGAGAAAATTCAAGAAATGATTGCAGTAATGCAGAAAGCAGCAACAATAGATGACAGTGATTTTGAGCAAAACATAAAGAAAGATCGTGAAAATATAAGCCGATTGATTGTTGAGAATCAAGGTTTACGTGAATTATTGCAAATTTCACAAAAATATGGCAATGCGGGAGCGGTAAGCAATAACAATGCCAATGAAACGAGTAAAATAAGCGTCGAAACGCAAACCGATTCGAATGCAAATCAGTGTTAAAGCTATGTAAGAAACATCGAATCGCAGCTAATTAGACAGGTAATGATTTTTTTTTTTTTTTTTTTTTTTCAATCTAAACATGAAAATATGTTAATATAACAAGATTCAGTAAATAATCGAACCACAATCCGTATTGAATTAGTTTTTTTAGGGATTGCATTAATTTTCACACTGAATTCCAATTTCAATTCAATAAAATTCGTTAAAAATTACCAAAATTACATGCATCTATTGTGAAATAACAGTTTTAGTTAGATGACATCTGAATTAATTTCATAATTTGACACTTTTAGCTTGAAATTTTTATTATTATTATTATTTTTTTTTTTTTTTTTGTTTAATTTTTCTCTCTAAAATTGTGTTTTAATGGCTTACACATGAATTTCACCAAATTGCTATAGTAAAAATGATTACGTCAATTGCATAATATGTGCATTATTATTATAAATATAATTTTGTTACATATTGTTTTCTTATAGGAATGAATCAAAAAGAAAAATGAAAAATATCAAGAAAGTGAAATAGAAGGAGGAGAAAATGGAAGAGGAGGATGAGGATGGGACAAAATGAAGCACATACAAATGTTCATCTGCCAGTGACCATTAGTAAGGATTCCATTCTAATCGCATCGTATCTGATCGCACCTTCCTTGCAATTTGTATTATAAAAAAAACAGCAACAAACACAACAACAACAAGAACAACAAAAAAAACCAATTTAAAATTTCAATCAATCAATCAATAGACCATTAAAAAATAATTATTAATAATTAAAATGAAGAAAAAACAAATATATATATATATATATAACAAACCATAATTTCAAGATAAAAGTGCAAAATTTATATTTGATGTCTTAAATGAAATAGAGAGTTTATCATTAAATATAAATTAATGGTGACAAAATTTAATTTCATAGCACCAGACATAAACACACTATTACACCTGAACACATTCTCCTTACAAATGTCTGACAAATGTAAGATCTTAAATCAAGTCTTAATGAGAACGGCCGAATGAATTTTTCATGATTTAGCTGAAATTTAACACAAAGAGATTGATTGTATTGTTACAGAAAAAAAAAACAAACAAACAAACAAACAAACAAATAAATAAAACAATTCTAATGAAGAAAAAAAAATCAAATTCTATGATATTTATAATTAAAATGATACCAATGAGATTTCAACGTGATTGAATTTATTTTTCTTTTTTCTTTTTTCTTATCATAATTTTTATGGGCTTTTATTTTTGACTATTTCATGGGCCTTTATTTTTCGAATCAGTCAAATTCATGTTATTCGTGTCATTTTCATGATATTATGATAGCAAAGAAATAGCAAAATGAAATCAGTGATTACAAACAGATTAGTGAATTGAGACGACAATGAAAAAATTCGAAAACATTAGAATAAATTGTAAATAACCAATTATATTTGAACCGTTGAAATGAAAAAAAAGAAAATCTTTTGAATTAGAATAAATTGAAGTAAAATGTAAACATGAAAAACTGCCAGAAAAAAGTGAAACACAACTCATTTGCAAATTTTCTTTCAAGTTTCACTTTGGTGTACAAACATGTTCATGTTTCGTTTATATTTATTCTAAATTTAAATGGTACTCTTTCATCTCAATGGTTCATTTACAAGTGCAATTAATATTCTAAATAATTGTATGAAAATTGCCGTTTTCACTGTGATGTTTTTCCAATTTAATCCTTTATTATAATTTTTCTTTAATCTATTGTTTTTTCTGGGCTTAGATTGGGATTATTTCAATTTTTTCTTCTTTTGTCATTATTTTTGTTCAATTTTATTCTTTTGGTCTACAAAATTCAGTTTAAAAAAATGTCTTCAACATTTTTTTTTTTCTTTTTTTTTTCAGTTTAAACAATATTCTAGATTTTCCTGCATGAAAATGAGTAAATGAATGTGTGAATGCAAACCGTAAATTTCTCAAAATTTAACTAAATTTCATCTTTATTTCGATAGAAATTTTACAAAGTCGAAAAATTTAAATTAAATTTATTAATTCTATACTCAATGATTCAATCATGTATGAAATTGAATACGTAATTTACGCTCAGACTCAGTTGAAATGTGATTGATGGTTGTGCCCTCAGTTGGGTTCAACAATTTCCAGTAGTATTATGTAGAGTGTGAAAAAATTTGCATTTTTAAAAATTTCATTTCGAATCATATGAATTGAAGTAATTATTCAAACAATCAAAATCAGGAATGATTGTTTGATTGGTATATTCTTTTTTTAATGTTTTACATTTCGAAATGATTTGCATACGTGATTTTTACAAGTTGCAGATTGTTCTGTAAAATTTGTGATACATAAGAAATAGGTCATTCGTAGAGAGTCTTTTAGTTTGGATAGAAAAAAAAAAAAAAAAAAGAACATAAAGATCTGGCTTTGAAAGAACAAAAATCGGAACTATTTTTTTGTGTGGTAAAAATCTGTTGAAGACGAACGACGAAATTACAATGGATTTGACTGGTAAGTTTCGGGGAATTTAAATGAATGTGATCCGGTTCCATAGATGCTTGGTAGCAGACCAGCATTTGGTACTATATTCCATGACAGTGTGAGCGTGACGTTTTTGTGACCCCTGATCAGAAAGCAAAAAAGCAAAACAAAATTAAATCATTTTGAACGAGACAATGGAATTATGTAAATAATTTGAAATATTTTCATAAAACATACTTTAAACCATTGCCATCATCCCAGAAATAGTATTTTGTATTTAAATTTTTGTAGTCAAGCAGCGTATTTTCGCCACGTAACAAAATTTTATCCCAAAGCACCACTTGATTGAGTTCATTGTCTTTTGTTTTATATTCAGCCGTTAAGTATAAAAATAATTCTTTAACATTCCAATTGAATAGTTTGGTTAAATCGGCTTTTAGGTCAAATGTAAGAAAACCCAAATCTTTTTTCTCACGCGACGCACTGTAATCAGGTACATTTTTCCTGTGAGAATGAAAAAGAAAAAAAAAAAAAAAAAAGAAAAAAACGAAACAAAAATACATTTTAAGAAGAAAATCAAATGTTCTCTCGCTTTGTCCGTTTGAATTGAAAGAAGATGAAAAATAAATAATATTTTATTCATTTACTCACACCAGCACTTTAACTGTATTGATATCTACTGTTGTGTTATAGTCCAGGAACACGGTGGATAAAAAGCAACAGAATGTTAAACATGCCAATACGCTCAATGAGTATGCAAATATTGCATTTCCTCGTGATAAAACTGTATGCATTATGATGTTTTTACTTTAAATTGAATTCTCTCCTTGAAGCCACTCCACACGAATCCTGAAAAATGCAGAAATATTTAAAGACATTTTAGTATTGTGTTTTTGAAAATCAAAAATTACAGCATGAAGAATATTTTTGTTTGAGATTTCATTTGTTCACATTTCTTATCGAATTAAATTATCAAATCCTAAGCGATTAACTTACAGTTTTTCAATAAAATTGATTTGTACAAAGAACAAAAAAAAAAAAATTCTCACTCTTGATTCTAGTTGACAACGTCAACGTACATACATGCTACTGATGCGTCTATGCACAATATGTTCCTATTATTTACCTATTTGAATGTTTTCTTTTTTTTTCCTTTATTTTCGCCACGAATTTCGTATTTCAGTTTCAATGTTAAATTTGCTGTTGGATTTTCAATGTTTTTGTATTGGCTACTGTGCCGTTGCGTGTATTCAAGCATTTGCCGACACGTCAATGATTTAATGTTTCGATAGAAATACCAGCAAGTACACAATTATTATAATCGTGTCATTTTGACGTTTCTCGCGCAACGTTAAAGCTTACATTCCTCTATATTTTTATGTTCAATCAAATATTTGACACTTCATTTCGCCACAACTTTTGTTGAATTGTCAAATATTTTAAGTTTTAACAGTACAACTTTATTTTATGCATATTGAATTGAAAGAAAACAATTAACTTGAAAAAATGCCCAATTCTTGAAACGAGAAATAAATTAATTAAATTTAGTAAATTAAGTAAATCATTTGAAATTTAATTAAAATTTTAATCGAAAAAAATGCAAATAATATTTTAATGCTGCCATCTATTAGTGAGCTTATTTACTGATTATATAGAAAGCTATATAAAGCGCTAAATATTTTTTTTTTTTTTTTTTCAATTTTACATTTCAATCAATTAAATTTCAGTTTTGAATGAATGAAATTTCTTTTTTTTTTAAATCAATTGAATTTCTCTCGGTTGTCAAGCAGATATAATGGAATGAATGACATTTTTTACGTATATAGTATTGAAGGATATATTTTCGATGGCTATTTTTTCAAACAGAACTGGGTATGAACGACTATGATCGATCGCTCTTATTAGATTTTTTTTTCATGATCGGTCGATCTTTCGTTCAAGGTATCAGTTCGTTCGGACGTGCGGACGTTCGGACGTTTGGACGTTCGGACGTTTGGACGTTCGGACGTTTGGACGCTCTATCGAATAACTTTAAGAGTTCAAATATTCGTAATATCATTGCAGCTGAGAAAAAAGTAGAAAATTCTGTGTGAAAATTATTTTAAAATAGAAATTTTATTTAAAAATCACACGAATATCCCCAAATTTTTCAATAAATGTTTATGTGCAAATTTGCACATGAATGATAACATACATTAAATTTTAATCTACATAAGTCCCATCAATAAATTTGTCCATTGATCTTAGCCTAAAATAAATGTTTAGCACTTTTTTTTTTTCATGTGTTTGTCTATTCCTAATATTGCTATAAATAAAAGAACTCTTAAGAAAAATTCATTCCAATTGTGCCACTGATGTGAGAATTTTAATGAATAATAGAGAAGAATGTTTTTGGTGACGGTAACATTTTTCAATTCATAATTTCCTATCTGCGAAACCGTGTATATTTATAAATCATATTTTTATCACAAATTCAATAACACATTTATACCAAATCATGTTTTGATAAAAGCAAAAGAAAAAACGATCACCGCTTAAGATTATATATATGGATCGTTGCAAAGATATGAAAATTTTGAGTTGCAACAAAATATAATTTACGCAAATGAGATTTCTTAAGCCACATTTCTTTCTATTTATTTTCTATTTCACATGTTAAGTTTCAATGAAATACTATTAAATGAAATGAAATGAAAAATAGCCAAGTTTAACGGAAAAATTTTGTATTTATTTTGAAATTTTGTATTTATTTTGAAATTTCGTATCAGAAAGACCTTTTGACCAGCAATGGTAAGATAGTTTTCAGGTTACTAAACTTGCATGAAATGTAGAAAAATATCAAACTAAATGAAGAACATATCATTTGCAAATTTGTGTTATAGTAAGACCCCAATTTTCGTTTATATCTAGCAAACTATAAAACAAAAATATCTATCTCGCTTGATAATGTGTTCACAAAAATAATTCCGGCCATTTACATTTACCAAAATTATAAAAAATTATCCATAAACTGGTTTCCCATATAAAATATCATTTAAATAATAAATTAAACTGAAATTCAACTTCATCCCAAACTGCGTTGTTAGATCGAAATTTTCAACTAAATTTTAAAATTCTATATTTGGGGGTTTTTTTTCTGTCTTTTTACTAATATTTATTTCATTTTCTATAAAACCAAAGCCTCCTTTGCATTTTTCGAAGAACATTAGCTCGAAGCTAATGATTCTGCTAGTGAATGCAATATTGTTAAAAATCGTCCGAATAATCAAGCGTTTAATGTGAAAAACAAATCCACTTATAATATTTCTAAAGGCGTGGTTAAAAGCGTGATTAATAGCCATGCTTGAAATATTAATTTCATGCTTCTGTTCTTTCAAAGTTTATCCATTTGATATTTATAAAATTTGAATGGGAAACCCCGTGTACGAAAAAAACATGACTATTATTGACTATTATGATGAAATCGATTATTATGTAGGTAATAAAATTGCACATATGCTTTTTTAACAGAATTATCGTAGTAACCGTACATCTTCCATACTCTTAGAACATCAACTTTTTTTTGCACACAGGACATTAGTTTAGTAAAAAATTAATGAAAACATATAGGGCATAAAAATATAATGCACTACACATAACATCTTTTTTCAAATCAAAATACTCTGAATGATTTAATGAAAATGTCTGCTCGATATTACATAATCTTTGGAAAATGATCGAAATGTTTATACTATGATTAATCGTACTTTATAATATAAAATACTCATTTTCTCTTCCTTTCGTTTTCCTTTTCATATCTCTATATGAAAACATGGATCTTTCACGCATTTGTGAAATAATTTTAATCATTTAGCAGTATTGCCACTCACTCAATTGCTTTTTTATTTATTTCATATTACAAGAGTATTATTTAGCAATGAATCAATGTATATATATATTTATATATATAAATAATATTCACGCCATATGCCGTACAAAGCTCAAAAATAAATTCAAACATTCATTAATTGAAATGACAGCATACAAAAGGCAAAATGCAATGAAGCTGTTTTTTGGCATTACAATTTTCTATTTGTTTTTCTCTTTCTCTCACTCTCTCGCCGTCTCACTCTCTTACTCTCTCGCTGTCTCACTCTTTCACTTTCTCGCTCTCTCACTCTCTCACTTTCTCGCTGTCTCACTCTTTCACTCCCACATTCTCTTACTCTTTCCATCTCCCGAACTGCTCGTATCACAGCTCATTCTATATTTTTGCTCTCATTTCATCGCTAATAAATAGTTTTGTCAACAAATTATTCATTTTAATTTTTTATGCGTGTGGAAACAGCGACAAGAAATTCAATACATTTAATATAAATTTCACATTACTTAATTCATATTGCATAAAATGCATTGTATTGTTGTCAACTTGCTAATTAGTCGTTCTCTGGTATACCCGTGGTCTCTGTGTTTTACCATTTTGTCAGTATGGCAACATTTTGCATTTTATTTATACAAACCGAACCAATTATTCAAATGAACATTTCAAGTCTGGCGGAATGAAAATCAACAGCAATAAATTTTAATTAAATAAAAAAAGTAGAAAATGGCATTCGAAATGTTGGTCAAATTCATTGAATCTATTTCCATACTGCTTATTAATTTTTTTTTTTCCCCCATTCGTCTAACGTGTATCATTGGGAATTTATTATTTATTGGAAAATTCAATGAAATATAAACATTCTGTTGAAATTTTATTTGATGAAAAACAAGAAAAAAAAAAAAAAAAAATTTGTGTAACATTTCGAATGAAAAAAAGCACTCACCCACTGTACGTTTTTCGTAAAACCATTCCAAAGAATGAATGGATGACTGAATTAAATTTATTTCTTTCACATAAAGAAATCTACGATACAACTTGATATAATGAGGTTTTCTCACTAAAATTGATTCCTTCGCTCTCAAGGTGTCTCTATCTTTATATATAGACATCTGTTCTTTCGTTCTCCCTCTTAACTCTTTTACTGACTCTTTCTTAACTCCTTTCTCTTTTGTTTTCTCTCCTCCTCTCTTTCTCTCTCTCTCTCTCTCTCTCTCTCTCTCTCTCTCTCTCTCTCTCTCTCTCTCTCTCTCTTGTCTCTTGGATTTTTAGGCAACTTCTTACGATGCGCCACTGAAATGTTATTACATTTTTAATATATTTTAACAACATAAACGAAAATGTTGGAAAAATGCATCAATCGATTTACTTCTATTTGCTCACTATTTCTCGGTAAAGTATGTGCATTTTTCAGACTATGCCATTCAAGGCAGACAAAAAAAAAAGATTGAATATGCACAAAACAGACGAGAAAAAAACTCATGAAGGATGAAAGATGAAGAAGAAGAGGAAGAAGAAAGCCAACGAATAAAGTGCTGCATTTATATAATAATTTTCCATTAAAAAGGGATTTGTGAAGTCTTTTTATCGAATTCTTTTGATCAATGATAGCGAAGCAACCATTTGAATCATTGGCCAATGCATTTTCATGCAATGCAAAGTCTTCAATCAACGCGAGTGCAAGCTCTGTAACTATCTTTCCCTCTCTCTCTCTCTTGCTCCCTCTCTCTATCTCTCTCTCTCCCCCTCTTTCTTCTCTCTCTCTCTCTCTCTCTCTCTCTCTCTCTCTATCTGTGTATTTCCTTCTCTTTTACCATTGTAAGCATTGCGGTAGTCTGCAATATTTAGCCGCTTGATGTTTATGTGAGTAAATATTATAATTTTGTGATGATCCGACGATCAATTCTTCGCACACCATTATATAAATCGACCACTCTTAGGTAATAAAATTTAAACGCATCAAGCGAACAATATTCTCCTTTTACGTCTACTTTCTTGCTCATGCATATATACAAAAAAAAAAAAAACATCTATTTTAATGTTGGTGTTGGTGTCGGTGTAAGCTGGATGCATCCGTCGAATTGGTTTGCACAGTGAATATGACAAGACAAACGATGTCTATGAATAAAATTAAAATTGAAGAAGATGCTGATGATGAAAATGTTGAAAGTAATTGAACGACGTAACAAGCCAAAGTAAACATGTCTATTTTATGCAATTTTCAAAAGCTCTAATGCATTCATACACTATTCAAATTCATCTTGAGTCTCTCCAGTAGATGTGTATATTGTGTAGCAATGAAAAATGCTCGACGGGAAATTATGCCATTTCTTTAAGTGATTTCGGCACTACACAATATTTATAATTAAATTTCATACACATAAAATAGTCTGTGTATTTCTTCTTATTCTCCTTTTCTTCCTTCTCTCTCTCTTTCTCTTTCTCTTTCTCTCTCTCTCTCGCTCTATCTCTCTCGCTCTATCTCTCTCGCTCTATCTCTCTCGCTCTATCTCTCTCTCTCACTCTTTCTCTCTCTCTCTCTCACTCTTTTCTCTCTCTCTCTCTCTCTCTCTCTCTTTCGCTCTTGCCCTCGCTATCTCACTTTCTCTCTCTCTCTTTCGTCATACCATCATAGTCAAACACTTTTCGTTAACATGTTCGTTTGCTCCTACAAAACAATTATAAATATGAATCAATACAAATTTCCAGAATAACATTTCTTGAAAAGAACAAATATACAATTACGCACACTGATGCTTGCATGAAATTCTATATTGAAAGTTTTGAAATCCGATAGCTGTCTGGTGTTGTGAACTCCACACGGGAGTCAACACTTTGCTTATTTTTGGAAGTTTTTTCCATATAAAATATGTTTCCTATTTTTCATTCAATTGGGGAATAAATTTCCACAAATCATGATTTGATACCAATATCACATTGAGTTTGAGCACAAGGTTGTTAATCTATTACAATTATAATAGTACATTTGTTCTAGCTATTACAATTGTAATAACAGATTTGTTGCAGGAAATACAATTACAATTACAATTAAATTAATAACGTTACTTGCGTACGGCTTTTACAATTGTAACAGATAAACAACCCTATTTTGACAAAAATTTCTTGTTTATCTCAAATTATATGGCCAATTCAATATAATATTGGAATCAAATTATAATTTTTGACCCAAAAAATGACACTTTTTTTTATAGATTGTTCAAAGAAGTTATTAGATTTGTTCGAAACGTTGCCTATGTTATGACCTAATGGATAGTTTCCATCTACATGTTTTATACGAATATATGGTTTATATGCAATTTATATGCGTATACGCAGCATAGTATATTTGCAAGGTATTGAAAGCACTGCTATATATATGCGCATTTCAATAGTTCCCCCTAGGATATGTCAATTGACTATCATTGGCGTTCATTTAATAACTCCTTTGTTCGTTTGTGAAAAATATTTGAACGAACGAACGAATGTTTGAAATATTACTGGAAAGCGTTGCACGAACCAACAAATAAACAATTGTTCGTTGCCAACCCTGGCTCGGAACATCCAACGATAATCGTAAGATGAACTACTTAACAGCGTCTTTCCCATTTAGATGTTATTCTTTATTTTCGGTTTGATAGTTACAAAAGCAGCTGTTTTGAAATGTGATCACAATAACAATAAAAATCTTCTAATTTTCAACAATTCAATTATGTCTTTAGTTTTAAGATAAACCAAAACATACAGTAATGTCATTATGAGAAGGAAAATCAAAATATATTGTATCTTCTATACTAAAATCACTAAATGCTGGGAATAAAGAGGAGGGAGAGAGAGAGAGAGAGAGAGAGAGATAGAGCGAGAGAAAGAGAGAGCATGTTAAAAGTTTTCAATGAATATCTGGGAAAAAATGTTGAATGAATTGAATTTATCATTCCATTTCCTATTTCATTTTCACAATTGCTATTTATTATCTCTTTTGACATAATATTTTCATATGTCTGATGCTAAAAAATGATTCATACAGAAATGAGAATGGAATCAAATGAAATGGCTCTATTCGCTTTATACAGCCTACTTGAGCACATTAATAAAACTGATTGAAATATGACATCAAAATGAAAAAGACGATGATGAAGAAAAAATATGAAAAACACACACACATACACATACATATATAGAGTTCTGTTGTTGCAAAATATCTTTCAAATTCATAAAATCACACGAATGAGACAGGTGTATTCATGAACATTTTGATATGAATTTTGGTTGAGTTCATGATGCTGAATTGGCTGAATTAAGTTGATAGATGAATTAAATTTGAATACAGCTATTATACAGACTCCGACCACATTTATAAAATCCAAACATTTATACAATCATCACAAATTTTTGGAACATGCTCACATTGTATAACATTGTATTATATACAATAACCAAAAATGTGTGTGTTTTTTTATTTTATTTTTTCACGCCTTCTTCTTCACAGACTATGATACAAAAAAGGAAAAATAAATGGTTTTAAATCTCACATTAAATTACACAAAATGCCGTATAATCCATTTAGGTCCACAATTTTGTGTGAGTGTAGTCATTCTCATCTCCAGAAGAGACTAAATAAGAAGGAGAAGGCAAAATATGGAAAACGAATGAAGGGAAGAGATAAAGTAAAATAGAATGATTTTATAGGATGAACAAAGCAATCTAGCGACTGACATTGATTTCATTATAATATTTTGAATGAAGAAATATCCAGTTTATCTCTGTCTCATATTTTTTTCCTTTTTTGGCATGCATAACAACCAGTGCAAATGCATGGAGAATTATATTATGGATCGAGAGAAAAAAAACATTTAAAAAATATAGAACTGCTACAAATATTTGTGATGAAATTAACTTAATGAAAACCATGAAAACGCTTTGTATTCAAAATTCACAATTTAATCATAACATTGCTGTAGGTAATGAACTGAATTACAACATCAAACATTATATATTTCGTACACTGGCACTCAATTTACCTACGTGTTTCAAATTATTGGCTAATGAATTAATGAAAGTAAGTATAATAATTTTAAATTGACACAACGACATATTCAATGGACATTAAATCGTTAGAGATAAGTTATTTCAACAAAGATATTTAATCTTTTAACCTTCTAGTGCATATCTAAACCGCCTTTAAACGGCTATAACATAATCGATTATGTTATACCCGTTTAAGATCGTGTCTAAAATGAAAACTAATCAAAAACATCATTTTATTTAAGACATAAATTATATTTGGGAAGGTTCAACCATTCATTTAAAATCCATTTGACAGTTGTAATTTCAGCAGTTTTTTTCCTAAATTCAACCATATTATTTGCCATTTATAAGAGTTTGAAAAAAAAAAAATTAATTACTTTATATGAACATTATAACATTTTTAACAAAGGTATTCATTGTCCTTTCTCGTTGTCAAATGAATTTTTTTTAGCAAACTCAGAGAAATTGGACATTTTTACTATTTTTTTTAATTTTTTTTTTTTTTTTTAAGAACCGATTTCTCCAACGATACAATAAGACTATGTATAAATAAAAATTTGTCACGAAAATCTGCAAATCAACAATAATCAATATTCAATTCGATATGAATAAAAAGTGTTTAAGTGTTTTAACATTTTCTTTTATATTACACAGAGGGATGCAGTGAAATGAATTTTTAAATAAAATCGAAGCATTGTAGTCACACATGAACTTACTAATAATTTAATTTAATTTAACTTGTTTTTTTTTTTTTTTTTTTTTTTTAAATGTTAAAAAGAAAATTATGTAAAAATAATTCCAATTCAGACCAAGAGAAACATATATTAAGTTGTTTCGTTATATCATTTTAAAATAAATCATAAAGATTAGCATCTTTAATATCTACCGAGGGTCAAATCGGCTAACTTGTCGAAGTGTAATGCATATGTGATATGTCAGGCTTGAAATGCGTCTATCAAATGTGATTATCCAACAAACAGAAGTGTATATTGAAAGTATTACACCATTTCATGTTGAAGTAGCTCAATTGAGTGCATACAATTCAATTGTGATGATGTCAATGCAAATGTGATACAGAAAAACAATGAATATTAATGGATTTGTTATAGCCAGGCCAATATATATGCACACTCATACATATACAAATGGAGATACTCAATTTATGCCTTTGCCTCTTTCGGCAACTGCTTTATAGCCAAAAACACTTTCTTCATTCAGTTTTCGTGTAAGTGTCAGTGCCAGGGCCAGGGCCATATTTGTATTTGTATTTGTTATGCCTAACCAGAATAATCGTTGATTCTCTTTCTTTGCCACCTTTTCACTCACTCACTCACTCAATGCATATGCAATGCAAAATAACTGAGACAATGACGATAGCAGCGATACATACTACATGCATCAAATGCATTTCATTTCATTGTAACGTTGTCACATTTATGTAAGTTTGTTAGTTTAATGCATTGTATTTGACGAATAAGCAAACTGTTTTGAATTGAATTTAATATCTCTACTGCTGCTATGGTCATAATTGAATTTACAGCATTGTCTCGTCAACATTGGTTTATCAGCCAATGTTCAACCATGTTACTACATTCCTTTATATTCTACAAATTTTAACTAAATGAAAACAAGCAAGACACATCAAATGGAAGGATGAAAAGAAATGATGGGAATAACAGTGTGGGGACTCTCAATTTCATTGAATAGAGAGAGAGAGAGAGAGCGAGGAGGAGGGTGAAGAGGAAGGCTATAGTTTGTTTGTTCGTTCAAACAATGTTCTCATTGGAAATTATGATTTTCGATTAAGTTCACTGTCACTTCAAGGCATGCATATACAAAACAAACGATAACAATCACTGTTCACAACTAAGAAATATGTAACAATGTTGGTCTGTTACTCTACAAATACACAATTTCTGTCAATTTGATTGGCTGTAATGTAATAACTATATTCGAAATTTCAATTAATATCACTTCTGAAAATAAAAAACAAAACCGCTTAATTTTGAACGCTTTAGGTGTCTGTGAGTATTCATCTTTAATTGTTACATATAAAAGTGGGCGAGTATTGGTGAAGGTTTTTTCTCAATTTACCATTACGTATTACCAGTAATAAAATCAGAGTTATAACTTATTGTTAATAATTCCTTTCAATTGTTTGTCTCGATGATGTTTCTTTTTCACCGATTGTATTTTCTTCACAACATAAAGCTTTGTCTCTTCGATATTTACCCAATTGGTTTTTTCCTTTGAAGAAACATAACAACATTTCAATAATTTTTTTTTTTTTTTTTTTGAAAAATTAAAGAGCAAAAAAAAAATTAAACCCTAAAAAATGCACAAAAACCCTAGACATTTTTAAATCATATTCCATTCGATTAAAAAAAGCCTTTTCTCCCAAAAATATCAAATTTTCCGAAGGAGAATCAAGAGAACCGTGTATCAGAACCACACATAATCTTAAGCATCTGCTCTCTCTGAGAGGCAGCTCCTCTTTTCATGAACGCTTCGCTCTAAAAGTGTTGGCTTTTTTGTATATATAATATGTAAATTTATTTAAGCTTGTGGTTTGACAGATAAAAAAAAATAAATAAAATGTGTCATTTGACATTTATGAATATTGGGATGAAACATATACAAAAGAGACAGCTCCTCTAGAGCGCAGCGTTCATGCGTGAAGGAGCTGGATATCAGAAAGAGCTCACAATCATGGTCAGAACCTATGGTTTTAGTTTTTTTTTTTTTAACCAAACGTTCACATATATTTGAGTTTGCTTTAATGAGTTTTTTTTCACAGAGAACATAAATTTTACTTGTATTTACTTTCGATAATTGTATATTAATTATTCGTTCAGTAAAGCGCTATTTGTGTTATATTCCAGTAATTTTAATGTATTGAGATGAAATTTCAGAACACCTGATTTTAAAACTACAAAGCCTAGTTTGATGTATAAAGATTAGGTTGTTTCATTATGTCATAAAATAAAAATCTACATGCATATTTTACATAAATCAAGTTTGTACATTTCAAATACATAATTTTTTTTAAATAAAATTTTAAACAAAATAATAATAAAATTAAATTTTTTTTATTTTCGCGTGCACTTGAGAACCCTGAATCAACGAAATCAAATACACTTATACATGCATAATTAAGAAAACGAAACGAGGAAAACTTGTTCCATATGAGCATTTTCTGTCAACGTACTCTGCCTCTTAATTATGTTCGATTTTATATTTATAGTAAATTAAGTTATATTCAAGGAATCATATTAGTAAATGTTAAAGCATCGAAGAAGCAATGTACTAAATCAAATCAGTCGAAATATTCATTGGGAAAAACCCACAAGAAAGGTTAAGTGAATTGTTTGCTAAATTGTGAAGAATGGAAGAAGAAAAGAAATAGAGAAAACAAGAATGAGAAAAGGACTGAACTGAGCATCAGCAAGATAGTGAGATTGAAATGATGAAACGCCTAAATGTGTCAAACGTTTGTAATACGATTTCTATTTGCGGTTTTCAGTAGCTAAAGCACTTATTCAATGCTCATTTCGTTTCAGGATCTTCAAATGTGTATTTTACTCTATGGATGGCACTTGATGTGATTCGATTATTTCTGAATTTCTTTGCATGGACTCTCGAGTGTGTGTGTGTGTGTGTGTGTGTGTGTGTGCGTGTGTGTGTGTGTGTGGGTGTGTGTTTGTTAGTGTGTGTATTATTCATGTGAACAGAATGACTGCAATATGATAAGAAGTGATGGTTTTGTTTTTTCAGCGCATCATATTCATCACGATCGAAATGCATCAGAAATGAAATGCAAGCCATCGATAAACATAAACCCATAAGTGCAACAGCCATTTCGGTATTCAACCGCCATTCCAATCGACATACAATAGCATTGTTATCCGTTCGATAATGCCATTATTCACATATGTATATACACAAATATACATTGTGCATTGTGCATTGTATATAGTAGAAACGTCTTCGTTTTTTGACATTGCAATGTGCCAACGTAACTGTTCACTGTAAATACCAATGAAGATGGCTGGCTACGTCAGACAACAATAGACACTGGAATGAATACATTTTTGCCTTGAGATAATTAAATTTTAGATAGAATATCGAACATTTTGGCAAGTTTTCACGTTTCGTTAATACCTCAAAACTTTCTACATACTATATAAGTGAGTAAAATGAAACGATATACAAACTTCACATGAATCACTACACAAATCGGATTCAAATTGCTTGGCATCTTGGTGTAACTTAGTTTATGGAAAATCGAATGTCGTGCATCCAATCACGTGTTGTCTACATCGACCACTATCGTCCAAACTTGAATGCTTGAAATCACCGGAAAACTTTTTCCCTTTATTCGCACATTTGGCCAAGTGCAATGATAATCAATGAAATCAGGGATTAATATTTCAAATTTTAAGAAAATCAGAAAAATAGGTAAAGACGATTTAGAAGATCTGAAAAAAATTAAGAGGATCCATAATTCGGTTGTTAAAAGATTCTTTCAAGAAGAAAAACGTGAAAAATGGAGTATAAATGGCTTACATATTGAAATTATCAAATCGCATAATAAATTAAACTTCAAATATTTTAAAAGTGTATTAGAATCATTGCTGTCACTACGCTATGTTTGATTTCGGCGATTTTTCATTGTTTTGTAAACAAATTCGAGGCGTAGTGTTTGTTTATCATTGTTGTTTATGATCACTATATCTTTCTGTGAGCAAAACAATGCTTGCTTTGGATTCATTACAACAATCGAAAATAATGACAGAATTTGAAGTGATGAAATGCATCTGTTGTATAAAAAAAAAAAAAAAAAAAAATTATAATTTTTTCAGTAGTGAATCGGAAAATATTAATCCCTGAAAATGAATGAAATGAATAAGCCTGTGTCTTCTAACGATTTCATTCATCGCAACACTCAACTGATTTTTAATGACACATTTACCAAACATGAGCTTTAATATACATAAAATTGTTCAATATTGAAAATCTAACACTTATAAATGGTGTATATGTTGGTAAATTTATATACTAAATTTGATCTTCAATGAGAAAATTGGAAAGCATTTTAGACCCAATTAGATCGCTAGATCTTTTTCACATTTATAATGCTTGAGTTTATTGTGAGCCCAAAATAATAGATATTTCAAAATATAATAGATACAATGTGTTATGATCAGTTCTGCCTTTCACCGTTTTGTGATGTTTATGATAATCAATCTCTAACGATAATCGAGCACTGAGCCTCCATCGAATAACACACAAACAGCGTCACACTCAAGCGCATTCGATTTGCATTGTGAATGAAAGTGGTGAGAGTTCGAACTAATCAAATACAACAACAAAATCTATGGAAAGGCTCAGTGCTCGACGATAATGCTCATCAGTTAGAGCACACTTTTCAATAGACATTGTCATGGTCTCATTGCAAGATAAAGTATATGCATCAAGAGGTGCATAATAAGGTGATTTGGAAAAAACCGTGTTCCTTTATATTCATAACTGGCTTATGGAAAAAAAACCTCTTAATCCATAGATGTCAACGAATGTTTGTTCAAAAAATTACAAATGAATCGTTTGAATGTGTCAACTTGTCCGAATGTTCGGTCAAATCCAAACTCATACAAATAGTTCGAGTATTTGCATATAAAAAGCCTTTGCTTCAGAGTTGAGCAATGAAAATACCATTAAACAAAAAACTTCCCATCGAATCTTTTCGCTTATCCGATAGGAAATCGTGAAAAATAAGCAAACTGTATAATTTTTATATGATTTTAATTTCAGACACTAAATTACATTTATGTAAAATTCAAAAAAAATTTATGTCAATTTTATCTTGTGGCCATAGTTAATGAGGCAAATTATGATGATTGACAAAATTTAAAGCCATCTCAAAACGTAAATGTAAAGACAATATAACATCAATAGATAATGGACTCCAGTGAAGACCTTTCTTAGTTAAGATGCAAACCCGTATGATATTACACGAGCTTTTGATTGCGATTGTAGATGGCGATAAACTTGTGTGTGAATTACTTTCACAATTAAAATTATATGAGAATTTGCTTCATTGCCATAGCTTTAAAGATTTCTATGGCATTTTAATTGAAACAGTCATGTAAATATGACACATAAAGAACGATCGTCGACTTCATAGTATCGATTTTTCTATACTACCGCCACCAAAGTAGCCATATAAATCTCAAAAGTGGCCAATAGCAAAACGTAATATAGTGCTTTAGAAGCACAATAGTATATAAAAGCACAGTGTAAATGACAACTGTTCTTTCAAAAACATTTTAAAAACAAAAAGAAATTATATTTATTTGATATAAAATGAGTAAATCAGTAATTTTCCAAACCAAACACCCAACTTTGTATTACTTAAATTTAAAATTTAATTATAGTCTAATGCCGATAGCAAGAAAATTGTATCATCTCTAGCATTTTCACTTTTATACATAACTTTCTTACGAAACAATTTATTGAGCGTGAAAATTGGAAAAAGCTGTTTTCCGTTTTATATTTTTAAAACACAAATGAAAAGCGAACAACCAAGATCAAAGAATATTGAGGATTAAATGTTCGGCCAAATTCTTCATCTACGAATGAAAATGAATAATTTTGCATAGAGAAATTCTCACTTTGTAAAAGCTATTTGATTGTTTCAAATTGTTATTCAAGAGAAATAAATTAAAACTGACGGTTAGGGGTTTAAACATTTTACATCTTCCGAGACTTCTTCAGAAGAATACATTTGATTAAATATTCTTTTATGTATGATGAAAGTCATTCATTTCATTCAATAATATTTAATGGTTACACTTGAAACAAGTGAAGATAATAATAAACTGATGGACAGTAATTCCATTTCGGTTCCATAAAATATGGTGTTTTCTAAAACAAATCCTTTTAAATTTTATTTAAAACTTTCATTTGATATTGAAATGCATATAAGAACTAGCGAATCATTTCTTTTTAGTTTTTTCTCAATTTTTAATAATGAACTTATCACAATGACTACTGGGTACATGGGATTATTCACGAAATTCTAGTGCATCTAGTTTTTAGCTAGTATTGCTAGTATTTCTAATGCATGAAATGAACTTTCTGCATACACTATTCAAACCCAATTGTGTTCATAATATATCATTTGCCAATTTTACTAGTGTTAGTATTCGTGAATCGTCGTATAATTGCGTATTTTACAAATCAGACAAAAGTATTGATTTGTGCACATATGATAAATCAATAAACACAAGGCAATGCTTTGATTTTTGTAGTTATAATTTTTTCGGGATTTAGTCTTTCAATTAGTTTAATTTCTTTGGGATTAGCAATTTTCAAAAACTTTTCTTGCAAATTATTTAGATTATGGAGAGGTATAAACTCGAACTTGGCAAAATTATGAGTACTTAGTCGATTTTGAACTTTATACTAAACAGTAAGCAGTTTCAAATAAACGTCAAACAATCTCGATGCTGCCAATTTAAAAATAAAACATATGAAAAATTATAAAATTACGGAAAAATGATTTTAATTTAGTTCCTACAAAGTGAACAAAAATGGAAGTAACGCTTTTAACTAAGTCGTTTGTATCTTATCATGTAGTTGCCGATGCCATCGCTGGGGGTATCACAATTTCATTTGATCGTACTTCGATATGCCATAAAATGTTTTTCATTATTGAAAATACACACGTGCTATTGCATCAAATCTGATCAGCATTTTTCTTACATATTCTATCAAAGTGTATCTGATATTGATCACACTGACGCAACGCATTTTATATAAGAATTGTTGTTTTATTTCTTGTTCATGAACATGAATCACATTAATATCATTCATCTCATAATTTTTTCATTTCAAAAACGAAAAATGTCTTGTATTCATAATCTGATTGAATTTTCATATCGTGTGTCATGTCATTATTCTATTTTTCTCATCGTGTACAAATTGAAAATTGGAAAAACTTCAGGCATGTGTCGTTGAAATATATTAATAGTGTTTTTTCATAATTTCTTCTGTTCATTCTTATCGCGACATTGCTTTAATTTTGGTTTGTTTGTTAATTTTTGTACCATTTTTACGATTTTAACAAGGATTCTGAAGTATGGAATGTTTCATTTTGCCGAAGCAGTTAAGCTGAATTGCTTCATTGATCCAATGATATTATTGATGAAAAAAAAAACACATTCATACAGCGTAGTTCGCATTGATTCAGTGTGCACCATTTTCGAAGTGAGCCAAAAAAACTGGGTGGACAAGGAAGCAAATGACACAGGGAAAAATGAAAAAAGAATAGAGTGGGAGGGGGGAGGGGAGCTGGGTTAGTGGTGTTATGTAAGACTGAGTGAAATACAAAAAGAGGGAAAGAGCTTGAGTCGAGAGAGAAAGTGAAAAAAAATTCAAAGATATAATGAAATAAAAAACGTACAGCATAGTATAAGAGAATACAAAAAAAAAATGGTCGTTCGAGATAGGAAAAAAGTGAAAAAAAAGAAATGAGCAAAATAGAAGCATCAATGCGTCTAGAATATCAATATAGCTATTGTGCAGTTTGTCGATGGTTACTTTTGATGATTGCCGCCAACGTCATTCTACCGGAAAGCGAAAAACCATTTTTCTACTCAAGCGACTTTTGCCGACAGACACATGCACACACAAATAAATAGTAACACATTGAAAAATATGTGCCCAAGTGAAATTGTGTTGGCACCGAAAACGATTATCCGAGCATTTTGTATGTTATATTTCAAACGATTTTGTTTCAATTTATTTTACAGAGTTTTCGTGGCTTTTTCTTTTTTATCTTTCTTTTTTTTTTTGTCTCTTTCTCTTCAATACCAATGCATTCATGCCTTGATTCGATGCGCTTTTTCACCTTTATTCCGTCACACAATAAATGTGTGTGTGTGTGTGTGTTTGCATGTTTGTTTGCATTTCGTGCCTTCGAGCAAGGAAAAAAAAATATCATCAATCGATTTGCAACAAATTTACGTGAGCAGTACTAACATTTGACAAACAAAAATATAAGACAAGACGATAAAAACCATATCGATAGAAAAAAAAAAAACTTGGCGACAAAATCCCATTTCAGTACGGTGTACCACTTTCTACGCTTACATAAGTTTGTATTCATATATTGTTTACTTTTTTCCCTTTTTTTCCCATATTGTTGAACCACTTGCTCTATATCGTCACCTAAGGACCTGAGGCTCAGGTAAATATTCTGGAGTAAATGATATTCACCATGGAAAATTTCAAACATCGAAGAGAACAAAAACAGTTGTATTTCATGGCAGGAAAAGTGGAAAAACCAATAATTACATCCAGTGGGCACTGATATTAAAGAATGAACACTTCTCGATTGCCACAAGGCGAAATAAACTACATTTCATCATGTTATTTTGGCAGTAGTGAGGGCACATCAATCGCCTCTTTTTAAAATAGGGGTTTTATATCATAAGATCTCATTTTCAGAGATGGAGACGAAATGATGATATTCGTGACTTTTGGACAACTATGGATTTTATCCTGTTACTATCACTTTTAGGATTTTAAAAAGGTTTTAATTAAAGCTCAATTTTACAAAACAAAGAAAAACAAAAATTTCATTTTATTGATCATAGGTTCTGACACCGTTGAGCTCAGAGGGAGAGTGGTTCCGATCAAAAATTCAAGGGGGACCCTGATTTCCATTCTATTTACTACAAACTTGTCTTGAAATTTTTCAGAAAACCTTAGCATTTTCGAATTTTTTCGTAATTGAAGAATTGGAGGGATCCTAGAGTGTCAGAAGAGAGGGGGAGGTCTAAGAGAACGCTGTGTCAAAATATTTGAGAATTTCCCATAAAACTAAAATAAAATATTGTGTTTGTAACTTACAATGTATCTAATCATTTTCGAATATCGATATTTTCCATCTCCACATTTGGGGCTCTTGAGGCATACGTTAACGTTTTCAGATATGATTGAAATTTGTCCCAGCTTTTTTTTTTGACAAACCTCATACGAAAATGCATCTTAAAGTTTGAAAAACTATCAAAAGAATGCCATCCGACTGATGATGTCTGTACCATATTTAATATATTATTTTAGTTCCTTTGATAAAGCAATACATTATTTGTATTGTCTTCAAATGCATGTAATATTATTTTTGAATTGACGATTGATTTTCAGACAAATAATTGATTTTAAAAATTACAAATTATTTTCAGTGCTTATAATGGCCATTTAACAGAAGCAAATTATTTTTAAATTTGTTGTCTAGTGTAACTGAACAATTCAATTCAGTTTGTATTTTGACCACATGTGGTTGTTGCGATGCTTTCAACTTCAGGTGACCATTGACCAAACAATGAATATTTTTTATTTTTTTTTAATTTAATTCTCTCTCATATCTATTTTTTCAACTTTTTGGATTTTTCACATGAAAAATTTAATGAAATAAATTATAATAAACCAATCGTCACGTTGGATGGATTATGTGAAATGAATGCTGGATAAAAAAGAGATAGAGAAAAACTCTCTCGACATGGAAGAGAGAATAAAAGATACACAGAAAGAGAGTGAAAATAATAAACATTTTGATTGTGTAGTGATAAGATCTTGATTCTATTATGACTTTTATTTTTGTCCTTTTTAGATCGTTAATACGATTTTAAGCTTGGTCTTATTTCAGGCTGAGTGCCAGAAACTACAGACAATAAGTATAATCGATTTTATACAAACAATAAAGTAAAACGCTGTGAAAAAAAGAATGTAAAATCTAATTGTAAAGCCAATCATTTAACAACCTTAATAAAGTAAATACTACATTTGGGGGCTCAACTGAAAAATATATCCCCAAAAGGTTTATTGATTCAAATTTAAAGATTTAAACTTCAACCCCGGATTGTATTCTCTTGTCTGTATGATAAAATTTTTGAAAAGAAAAATATTTAAAAAAATGAAAAAAAAAAACAAAAAATGATGGACAATTTTTTTATGTTCTGTGAAAATAAATTTGTGTTTATTTTTGAACTATTTTCAAATAAATATTACACAATTAATTAACATGCTGTTATGCACAATCGATGTGTTCAATTTGATCATATTTTTTTGATTGTTTTCAAATGTTCGAAGTTTAGTATTTATTTTCTTTTTTTTTGTCATAATAAGCATATTAATTAATTTTGCAAGTTGATTTGTTGCAAAAATGTTGGGCGAACAAATTCCCTCACAATAAATGCGTATTTTGTATATTTTGTACATTTTGATCATATGATTCGAGTTAAGTTGCAATTATTTAATTGAAATTCACAATTCATCCTTGTAATACTGTGATATTTGCGATAAGCTTCGGCTTCGTCGTCGCTTTCTTCGTCTTTGTCTACTTTGCAGACACTGTATAACATAAATGAAAAAATCGATGAAAAAAATTCGAAAAACACAAATCCGATTCTTTTATAAAAATGTTACCTTTTGCTGTTGTTGTTGTTGTTTCTTTTGATTTTCCATTTCGTCCAATACTTTTTTCAGTTCCAAAAACAATTCATGTCTCTCATTTTTCATTTCGATAAGTCTTTTTTCAAAAAGTTGAATTTCTTCTTTTGTTTCATCAATTGTCATTGCATCATATCGATCACATTCTTTTCGCTCTTTTCTCTTGCAAAAGCAGTTCTTGTCGCTTTTTTCTTGCCACCAGTTGCTCGGTGGTAAGTGGCATTTTCAAATCAATTTTGGCAATAATTTAAAAACCGTGTGAAAAACTTTACAAAAATAATTTGCAATTAATTCGAAAACGGCTGGTTATCGATAATTATCGCTTATGCGTTAAAATACACCAAATCTAAAGACCAAAATTAGATGCAAAACAAAAGCATATGAGCGCGTGATTAGTGGTTTTTTCGATTTGCTCTTTTGATAAGTATTTTATAAAAATTTATTTATTGGCATTTATTGTGAAAGAAGATGCTTCTCACTTGAAACATGAAATTACACTGATCATGCGTTACTTGAATTAACTTTATTCTTACCACTTTCCATGAGATGATTTGAACCCCACTCCAAAGTCAATTGTCCAAAATACTAATTAGACTAACGTCATTTGTCGATACAAATGTGAACAACCATTACACACCTAATAAACCTTAAATTTATGACAATGTTTTTCTGCAATTTCTGTAGTGTACAAAATTACGTTGTATATCGAAATCAATGTTAACTCAAGTTAAAGAAAAACGCTCTTTCACGTACACGCTCTTTTTCACGCCTTTGCTAAGCAGCACGCGCTGTTTATACATTGTGAGCATCCTCTTTGTTTTGTCTGTACTCTTACGTAGCGGATAGAATGTAATCAAAGGCAAAGACGTGAAAAACACGCTCGTACACGCTCTTTGAGAGCGATTTTCTTTAACTTGGTTTAATATTCATTTCGATGTACAACGCAATTTGGCACAGTACAAAAATTGCAGAAAAATATTGTCATAAATTTAAGGTTCATAATTCAAGGTTTATTAGATATATAATTGATGTTCACATTTGTATTGACAATTGACTTTGGACAAAAAAACTTTAGGCGACTAATAGTCGACTGAAGGTTCTAGTTCCAAGGGCTCGATTGCAATCGTCGTTTTCACACAATCGTAGCCGCTTTTTAAAATCAGCCAACGATTTTTCCATTTATTCTTTTTTTAAATCCTCCGACAGAATATATGCTTAATTTAAACGACATTAACAATGCTGAATTGAAACAAAATAATTATGCGGAGAAGAAATTTTAGGAAAAATAAAGAGGAAAGAAAAAGGAAAAAGAAAAAATTTAAAACAAATTGGTAAAGTAAAGTAATTGTACAACAACTGTCATTGGCTAAATAGAGGCAGTGTTCTCAATTTTCTTTTTTAAAAAAAAATGAATAAAACAATAAGATTAAGTAAAGCACCGTTTTATTAATTTAAATTTAAATTACATATTTTAAAAAATGATTGCAAGTATTGATATTGCTATTGATGATATCTACTGGCTCATAAAAAGTTTGAATATCATAAAAAGTTCATTTGTAATTAAAAACTTCAGAAAATTGTCTATTGTAATTTAAAATTAAAATGGATACGAATTTAAGTTGGATGCTTGCGCTTAATATTACACATATAATTGGATACTTAATCATTTGGTATAAAAAAAATATTGATTTTTAATGCTAAATTTGTTATTGTTTCTTGTTTTCATCTCTACATGAAAATAAAATGTGTCATAGAACTAATTTTTTTAGAGAAAAAAGTGTTAAATTATTAAATATAATTAAGGAAGGGTATTTTTGAACGTTGTATGGAATAAGCGTATCAATCATAGGCGTACACGGTTTAAAAAGGGTGAAGAAATCTTTCATTAAATTTCTTTTTTTTTTTTTTTTAAAAACTAAATTCGATCCTACCGTCCCCTTGTGTACAACTATGGTTAAAATAGACGCAACTACATCCATAATCTATAATGGTTCGCGAGAAACGTTCAGCGTTCTACTTTATTGTTTTCATAAAATCGATAATACTTATTGTCTGTAGTTTCTGGCCTCATTCTCTTCCTTCTTAAGTGCCTGAACTAAGACCAAGCTTAAAACCGCATTAACGATCTAAAAAGGACAGAAATAAATGTCGTAATAGAATCAAGATCGTATCACTATACAATCAAAATGTTTATTATTTTCACTCTCTTTCTGTGTCTCTTTCATTCTCTCTTCCATGTTGACAGAGTTTTTCTCTATCTCTTTTTTATCCAGCATTCATTTCACATAATCCATCCAACGTGACGATTGGTTTATTATAATTTATTTCATTAAATTTTTCATGTGAAAAATCCATAAAGTTGAAAACATAGATATGAGAGAGAATTAAAATTAAAAACATAAAAAATATTCATTGTTTGGTCATCTGAAGTTGAAAGCATCGCGACAACCACATGTGGTCAAAATACAAACTGAATTGAAATGTTCAATTAACAGACATATTGCATTAAACACATTGGAATAAAATGTAAAAAGCAAACGAATGAATACATTTTTGAAAATACTAATTTCAAATAAATGAAAATGTTTAAAAAAAAAATGCTCTTTTAATGCTCCGTTTTTTACGATTTTTTTTCTTCGGATAGGGAGAATGAAAGATATACAGATAGATAGATAAATAGATAGAGCGATAGAGCGAGAGCGATAGAGAGAGAGCGATAGAGAGAGAGCGATAGAGAGAGAGAAAGAGAGAGAGAGAGAGAGAGAGAGAGAGAACGAGAGAAAGAGAGAGAGAGAACGAGAGAGAAAATAAAAATTGAATGTGCAAATACAAACTTGAATGGCTGCAATTGTCATCGCTAAACCAGCAACCCATCCGGATTTGTCTTCAAGTAACCAAGTGATCTCATCAACGCAACCATGAAAAAATGCATTTCCCGTTACCGTGTCTCGGCATGTTGATGGCAATGGTTGACGCATCACAATATAGTCATTGGAACCATCTGCACCGCAGCAGCCAATCTGCATTGGATAGAAATCATTGTTGTTCGTTTGTTTGTTTGTTTGTTTGTTTTTTTATTGGTTTTGTTTGTTTTCGTCATTTCATTTGAAATATTATTGTTGATAAAAGAAGGTCAGTCTGTTTTTTGTTTTCATTATATTTGTCACATAAATATTATGAAATACACAAAATGATTCAATGCCAAGATTCCAGACAAAAATAATGAAAGAAAAATGTTTTGAAATGGAAAAAATATTTACAATTTATGATATAAAAAAGTTGAAAAGTTTAAAGGAAAAGAGAAAAAAATGTTTAAAAGACAACGAAAAAATGCACCCATATAGGGGTTAAATGAAATGAACAGGATGCAAATGAACAAATATATGTTGTTTCAATTATTTATAATTCCAATTTTGATTTTTTTTTACAGTCAATGTCGTTTAATTAGTTGCTTGGTTTAGTCATATTTTCCATGTTTTTTTATACTTACATTTTCCTGAATCATTTTTAGAACAGTCATAGAATCAGGTGATACTGATGACATGATTAGACGTTTCATTGAATCACGAATTATTGGCTGTACACTTGAATTTAATGTACTGTAATCTAGTAGAATGGCCGCACCGATTACATGTACGAGAAATGACAAACATTGAGTTCCAATAAACTGAAAATACATTAAAATCGTTGATTTAATTTGGGTTGTTCGTCGCACAGACGTGAATTGTTCATCAGAATTAACCGTTTATTCGACGACAGAGTTGTAGATTGTGCGAAAATACAGACGCATACAAATGATCAGTTGATTTACCGAAACAGCGGAAGAGAAACAAAAAAAAAAAAAGAATATTAAATAAATATTCAAAAGGAAAAGGTGATATTGATTTCTCAATAATTGGAATGTCTCATTTTAAATTTTTTTTGTATGTTTTCATATAGTCAAACTTCACGAAATTTTGTGAATTTCATAAGTTTTTTTTTGCCAAATGATAAGATCGATCTTGTCACTCTCTTGTCGATAAACAACGATTCAGCAAAAACAGTGATACAAATACACAAAACTGGCATTTCTATTTGAATTGGTTAATACATAACATAAATTTACTAATAAAATTCTAATTTCGAAACCATTACAAATTAAATACAATTATGAACTTTTACCAGAGTCAATCCTTGCACGTGCTCCATTAATGCACTGCAACAACCCAAAAATGATACAATCATGACAATCACCGATGCAAAAATTAAAATGTAAATTCCAACATAGTAAACGTATATGTTTAGTATTGCAACCCATTCTTCGAAACTTTGATCTGCACGAATCCATACGGCCATTATGAACATTCCAGCTCCAATTATCTGTAAAATTTGAAATAAATCATCATTAGCTCATCTTTATTTATATAAATAATTTTTCGAATGAAATGTGCGGGAGGGAAATCGTATGAAGGAGAGAGTGAAAGACAGACAGAGAGAGAGAGAGAGAGAGAGAGAGAGAGAGAGAGAGAGAGAGAAAGAAATGAAGGAACGTATGAAGAACAAAGTGAAAAAGAGGAAAACTGTGAATCATCGCTCTTTTTCACACTATTAATTCATGCATGAACAAAAGTAATACGAAATGAAGTGTGTGTAAAATGTTCATTTGACATTTATATTCAGTAAATCGCTTTATATTCGCATTTCAAAAGTGAATAAGTTTTGTATGTATATGTTTTAGCCACGAAATTTTCTAAATCCAATTTACTGCATTTCAAAATTAACAATCATGTGCATATGTTGCGTCAGTGGTACGACCAAAAACACAAACAATTTATGCATTTTGTTTACCTTACGCTCGCATTCATCCGAGCTATGGAATTTCTATATCAACTGATCTCTCTCGTTCATTGTCCTCTTTTTACTGTGCACACACTCACACTCACACTCACACGCATACATGAACAGTAAACAAATACAGATACAGGCGCAGTCCATCCATGCTTACACGCATTCACGTCAACCTCTTTGAGTCAATCGATTTGTTTGTACATTGTCCGGTGGTTAAGAGGATTTATTACAGCATTTCTACGAAAATGCCAAAAAGTCAAAAACCATATTTCGAGTGAAACACATTTTAGTACGAATGGTGCCGTTTGTTCAACATAATTTGAAAACTCATTCATTTCGATAATTTCCCACTTTTCTCACACTCTCAAAATGACTCACTCTTTCATTCTCTCGCTCACTCGCTTTCTCTCTCTCTCTCTCTCTCTGTCTTTTTCCCTTGATTCCATTGACACTGTCACTATCTCATACTCTTTGATTACATTCAAAAGTGTGTGGCTTAAGCTTTTGTTCTCATCTTCTCATGTTTTCTTTCAATATATTCTTAATAGAATTTTGGATATGACATTGCATTGAATTGACTAGATTATGCATTTGTCATGAGATGTTTTCAAGCTTTTCCGTATCGTCCATTTTTGGGATAAATTATGAATTGTATGCCGGTCGGCCATAAATGACATAAATTGTGTGTACAGCACATACATGTATATGTGTGAGATAACGCATGTTAATTTCATACAATCTTATGACAATGAAAGGAAATGGAATCAAGGGAATTGGCGATGTTTGGGTTTTCATTAATTTTAAGTTCGAATTTTTCAAACTAAAATAAATTATCCGAAGTGATATGTGATTTAATTAATTATCCATATGAACCATATGCAATATGAATGAAATTCAATTTGAATCCGTAAAAACTACAAATCCCATTAACTAGTGCGGATCATCTTACAACCAACTAAACAATCTATCTTTTAACATGCAAACCCATATTTTACACAACATCGCAGTAAATTATGATTGTGTGCAAGTTGTGCCAATTCTCAATCTCACTATTTTTTTTTTTTTTTTATGTCCACACAAGTTTACTCAATACCCGCAATTTAGTTTATTCCAAAGGGATGAAAATTCAATTCCTAACAATGTAGTAATAATTTATAATTATTAACATGTATTAATCTCACTTTCTCATTCTCCCTTAATATTCTCCTCATACTCTGTTATCTTCTTATCTTTCGAAATGTGAAATACATGCATTTTTTGTTCTTACTACATTCATAAAGTTCGAAATCAAGTTTCCAAATGTAATTCACTTCAATGTCTGAAATATTTGGCAAACGAACAATTTGAGTGAAAATGGTTGATGCGCTCTCTGATTTGCATTCAACGCAACCAAAATTGGCACGCTTACGGATTTATGTATTCAATTGATGTTCAGATTACAAATGATGAAATAGAAAGTACGGACAAAACCTTTCGATTCGTTGCATTTTTGCTCGTTAATTAATAGCATTTGATTTTGGTGTGTTTTTTTTTTATTCATCTTCTTTATATTTTATCTTTAGGAATGAATCCGAGTTAAGAATAATAGATTCGACACTATTTTTAAAATAGAGAAAAAGATAAAAAAAAAAAAACAAAAATGATGAAAACGGAAATTCAAATAGTTTGGAATGTTTATCAACCATGAACGCAGCTTAATGTTATTTAGGCTTGGCCGAATAACCAATCACCATAAATGAATGAAATGGCAAAGAAAACATAAGTTCCTTTAAATGCTTCATTAAATTGAACTGTATGAAACCTTCGAAAAGTTTGTCCCTAAGTTTTTGAATAATAAATGAACGATGATAATAGAGCAATAATAATGAAAGAGAGGGATAGAGAGAGAGAGAATGAGAGAGAGAGAGAGAGAGAGAGAGAGAGAGCAAGAGGAAGAGCGAGATTGAGAGATTGAGTAAGAGAATGAGGACATTTTGCTATACGTATTACTACACTTTTTGATCAAATGCAAATTACGGTAGGCAAAAAGCGTCAAATAGAAGAGTGCCATTTGTATAAGATGATTTTCAAGTCGTTCTACATTGGAAAATACAATTTCACTATTTGTTCTCTCTCTATCTTTCTTTTTTTTCTATCTCATTCTCTATCTATCTTTCTCTCATGAATACGGACAAAAAGAATGACAAAGCGTTAGAAATGGAGAGCTAGAGAGAACACAGTATACGGAAATTAATCGTGGTCGGAACATATGCATAAAACTCACTGGAAGGCTTGCTACTAATCTTGGAACTTCTCATTGTGCATCATTTAAATATAAATTTTCATGCGCTGTGGTACAATCAATATGCTGCCAACGAACGTGTGATGTTGAACGATGAATAACGATCTGATGTTTTTGTATGTGTCTCGTTTTCGTTTTCTAGTTTTTGCCCTGCTCTATAACTCTCCCCCCCCCCCTCTCTCTCTCTCGCTCACGCTCACGCTCTCTCCCTCTCTCCCTCTCCCCCCCCCTCTCACTTTCTGTGTGTGCATAAGTGTGTCTCGAGACTAGACAAAGTGCTTACGAATGATGGGAAACTGCCATTTCAATTCATTGAAGGGGGCGAAAGCAGAAAATGGTAGATGGTAGAGATGATAGAATGATAATTTAAGTTATTATTATTGTTGTTGCAAAGATTTGAATGCAAGAATATTTATTCACCGTATATCATATAATTTTTGAAGTCAAGCGGATATTTTGATATGTAGAAACTATACACAGACTGGGATTTCAATGCAATGGCTCCAACATAAAACCATTCATTATCGAAATATTTCTATTTCATAGGGGAGAATGGAGAAAAGTGAGACATTTCAATAGACATTTGAATTTTATATTTGGAACGTTATATATTGTTAGAAAGATAGTGAAGAAAACACAAGTTTTGACTTTTACTACATTTTTCTCTTCGTTGTACCTAGTACCTTGATTGATGACACTTTTTATGCCAAAAATGAGCGAAACACGGGAATCTGTCATTATTTCAGGAATTTTTTATTATTTTTTTTTTTTATAAATAATTTTAAAGAATTTAAAGATTTTGAACAAAAAACGACTACTTTTTTTAATTGTATTTTTAAATTTAATTTAAACTTCCCAATGAGCCATTGTAATGGTCTTTCGTGCATCTTATATGGTTTTTTTGTAATGGAATTTTTAAATGGAAATGGTGCACATATGATGCAGAATATAGTATCCCTCAAATATGGATATTCTTTATCCATCTAATTTTAATTTTTAATAATAATTTTCGAATTATTAGAAAAATAAATGAATTTGTATTCATGTGTGTGTTACCGTTGATGCCAAATCCAACGTGTGATGGGCAGAAAATTTGCCGTTTTCCACCTGCTTGCATATATGTGTAATCTTTCATATGTGTAATCTATGCATTTACTGGAAGCATGCTTAATGCATCATGTGTATGCATGATTTTCATAGAGAATGGCTCATTGGGTTCCTTAACCAAATTTCTCTTTCTTATTTTTTTAAGAAAATTTTTTGAAATTGCTAGGGTTTTTTAACAAAAGGTAAGACAAATTTTTTTTGGATAAAATGAACTTCAGGGATCTCCTTTGAATATTTTGTCGAGACATCACCCTCCCCTCTGACCTCGACTGTGTCAAAACCTATGATTGTCCTTTATTGACATCACTTTTCCCCACAGTGTCAGTATTATATCATTTTTGTTTTGTATATATTCATCCTACTTGTGGCTTACTTTTGATATTTTTAGCTTATTCTTCAAATATCATCATATTTATATTCCTTTTCATTTGTGTGTGTGTGTGTGTGTGTGTGTGTGTGTGTGTGTGTGTGTGTGTGTGTGTGTGTGTGTGTGTGTGTGTGTGTGTGTGTGTGTGTGTTTGTGTGTTTGTGTATTTGTATACTACTTTTGTTAAGATTTGCCGGACAGTTATGAAAATTGTTGAATAAGATTTGCTGCACAATTTGCCCGTCCATTGTATTAAATGTATGATGAACTAGCAAATATGAAAAGCTTTTGATGTTCATTCAATTTATATGATAAGTAATTGGGTGTAAGCTGCTTCTCATTCACATTGCTCGTTTTCAAAAGACAATTTTGTACACCAAATGTTTAGTTTAGTGTTCATGTAAGTAATGTTTTAAATTTAATATACATTTTCTTTATGCTAAAGTTTGATTTGATTGTAAATTAATAAATACCATACAATCAAAAATCGTTGCAAAAAAAGTTTGTATCGAAAAACATCAATTGAGCTGCTTGAAATCGATAAATTTTTTTTTCTAATTCATTTTATCAAAGATAAATTCTCTAGTCTCAAACATTTTCAAATGCACTGAGCATGCGATTTAATTTTTTCTCACTGTTGTCCATTTATTTTTATATTAGTCTAGATCTCAACCATTTCTCACACTATTTTCAAGCAAAAGTAAAATATTACGGCATTTGATGAAGAGAATATGTGTAGAAATGTCGACATCGTCACAGTGAATAATACTATTGATAAACACGTGTGCGAACAGAATGCTAATAATAACTTTGTCTGACCAAAATGTGTAGAGAGATAGGCAGTGGCTTGCCACATATGACAACAATATTGCATACTAGATGCCCAGGCCCAATGGCTGCATATATATCAGTGTCTCTCTCTCTCTTTCTCTCTCATTTTTATCCCTTTTCTACAGCCATGGCATTGCTTGGTTTGCACTAGTTTGGCACGTTTAATTTCCATCTGTATATACACATCTGCCATCCAACACCCATACACTTGAGCATGCAACATTCAATGCTTGGATATAAAATGAAATTTCTCTTTTGAACACCATACCGACCATTAACATATTTTTGTTGAGGTGATCATATTCTAAGCTTTCATCACGCGGCAATAACGCATGGAAACGTACACGGCGGTTCAACATAATTATGGTTTTTTGATTAACTATGTTACTTTTAAGCTTTTAGAAATATAAGCAAATTCATGCTGAATTCATTTTGAATTTTGCGCCAATATCAACTGTTCACCATAATTTCAATGCAATTGTTTTCGATGCGTAACACTCGATCGTTTTCGTTTCAATTTTCCTAATCGAATGTCATTTATTTTGCGTGAGGATCATCATATTGCCGAAAGATTTATGATTATAGTTGTTGCAGTGAAATTTATAATTCGTCAAAATTGAAATGACTATTCAAAAATACCTTGATCTTTGATACGTATAACAGAGGTCGCATATGAGACCCTACTTAAAGCCGAGGGGCTTATGAGCTATGCGAATCAGTTTCATTTGAACGAGTAAGTAAAAGTATTATTAGCAATTTTGTATGGTGTCTCATGAAAATGAAACTGATTCGCATAGCTTATAAGCTCGTTGCCCGAAGGTCGCCCGTAAAGAATAAATCGCGAAAATGTAATATGTCCTGAATGCACAATTTCGGGAATTAATTGGCGTCAAGCCAAATGTTTGGTTTCGGTCGGTCTCGTGCAAACGAACAGGCCGCCTTTGGACCAATTTTTTTAACTCTCTTGCGGTCTCTGTATATCGTTGACATACGTTCTCTTCTATGCACCTTTGTGTTTCATGCCACTTTTTAACAAATAAACAAGGAAATAATCTCCTCTTTGCTTGCAATTTGTCCCTGTCTTACCTCTCTACCCTCTCTCTTGCTCTCTATTCTCTCTCTCTCTCTCTCTCTCTCTCTCTCTCATTGTCTCTTCCTATTCTATTTCCCTCCCTGCCCTTTATATTTCTCCTTCGTTTCTCTTTTATCCTCAGTCATAAATATGCGCTTTGATTTTTTTTTTTTTTTCATTAAATGAAAGATGAAAACTATATTCACATTTTCCCCGTTTCGTTACATAGAGATATTCATGTTCGTTTTTTGTCACAAAGGAACAAATATTGAAATATTTCTCAAAGGCGATGTCTACCACCAAACCATAAAAAGTGGTTTTTGTTTACTCTCTTCAAATTTCTTTCTCTTTCTTTCTTTCTTTCATTCTTTCATTCTTTCTTCATATCATATATATGTACTATCATTCATTTTTCATTTTAAATGGATCAACGAAATTCGATGATGATTTGACAAACGCGATATGCCGTCAATGGAACGATTGATCCATTGATAACGAAAAAAAAGAAAGAAAACTAATATTAAAAGTGGGATGCAAGTAAATAGAAAAAAAAAGAGAAAACACAAATTCGAATGTGAAATGAAAATGAACGTGTGCAAATGTGGAAAATTATTATCGATAGAGACATAGTTATTCAAAGCAAAGCAAATCAAACCAAACCAAACCAAACCACATACATTTGACTGAGTTTTAATTTCACCGGTTTTTGATTAAAAATTTCAAAATTGAATCGAATGGTACATGACTCCGACAAAAAAGGAAACCAATCCCAACCCCAATCCAGAAATATGAAAATAGTTTGTGCACCTTGTACGTGTATGTACAGTGTACATTGTGCTATGTTCATTTTCTCATCCATAATTTCTTCCATTGAATGCATTCAATCATTTCAGCTGTATAATATGTGGTTTGGTTTGGTTTCATTTTGGAATATATTGTGTCACTCTTTATATGATTTAATAATAATAAAAAAAAAGCGTTTGAATGACAAGTGAAAAAGAGAAAAAAAAAATAATAATAATAATAATAGTAATTGTATAAAGGGAAAGCATTCATCATTAAAATTCGTGCAACGCTAAACGTTCACACGAATAGAAAAGGTAACAAAACCAACGATGAACAAGTCAGAAAAAGGTTCATTGAAGATAAAAATGTATTCAAATACTCGAATATTCATAAAAATTCATCGTGCACTTTGTGATCGTGCATAACACGCAAATGCACATGACAGAGGAAAAGAAAGAGGCGTGCAAGAGAAAAGAGATAGAGAACCGTTGCTAAGCATTTATAACTTTACTTTCATTCGCAATATGTCTGATGTCTCTGTAAAGGATTTTTTCAACGCATTCTTTTCTCTCTCCCTCTCTCCCTCTCTCTCTCTCTCTCTCTCTCTCTCAGCGCATAGAAATAATTCAATATGCACCTTTTTCAAATGTTACGCACATGCATAGATATTTATTTACAGTTTGCATCATGCTCACACATAACAGAAGCCATATGAAACGAATCATATAAAAATAATCATCACCGCATGAAAGGTTTACTTAGTTTACAAGTCAGATAAAGAAGAGCTGAAAAAGACTGAAAAGGTTAGATTAAAATTGTGTGTGAGAGCTAAAATAAAAGAAAAAAAAAAAACAAAGAAATTCGGATATTGAGGGGATGATAATGAAGAGAAAATGTGTGCAAGTGAAAGAAAAGCTTTTGAAAAACTGACGCAAAAAGGGAAGAGAAAAAGAAAAAAATGAAACAAAATATGTGAAAAGCGTTTATAGAATTTTTTTTTGCATATTTTCGTTTAAAATAATTTCCACGGAAATGATTAAAATTCAAATTTCATAGATGGTTGACTCTTTTGTAGCATGTATATTGTTTTGTGATCGTTGATCTCGGTGGTTTTCATCGTAGTCATTTCAATTTTGCACTGTTCCAAACAAATGAAATCACTCAAATGAGATATATGTCATTAGTGAATGCATTTTCAAAACATTTGAACGGATGCAAATCATTTTAATTTAGTTTTGGTTGGTAACAGCGGTTTTCATTTTAAAATTTAATTTTTCGCTCATCATCTTCTCGGTTTGACAAATAAGTGCACTGGCTTTTGTGATAAAGAATCACACCATTTTGTTAATTAAGCCCACAAATGGTTAAAGGTCCTTTAATAATGTATATGAGCTGCATAGTCAATGGTACCAATTTCCATTTCAGTTTTCACTGTAATGTTTTATGCTGTCAACATCTAATTGAAATTTATTAAAATTCTTCATTTTCAAACTAAATAATGAAACAATTTTGGTTTAGTGAAAATGTTTCAAAATTTGATTTTAATGTTGTAAGTAGAAAGTTTGCCTGTTGCGGTTAACAAACTAATTTTAAATTTCCACTCTATTTTGGATGTAAAACTTTAACAATACAATAACTCGTACAATGAGCTTTCGTTTGATGCAGTTATTTCAACTTTTTTGTTAAACATTTTCCGATTTTTCTAAGTAATTTCTCCATTGTTGTTTTTAAAAATGTTATTGCATTTTTAAATTAAATCTGTGCATCAAACAAATTGATGAAACGGAATTCTTACTGTTGTCATCCATTTACACCATAGTATGCATTGCGGTGCATAAAAATAATTAGAAATTATTCTCGCATTATAAAATGATCTCTTTGAACTGCATTCATAGGAGAAACTCTAGAGAGGAGCAAACTGATGAGGATAAGTTGGCTGAAGAGCGCTGCTCCTCCTCCACATGAAACTACAAATTTAAAATAAATAATTTTAGAAAAATTTTTAAAATGTTTGTTAGCTTCTCACTGATCAATAATAATGATGCTTGATGGCCCATGTGCAAACTCATTACATTGAAGAAAATACGTTCCATTTAAAGCTTCTCATGAATCGAACATGAACGATTCATGTTCAAGAATTGTTTCACTTTTATGTTCATATTCGTTCGGGTTCAATTCAAGTTGTAGAAAATTCCTAGGAATTTTTATTTATTTTTCCAGAGGTTTACTTGTGCTATCTGCCCATTCGCTACTGGCGAATATCTTGTATTGCCAGCTGCTGATGAGTTGCGTACGCGTGCGTTCATGGTAGTGAGTGTGAGTGTGAGTGTGAGTGTGTATGTGTATGTGCATGTTGTGTACATTGTGCAAAACCAAGACTGCCATGAACGCACGCATACTAATGCAACCCGTGCGAAAATAAAGTGACTGACTAATTTGGGACGTAAACGGCTGACTATGATTGAGTGTTTTCAGTGCAAATAGAAGTTTTCAATCGATTGTAGTTAACTATAAGCAGTCAATTTCAATCGTTTTTAGACGCTTAATTTGGGACAATCGGCTAACTGTGATTGTTTTTCATACAAAATCGTCATAGACAGTCAATCAGTCAGTTACTTTTTTTTCACATGGGAACTTACCAAAAGCTAGCAATAGGGGATATTGGCCAGTAGTAAATGGGTAGATAGCACAAGTAAACCTCTGCTACTTTCGAAGCCATGACGCGGCGAGAAAAAAACAAAATCAATGCAAAGTAACAAATTCTACAGTGATTAAGATTGTAAATTTTTCAATCACCACTTTGTTTTCACAATATTACCATTGAGACCGTCTATGAGTGTGTTTATCATTTAAATAACATCACATACCACAAGATGCTTTGCGAAATGTGGAAAATTATCTGCAAAATCATTTTTTTTTTTTTTTTGAAAAATCATCAAAATAAAGTGAATAATAATTAAAAATTTATTTTTTTTTGTTTCAAATGAGTTTATGTTTACTTTCGCAACACAGAAATTTATCAAAAATGGGTGTGTCTTTTTTACCATAATCGAAAAATGAGACATTCACATTTTATAATATTTTTTCAATTCTCACGATTGGTCAAATTTTAAATTAATGCAGCGCTAAAAAACTGTTTAAAATCGGAATTTCCGTTAAATTTTCAATTGATTTTCGCTTCCATAGAGAATCAAAGTGATTAATTTTAGTAATAATACATGTTCAATATCAATGTTTAGTCATTCAATATTGCAACATAATTTGGTGAGCTCATATTCATACACCTGAAAAATGAATGTTGAAATTGTGTGATAGTGTCGCGTAAATGTGTTAAACATGCGATACTGATTGCTGTTAACACATATTGATATATACATGTAACATAGATTGTTATAAAATGTTGAACATACATTGTCTCTATGTATTTTAGAATGTAGAAAGAGATATTTCATTTTGGGTATATTGAGTTTCTTATCAGCGTGCTCATTGTTAACGCTGAGTATCGTATGGACGCGTTTTTACTATGCTGTTTGTTTTTTTATTCTCTCGTTTCTGTTTTTTTATTGTATGTGTTGAATTCCTAATTAAATTGCGACATCGATTCGTACATAGCAATGAGTCACCGCACGACTAATTCGTTATTATGCATTGCTTTTGAATTTCCTGGAAAATCGTACATCGTGTATTTTTTCCTCACTCGATCGAGAATGATTCAAACTTAATATCACTTTGCTTGCACATTCAATTACATATTTTTACTTTTGTTCTTTAAGTTTGATTCGTTTTTTTTTTTTTGTTTTTTTTTACATTCTGTCTGTGTCTGTTTGATTTTCAATTTCGAAATTTATAATTATAAAATACTACATATAGATTTCTAATGCAAATGTTTGAGAAAGAGAGAGTGAAAAAAAAAATAATTTTTGTTTTTCATTCGTTGCCTAGGTTTCAATAAAACATGAAAAGTAAAACTGTGAAAAGGTTCCAAAAGAATAAAATCAAAGAATTTCTCACCCATGCGATGATGTTGAAACAGAAAATGGAATATTTTATGGTTGATATTTGATTTTCCAATTTGGCCAATTTAGCCCCTTGACCATATCCTTTGCCAGTCATTTTACCGACCTCTTTCTATCAACCTCGTTTTTATTTGTACAAACGATTTATGTTTATTTTTCTCTCCTTTCGTGTTGTTTATTCACACAATTCACTTGCCGCTTCCAAAAGTTGGTTTTTCTGTTGGAAATCGAAAATTCAGACAAAAAAAAAAAAAAAAGAATTTGTTTGTTTTTTTTCTCTCTCTTTTTTGCTCTTTTCTGGGGCTTAAATAACACTATCACAAATTTTCAGGTCAATCCAGATAACATCAGAAAAAATTGACATATTAAATTAATAAAATAATTTTCGTATCAATGATATTGGGATGTGAATGTAACTTATATTTTGATTAATAAATTTTCTCGTTTTGTTTGAGTAATTTTTTTTTTTTTTTCAATGAATAAAAAATTTCACCTCAAATGACACCAATTAGTTTTTTTCAAGTAAATCACACAGGAATACAAATTGAATGAATCATTAAACAACGCAATATTTTTTTTTTTTCTTCTTCAAATTAAATCAAAAATTTTAATAAATGTAAATTTTCTCAAGTTACTCTCCAAGGAATTAAATACATCTTAAATTAAAATCAGTTCCCAAGTGAAATTCAAATATTTTTCACAATTTTTACTTTACACTTCCGCTTGTCAGAGAAATGAACTAAAAGAAGAAAAAAAAAAAAAACAACCAACGACACTCACTTTGTTCTTATTGAAAACCTCGCCCCACATTCAATTCACAAACTAAATGCTCAACATCAAATACGATGTAAGAATACGAGAAATTCATTGCATGAATTGATTGCGATTGCTCATATCATATCTTTTTCGTGTATTTTTTTTTTTCTCTCAACATTCTCTCTCACTCCCTTCACGCTATTGTGCACATGTTCTTTTTTTGTTTTTTTTTTTCGTTGGTCTTCCATTTTGTCGGTGTATGGTGTGTAAAGTACACACTTTCCTTTATCTCGGTTTTGTTAATAGTATAAATTCATTGAAATTCTTCGTTCGTTGAATCTTTTTCCCATGATTCAACCTGTTTCGATTACAAAATTACTTGGTGTGTATTGTATACACAGATATATTAACACGATATGTGCAGAAAAAGATAATCTTATCTCTTATCGATTTGGTTTTGAGCGCGCTTCGTTCATTCTATGTGTGCCAGCATGTATATGACGGTAAATTTTTAAAGCAATTCAGGCTCAATATCAGATAACAGAGACCCGTTAACACGTTGGCTCACACAATATCACATCTATATATTACACACATACGGAGAAACAATACGCGCTGAACAGAAATATTGAAACAAAGAGAGGGAGAGAGGGAGAGAGAGAGAGAGAGAGAGAGAGAGAAAGGAAAAAAAAAAGTTCGTTGATTTGTTTGCATTATTTCATGCAATGAGTTTTAATGTGAGATGTGAAAACATATTCATACCGCACGCTTTCTCACTGTTGTTTGATATCAAATATCTATCTCAATTTTACAATGCCAACCAATGTTCAAAGCGTACGCTTGCAGGTGTGTATTTACTTTTTGGCATTTTTTTTTTCGAATCTTTTTGTTGGTGTGTGTTTTTTTTTTTGTTGTGCTCAATGTTACAATGGTAGCCGTTTTGATGAACTTTAAACATTTACAAGTAGTGTCGTATTTGCTAAAAATGTTTAATTCGATTTTACAATTTTAACACATTCCATCTTTCTGACCATCGAGTAGCAAAGTTACCTTATAGAAAAATTTAAAAAATTTCTCGAAATTTCTGAGAATATTTAAGCGAAAATCCGATTTCTCAAACATTTTTTTATTGTGTTTTTGAGGGAATTATTTCGAATTCCTTGTCTTTTGAAGCTAATAAAAAACCCTACAGGTGTCGAAATATTTCAACTTTGTGATTTGAATTGTTTTGGATTGGATATCTAATAATAAAAAACAAAAAACTTGTAATATTTACTTTCAAATTGTATTTTATTTAAATTTCAACAATTTTGATAGTCGATTTGGAATAGATATGAATGGAATAGAAAGTAAACACAGTCTAACTTAGAAAATCTAAATATTTTCATGTTAATCTATTGAAAAATGTATCTAAGACACATTCTAATACTAGTCAATGATTGTATTTGCCTCATGAGTGCAGATGTCTTTATGGTTTTTCGCGTTGACTCTTTTACTTTTTCGCACGCACCACTAATGCGTAGTATATTGATGAGTCGTAATGTGATAATTTAAGTAATAAAATTTGAACATTTTTAAACTTTCGATTAGTTTGATTTTATTTTGGAAAGTTTTTTGTACAGAAGGCGACTTCGCCTATTGTTAATTCTATACAATATAATAACAAGTAAAATCAGCGTTGTCTTCACGAAAAGCGCAGGGTTCGTATTAAAAACGTTATTGCTCTACGTGGAGGCAACGCACCTAGCAAGCCGAATTTCAGTCTCTGGGTAAAATATAAAAAGAAGAAAATAAAAAAGGCCTCTTTTATTACTGTTGAATTTTATTCGAAAAAGTAAATTATATTACATAATTGAAGACAAAAAAATATATAAATAGAACAATAAATGAATGTTTTTCGTGAATACATCTCCAAATTTTGTACGAATTTTATGCGTTTGATTTTCAATGCAAAAAAGTTCATCTTTCAAACTTAAGACCATATATTAATATTAGGGACGCCATACGTGATTTTACCATTTTTAAGAACTTATTGTTTCAAATAGTATTTTTTCATGCGATGCACATAGTCATCGGTTTATTGATTCATGCCAAAGAAGATAGAAACAGAATCGAAATCGGCATAAATGTGTATCATCTAAATAGAACAAATTCATGCCACTTGTCTCTGTTTTGTGGCTTTGGCCAGTTATTTGAACTGAATACACGAAACAAAAATAACAATAAAAACATCTATTATCGTTATCGGGGCAATTTTCTTGCTTCGTATTTTACCTTTTTTTAAATTCGTTCACAATGATAATAGAATATCAGAACAGGAGAATTAGACAGAAAAAACTATATAGAAAAAATAAAGAAAATGAGAGAACGAGAAAAAGAGGAAGAGATTGGGAGACAGTTGGAGAGAGAGAGAGAGAGAGAGAGAGAGAGAGAGAGAGAGAGAGAGAGAGAGAGAGAGAGAGAGAGAGAGAGAGAGAGAGAGAGAGAGAGAGAGAGAGAGAGAGAGAGAGAGAGAGAGAGAGAGAGAGAGAGAGAGAGAGAGAGAGAGAGAGAGAGAGAGAGAAAGAGAGAAAGAGAGAGATCGAGTAAGAAATCCAAAGGATGAGTGATGAAAGAAGAGTGTGAACAAATACGCACACCGTACAATATATTTGGATGAATGGATAGTCGCACTTGAACGTATAAGTCATATATAATTGAAATGACAATTTTTCGAATAAGTATCGTTCCACACACACACACACACACCCATTCAAAATTAGACCCAGATGTATCTCAATAAAATTAATGACTATGATCAAACCATTTTAATCTATTTATTTATTCTTTTTAGTTATTTATCGTTCTATATTTTATTTCGTCTCTTTTTTTTCATTTTTGCGATGAAAATTAAGTCTTTCACTGTAACAATATCATTACCGAATTCTCTCATATGTACATTGTACTATGTCTGCATTTTCCAAAATTTTATTATGTTTGTGATTAACACCATTAATGACTAATCGAAATTTAGCTAACGATGAATATCATTCACAAATGGTCTTTCATTTACCTGATATAAGTATTTTCTTTGTCCACTTTTTTTTTTTTTATTGAAATACCGTTTTTCTGCCTATATTTCGTATATGCATATAAATAACATCAATTAGTTTGCCCATTTGGTGTTGATTTGTTTAATGAATTTCCTTTTTATCGAATTTACCTGATTCAGTAAACAGTCCGTTGTAACGTTCATTTAGTTTATCACACAAAAATGGCAAGGATATTCGATGTACATTGCACACTTCCAATTTATCTCAGCAAGCCGATCGATTTTTTTTTTTTTTTTTTTTTTGACTCTCATCAGAATCCTTTTTATCCTTTTAGCTGTTGAACAACAAATCGGTAATAAAAAACGCCACAACTTCGGTCGTTCAGTGGGAAAGCCTCCAATCTTTTTATTTGGCTGCAGCTGAGATAATAATGTCACAACGAAAACTCAATACAGTTTCCACTTAAGAATTGGGCTCTTTAGCTCTCACTCCCTCTCTCTCTCTCTCTTCTCTCTCTCTCTCTTTCGTTCTCACACTCTCACATTCTCCTATCCACCTTATACATTCTCATATGACTAAGGGCTATTTGCCGATTTTTAATTTCAGTCAGTAAACAAGAGACAAAATCAAGTGAATGAGAATGTATTGAAAGATACAAATGTTTTTGGGTTTTGTTTGCATCCGAATCGGTCGAACTAGTGAAAAAGCACATGAAAAATGTTCGGTGAACCCAGAAAGATGAAGGTAATTGCATAGCTCAGCACGCTCATTTTATTTTTCGTCATTTCGTTTTTCTCTTTTCTTTCTTCGACCAATTTTATGTGTAATATCTGGCTGCCTGGCTGGTTGGTTGCTTGTTTGTTTGTTCGTTTCGGTTTTGATTTTGTTTTTGCTTTTGCTTCGGTTTTGTTGTGTCGTGTCATATTATAAAGATCTTTGACAATTATGGAATCTATGGCGAAAAAGACCCAAATCAAATCGGATTTAAGGGTTGGCAATTCATTTTAAAATATTTTTTCATTGTTTTTTTTTTTTTTTTTTTTTCTTTGTCGTCGTCGTATCTTCATGTTGATGTATAATGCAGTTAGAAAAAACAAGGAGAAAAGGGTGGCAATGGGGTTTTTTTTAATGCCAACGTTCATAATTTAATGTCCGGAAGGAAAAGTACACGTTTTACCATTCGTAAATCATTCGATGGATTGGGATTCCACGAGTAAATCCAAATGTGAGAAAAGAAACCCCGGGATTTGTTTATATGAAGAAGGGAAAAATAGAGAATGTGAAAAGCAGTGCTCTTTATGTTTTATCGATGACAAGTAATTTCTCATTCAGCTCTCGTTTTCAACATTCGGCACAACTTTTATACTGAAACACGCACACACACACACACGCAGAGAAAGAAAGAGAGAGAGCGAGAGAGAGAGAGAGAGAGAGCGAGGAGAGAAAGAAAAAGAAATAATATCGCCATTCCATTTTCGCTATTGTTTTCGTTTATTCTGTAAATGAGATGATCTTCAACTCATAATAATATACAAAAGAAAATTCCCCATATTTTATTGTGGTCAAGGAAATTTGCTGTTATATGTGCAATGCAATTAATTTTACGGAACTTTTACACTAAATCCATTGCTTTTTCTAAACCCTTTTTTCCCAGATATAAACAACATTCAAATAAATTAAATGATCTATGAGGGTCAGAACATGCTTCATTCTAAAATACACATAAACATAACTAACAACTACCTGTAATGGCTTTTACTCCATTCTACCACAACTTACATTTCTTCTCTTCTATGGAACTCTGTCTCCCTCTCATTTTATCTTTCTAGTCCATTCCTTTTCTTTTTTTTTTTAAACCCCTACCCCTCCATCCACTTCTCCCTTCGTATTCTTATCTCTAATTTTACATTATTTTTTCTCTCTTTTTTACATTCACTCACAATTTTCTATACTTCCACCCACTCTATTTCTCCCTAACCCATGAAAATCAAAACTATTTTACTATGAAAAAAAAAAAAAAAAAAAAAAAAAATCTATAACATTCGCTAGCTACTGCCATGGAATATTTTATTTATATGCATATAAATCATTTTCCTGTAGAATTTTTTTTTTTTTTTTTTCGTTACTCCTTCTCAACTCACAAACAATTCAACAATTTGCATATATATTGAATTTATGAATGTGTACAGAGTACACAATAAATGCTGGCTGAATTTCATTACAATACTATCAGTACAGTTAGATGAACTCGATGCAAAATATATTGCCTCTAATTACAACATAAATAAATTACGAAATGAAATCAAATCCATTTTCTCCACATAATATGCTATTGCTGTTGTTGTTGTTTCAAACAACTGGTTTTTGTTGTTTTGCTATTGTTGTAATTAATATATTTTTTTTTTTCTCGTTATTCTACATTTAAGCTTATGTGTATTTTGGTACATTTCATTTAATCGATTGGAATATCTTTAAGTAATTTTACAGACTATTTAAGAATAAGCCACGATGTATTTAAATTGAACTTATATATAAGTAATGGCCAGGACTTCCATTATCACCCTCTCTCGATCCAATCTTGATTTTTTAGCCCCCTATTAAATCCTTCTTTATATTTTTTTTTCTTAATTCCCCTTTAAAATAAAGAAATTCGCCCAATTTTTTCGTCTGTATTATTCTTCAACACACACAGTGTAAAATTTCATCTTAATCAATAAACAATGACCGTTGGATTGATTTTAAGAACTATATTTAGTTCATAATTTAGATTGGAATTTGCACAGACATGCCAATTTATAGGTGATCAATATTATTGATTCAATACCGCTTATATCGCCTATAATTATATCATCTTTTACATTCGACATGCAAAACTTTGCATTTGATTGAATGATTTGGGAACAATTATTTCGTATTTATTTAACGGAAATCATTTGCGCGTGAAAGTATGAAATTAAATGAATTACATGGTATTTTATTTATAATATTCGAAGGTAATTCAGTCTATCAATAAATTTCTATTTTTCTTCTATTGTAGTGCAAAAATGAAAATGCTTTATTATAATGAAAATATTTTGAATACTTGAAATTTTCTGTCAATATTCACCGTGAAACTATAAAATGCTGAATATGCGTTAGAATGAAAGTGTTTGTTGTTTTTATTCACGATAGCTATTCAATGCACGGCAAAACACACATAAAATGGATTTCATTTGAAATTCGAATTGTTATGTAAAACTGAAATCGTATTAAACCGAAGCAAATGTGAATCCAATTAACCTGAAGCCTTTTCGTTGCTCATTGTAGCTGTCACCTGTAGCTTATTACTAAACGAATCAGTCGTTAATATTTTCAGATCCTCTATCGAAATATTACTACGTTAAATGACAAAATCCTATTTTTAATGAAATGTTCGGAACCGAAGAATTTCAGCTGATTAACAAGCGATGAATGTAGTTAAATGGAAAACAACTAAAATGTCAACAAAATGTTTCCATAAATCGTGAATAAAATCATTTCAATTTTTTTTTTTTTTTTTTTTTTTTTGTGAAAATGAACTGAAAGAAGCAATTGATCTGGTTCGGCAAAACAGAAAATCAAAGAAGTCAAATCTCTCCTTTTTTTTCATTTTTCTGCTATTTTTTCGATATTTTGATGATGTCAGGTATCTCACCAAAGTCAGCAGATACGCAACAGAAAAAATAACGAATAAATGAGAACAGACAAAAACGAAGCAAATAAAAATCAAAAGTCAACAGAAATGTGCTAAGCTGATGGTTTACATAGACACGAGTCTTGGATGGTAATTGTCTGCTTCTCAATATAATATCACAAGAAGAACCAACATAACTATCACAATCATCATCACCATTATCATCACCACCATAGACACCATCACCACCACAACCAGCATCAAACAGCAATAGAAAAAGTAAAAACGAATGTCGTAGTTTGAGGTGAATGAATGGATATGACTGAAAGACTGGGCAATTGTAACAAGTGGTAAATATGCATTCGAATAACAACCGAATCGGAACCGGGCACTAAACAAATTTTTAGCGGCAAGAGAAAAATACTAGAAACAGCTCAACACCAATTCACTGGCTAGCAAAAACAGCTAGCTTGCACGAAATTAAAACGAGCGAACGAGTGAAACAAAAAAATATATTTAAATTAATAAAATGCAATGGAAGCAGTTTTTATACTCTCACTCGTCTCTTTTTCCTTCTTGTTTTTTTTTTTATTCCACTATTATTATTTTTTTCTTTTCTTTTCATTTTTTTTTTTTTTTTTTTTTTTTTTGACCAAGCTAATGGTAATAATAATACAGCGTGAACTGTTTATGAATTTACAAGGGAAACGCATTTGCATTTCTCTTATGCGCTCTTATGTATTTTTCCAGAGAGGCAGACAGAAGCACAAAGAGAAAGTCACTTTCTTTGTGGCCGTTCCTTGTTCGCTTAAAAATTCGCCTGAATTAATTACAATTCGGTAAAGAACATTTCTATGGTATTTTGTTATTTTTAAAGATTTCTCTTTAATTTTTTTTTCTTTTTTTTTTTTTTTTTTTTTTTTTGTACCCTGTTCTCTTATTTCGTCTTTCACATTATTCATCTATGTGCGGTTGTCGGCTATGGTAATGTGCATGGGCCTTGGTGTCCAGACAAAACTCAGTTGGGCGTGTTGAATTCAAATTAATATATTAATATTATTATAATAATAATAATAAAAATGCAAACTGAGTATTCTACAATGACACCCCCAACATTGAATTTTTCATCTATGCTCTTGTTTTGGATATCGAAATATGCTTCGTTGTGACAATATACACACACAAGCAATTCTTAATGAAATTAAAATCTTTATTTCTCTGTTTATTTAGTAAAAACCCATTTTTAGGTTCGCTTCAAGTTGAATCTCTAATTAGATAATTAATTCTCAGCCTAAATTCTATATTTTACATTGGACATAAGTGGTGTCGAAGAATACCACTCAAATGCTATGGTTTGATATAATTATAATTATAATTAATATTTTCTAATTTTATCTTCATTCTTGTGGCTTCTTGGTGCGCAGAAAATAAATACATGGAACTCCATTGGAAGGATGAAAAAAAACAAAAAAATTTAAGTTTCCAACTAACGATAGAAAAAAATTGAAAAAAAAAAGAAAAAAACATCTCAAATGGTTCTCATAAATCAAGATGTATGTTTTTGATGGCTAAATAGAATAGCGATGCATTCATTTCACCCAATTGCAAACGATGGCAAAAATAGTTGAGTGATTTTAGAATTTATTTTCCATCATTTTACTTTATTTCGCTGTACTATGAAATGAACCATCAAATCCATGAAGATTCGCATGTGAGAATGTGGCAAGCTCTTAAGTATTTCGGATGTTTTAAAAGCAATTGATTTTTCTCCATCGTACAAAATATTATATATTAGCTGATGTGAAATGTTACACATTAGCCTGTATTCAAAAATAAACGATGATTGCATCATAACTAACGTGAAATGAAACGATTGTGTCTAAAAAAAAAAAAAAAAAAATATTTCAACTATTCGACAAAAGTTACCTCGCTTCAAGCACATTTAACTTGAGAATACAAGAGAGCTTTTTCTAATTGGCAACCTTATAGCAACCACATTAGTGTGGTTGAAATTTCGAAACCATCATCTACGAAAAATCCATATCGCATTCAAGTTTATAAGTTTTATACTTGTACGAGTTGAACGATGACGATGTTCAACAAACAGTCAATGAATTCCGATTTTTACAGGGAATAATTTTTCCAATTATTTCCACTGAATGCCAACTAATTGATGATATCATGAACCTACCTATAGGTATGATGATTTGTTTTTGACAGAACAATTTATTGGCTGATATGAAGAAAAAACATGCAAATTGCCAATTTTCCCATGTGACAAAAAAAAAAAAAGTAGATAATTGGCCATTTTCTTCGAAACTAGCCGGTTTTAATCGATTTCAATTAAGTAATGTCGCTATATCTGTCTCAATTTTCAAATTGACTATTTTCATGTTTTTCCTTCAAATGAATCACTCAATTTATCTGTCGAAAGATAATTTGCATGACATCAATTGAGGCATCTGTTGAAATGAGTGGAAAAATTGTTCCCTGAAATTCTGAATGAAAACTTAACCACTACACATAATTGCTGTGTGCGTGAGAACATACATACCGTCGTTATATCTGTCTCAATCGTTTTATCTTTCCATCTATCGTCTTCTCTCCCTCTCTCTCTCTCTCTCTCTCTCTCTCTCTCTCTCTCTCTCTCTCTCTCTCTCTCTCTATCTCTTTCTCTCTCTCTCTCTCTCTATCTCTCTATCTCTCTTTGTTCCTTATCTCTCTTCAAATTTATGTTTCTCTTTCTCATTCTCCATTTTTCTCTCTCTTTTATTTTCACATGTTTCACTTGAATAACTATCAAAATTGACGAACGAAAATGTAAAAGTACGTAAATAGCCATATGGATTGAACATCATTAGTAAAGTGAAGTAAGTAAGTAACGCGAATACAGTGTGTTGACTTGAATGAATTCGATGAATATACGATGTATTTTATGAACGATTTTGCTGAGGGGCAAGACATTTTATGTGCATATAGAAAATTAGTTTTCGAGGAAATATTAAAAAGTTTTTCATTTAATATTTAATAGTTAGGTGAAAGTGTGAGGAGGATGTTCAAGATGGACTATATTTATGTCTATGTATTTAAAGCGTCAAATTTTGGTTTTTCAAAGTAAAATATCGAAGAACGATATTGTAAGACGATAATACTAAATTATCGATTGGATACACATATGGAGACCAAACCAGAGTTTTTTCAAGCCCTATCCACGCTCTGAGGCAAATTTAATGTTGAGCCCCTTTTTTAAATTGTAATTTTGATAAACAAAAGTGATTAGTTTAAAAGTTTTGAGTTTTTACCATTTTTATTTAATTAAAAAACAAAAGAACAAAACATTGCAAAGTATTTAGTTAATTTTTCTATTTCATTTTTTTTTTTTTTTTGATTCAGCGTATTCTTCGGTGATGTCATCATCTTCAATTAGATTTAACATTTTGTGCTCAATGGATATGATAGCTAACAACAAGAATATATTCTATAAATTAGTAGAACACAGAGAATGGACCGACTTTCAACTGATTCAAATAATTAATTTTAACCATGAAACAAGATCGTACGAAATAATTTTGAAACTGAATACAACGTTAGTCATTAACAACATTCCATTGTTATCTGACGTCAATATTTAATTGTAAATATTTTTGCCATTTTGGGCGGATTTATCCCAATCAAGATGAATTTATGCGGATGACAATGTACATTGAAGGGGAGGTACAAGTTTGCGCGGGTTCTTCCGTGTTAATTCCATTCGAAATTCGGGATGTGAAACAAAAACTGCGCTTTTCGCGCTATGTGTGCAAGTTTTTTCGCATTTTCTATTAGTTGAATCCCCTTAGCGCATGGGAGAAACTGAATGCTGAATATTATGATGAAAACTACATATTTCATCAAACTTTTGACTCCAGAAACATTGAAAATTGATATTCTCATAAATTCAATTATTTTATGAAAATAAAAAAATTTTGAAAAAAAAAAACATTCCATATTAATTTTCTTTTGAATATTCATACAAAATTCAAATAACTCAGGATCGCCATTCAGTACAGTTTTTAGATAATGTCCTGGAACAAAAGTTTTTTTTTTTGTTTTAATGAAGAAAACCATTTCCGTTATACTCATTTTCGACATTTAGCTTTTTGAAAATCTCGACCACCCTCCCAAATACATAGGTAAACTGAGTTCCATGTCTGCTGAATTGAACATACGAATACAACAAATTCATTATTTATTGTTTTTTTTTTTATTATTGAACAAATAAACAAATAAAACAATTCCTTATAAATAAACACTTTGGATTACGAATGTGCACGTTTCGTATCTAGCAAAACAAATGGACGAGGAAATTCAAATGGAAAATTAAACGGTAATAAGAGGAATAAGAGTAAAAGTAGAGAGGTTGCCTAATTAAATGCGCACAAACGGTAACAAAATCGTTCCAATGTAATGAAAGGTGTAACATTTTCAGCATGTCTTAGATAAAATATTTGATGGGTGAATACTCTGACTGGATGAATGACAGTGACATTAATGGATACAGTGGCCAGAATCATGTACATAAAACTTTTATAACCTAATAAATTCAATCGCAAAATAGAACTAAGGACGCGTGCATCCGTGAAATATTGGATGAAAATCCAAACCTGTCACGTTGAATTAGAAAAAAATTGCCAATTGTATGCAAACGTTCAACGTTAAAAACTCCAGCACACGTACGCACAAACACTCTACTCTCTCTCGCTCTCTCTCTCTCTCTCTCTCTCTCTCTCTCTCTCTCTCTCTCTCTCGCTCTCTCTCTCTCTCTCTCTCTTTCTTTCTCTCTCTCTCTATCGCTCTCGCTCTCTCTCTCTCTCTCTCTCTCTCTCTCTCTCTCTATCTCTCTATCGCTCTCGCTCTCTCTCTCTCTCTATCGATCTCTCTGACTATCTCTCTCCTTCTCCCTTCCTTCTTTATTTCTCCCTTGAATAATCATAAGATGTTTTTATGATCTACATATCTTGATCGAATTTAGTTACGAAATTTACGGCCATTGCCGTATAGCCAATACCTGAAAATATGGTACGAATCGTTCTCTTGTATAACAAATTTCCCTTTCATTTGACTTTGAGTTTGAATTTTCTCTTGTTACGATCTGGGTCGCTGTGGCTCTTAAATATTAATTATACCTTATCAAAACGATTAATAAACAATGCTCTCTTTTTTTATTCTATCATATGATGCAACAATTAATGCTTTTCTTTCTCGATGTAACTTTTAAATCTACTTACAATTTACAAATCTACTTACAATTTATCAATGAGATAAAAATTCACACATTCTGGTGCGTTACCTGTACGAGTTTTAGTGCAAAAAATACAAAATAAATCAATTTCAATCAAAATTGACTGTGCTCAAGGTCATCTGGCATCCTGAAATAGTCGTTTATCTGCATTGAAAGAATGTACACAACTATTGTTAGTATAAATCAATTTTCCAACTGGTTTTAGTTGATTTATTTAACATGAATCAGTTAGAGTTGCTTTAAAATGAATCAGTCAGTTACTTTCTTTTTACAAGGGTTTGTGTATGCTCATCTTGCATTTTCTTATTAAAATTTCACAAACAATTTATGATTTAAGCGAAGTCATAATACTCCGGTTATTACATTTTGATGGGCAATTTTTCGTATTGAATTTGAACAACTGCTTTACTAAATAATTAACCGTTGCTATGATAAAATGATAAAAGCACCTTGCATCACTTTGAGTATTTATTTAAATTGCCTTTTTAAAGGCTATATTTTTCAATTTTTCTCTATTCCATTTCTTAGCCTTTTTCATTCGATCTATGAAAATCCATCATCAAAAGAAACAAATCCATGGTCTCCATCCAAACCCGCGATAAAATGGCATGGAATAATAAAGTCTTATTTTCTTTTCTTTAATCTGTAGTCATTTTCACAAACGGGGAATTTGACACGAAAGTCCCAACATCAAAAACATATAAAGAAAATATATGTTTGGCCAGCTAACACCGTCACACATTTAGGTACTGCATTTTTGTATCTTACCTATATCTAAACTTGTACATGTATGTGACCCGTGTTCAAATGTTTGAACTAAAGAGACAGAATGTGGAAATGGGAGAAAAGGAAAGAGACAGAAGGTAGAAGAGGAAGAAAAGTAAAGAATGAATGAATGAGTATGATGAGTGAGAAAGAAAGAAAGAAAGAAAGATAGAAAGAGAGAGAGAGAGAGAGAGAGAGAGGGAGCGAAAGCGTTAAAAATACATATTGCGAAAAAGAAATAACTGCAATAACGAGCACTGTCTTTTCTACAACTTAAACAAGTAGTTTTTCCCTTCGATTTTCCTATAAAATTTATATTTAGCATTGCAATTTTATTTCTTACTGTTCTTTGTTGTACAAACTAGCAAATGTGATATGCTCATTTTAACGCGCAATTGAAATATTCAACTGAAATTGTTATAAAAAATGAAGAAGAATTTGTGTGTGTAAAACAAAAACAAAAAAAAAAAAAACATTACTCACCGCCGATTGCTAATTGAACCGACATTTTTCCATCAGGTTTTCTTTAACGTTCAGTTCCAAATGTATTAAAAAAAAAAAAAGAAAGAAACCTCACATTGTGACTTTGTGTCACTAGTACGATGAGTCAACATAGGGAAATATTTATGGTAGACACATTTCAATGGAAGAAGAAGGGAGCGAATATTTTCACAGCATGTTTTATTTTACCATTTATTATACCGATATCAAAATGAAAATTCAGTTCAGTTGTATATATATTTATGCATGTATAAATTTCCATTGCGTCATGCGCGCGTGTTTGTCTCCATCTTACTATTGTTTTCACCTTTTGATTTTACGCTATTTTACCATAGATACGTATGCAGTAGGAGAATATAATAACGAGAGAGAGCATGAGAAATGTGATAACAGATAACTTACTCCGATGTATCGTTGTTTTGCTGCCACCGTAGCTCGTTTGTTCATTTTACAAAACCAAATTACTGTTTTGCGATCCATTTATGGATGTTTTTTTTTTTTTAGATTATGTTTGCCAATAAAAATGAAACATGAAACCTGGTTTTTATGCTTACATTTTATTTATTATTCGTATAAAAAAAAAGGACACAATTTAGTTAAGTTATTATCTAAAATGTACAAAACTTAATTTAGAGGTTCATTTCCGTTCCAAACAAAAACAAAAAAAAAAAAAAAATACCGACTTTAATGTCGTTGTGTTTTGTAAAGGAATGTATCTGTGTCTGGTTTAGTTTGTCATTTTCATTTTTGTTCTGTTATGTTTTGTTCTGTTCTTGGCTTAATTTTTGTTCGTTTTCTGAAATTTGATTTCATTGGAATTGGACGAATCGACCCCATTTGTGTATTTGACAGGTTGGAAGAACGTAAAATGTGTGGAAGCGAATTTTGTGTGTATGTGTTGCTGTTGTAAGATATTTGGGGACTTTATGCACATTTCACACTTTGAAAAACTTTTAATACAAAAAAAAAAAAGAAAAAAAAAAAGAAAACGAAAATGTATTTGAAGTTGATTTTATATTTGACTCTCGATCTGTTCATGTGGATTGGCGTGCGAGCTAATTTCGAAAAATATTCAACTTTCGTTCACTTCATCCTTCTCAATATGCTTTTTCTAAAATATCGCTTTGGATTTATTACTCTCAATATAGTCGAACAGTGTGTGCAATGAAAAAAAAAAGACGCTCCGAATAAAAATAAATCGAAACAAAAACAAAACCAAAATGAAATGAATAATATTATTCGTTCGTGTCAAAATAACCAATATACACACAAGCACCAATTCGAAATTGGGAATAATAAAAATGATTAATGACACCACCATCAATGGAATAATTTCCCGTGAATTTATTCACATTTGGCCTATTTAAATTCTATTCCTTAACTTATGTAGTTGAACTAAAAAGCTATATTAGCTATTTCATTGTGCCGATGCAGAAAAGAAACTGTATTATTGCATAGCTTTAAAAGTAGGCATTATCAGAGTCGATTGTAAAATGTGCGCTCGTTGTAGAGTGAGATTATTCAGAGGCAAAAACAAGAAAAATAATAACAATTTGTAAGAAAGAAAGAAAGAAAGAAAGAAAGAAAGTGAAAGAGCAAGAAACAGAAAATGAAACAATAAAGGAAAGGAAGTAAAGTGTAAATATCAGACGTTACAGTGTAACTTAAGAACCGTTTGTCGATTAGATATTGTGTATAAATGAGGCAGCAATAACGGCAACAGCTCTAACAAGAATTCATCACGTATTTTCCGTTGTGATGGTTTAATTTTCAATTAACAAATGTCTACTTCCGTTCAAACTCAAGTGTTTTACTTCATCTTTTTCTCTGTCTTCATTCACCAATTTCCCTTTTTACACTTTCTTCCTCACTCTCTTTCCTCCTTTTTTATCCCTTTCTTTCTTTCTTGCTCGATATTTTTGCACACTTTTTCACCTATTTCTTTCTTTCATCTCTATCTCTCTCTCTCTCTCTCTCTCTCTCTCCCTCTGACACTTGCTATCTCCCTTCGTTTTTAATTCTTTCGATTACTCGCAATCTCACTTCCACGCGTTAGCTTTGCACATTATTAAAGCAATATGTGTATTGTTGCTCAATCAAAATTGATTTGAGCATTGGCTGGGAATTCAATTCCATTTTATATTAAAAAAAAATACACAAATGCACGTTTCTACAAAGAATTTTTTTTTTTTTTTTTTAAACTATTTTTAGCTAAAAATACCTATGCATTACTAAAATCATTAAATATATTACTAGAAATAATTGTGGTTTTATCGAATAAAAAATTGTTTTGAATATTTTGGAAAATCAAGCAGAAGAAAAGAAATGTAAAGTGGCTACCAACTATTTTGTTGCACAAATCGTCCTTTTTCACCCACAAATTGTAACATTGTTGACAGGAAAAGTTTAAAGTTAAACATTTTAAATGATTGGATTCGTTTGATTTTTTGCTTCTGTTTTCCTTCTATTCTGCATACAGTTGTTTATTCATGTCGTGCGTATATATATATATATATATGTGTGTGTGTTTTTTTTTGTTCAATTTTGAACTGAAAATTGTTATTGCTGGTTTTGTCACTTTTAAATTGCCGTTTCATAACGTCTTTGCTTTCTCTCATTCTCTCTCTCTCTCTCTCTCTCTCTCTCTCTCTCTCTATCGCTCTATCTCACTCTCTCTCTCTCTCTCTCTCTCTCTCTCTCTCTCTCTCTTGTCACTCTCTCTCTCTCTCACTCTCTGTCTTGCTGTTTTTTGCTCACTCATTCCCTTTTTCTGATTGCAGGTTCAACGTATTTGCAGTATAAATCTATTCCAGTGTTTTGCTGTTTTCCATCATTCACCATTGAAAATGGTTTGTCGCTTGTGTGTTACTCTTGTTTTTCTTCGCCTCGGGAGCGCATCATAAAAATAATGGTGTTTGTTTTTGTAGAATGCCAAAATGAAAGAAGGTGAAGAGTTGATGGTAATGTCGACAACTGGTGGATGAATCAACATCTCTCACCGTAAAACAGCATCTCAACATTGATGGTGTAAACACACATCATTTTCTTTTTCATTTTTTTTTTTATTATTATTTTTGTTGAAAAATCGATTTTGCCAGTTCAGCAAGTGGAAAATGATCGAACGTAATGTTAGCTTTTAATACATCCATTATTTAATTGATTTTGTTAATATATATGTATGTGAGGTGCATCGCATCGGCTCTAAGTATAATTATAAAATGTTATAAGAAAGTTCTTTGCTAGAATTGAAAGTTTAAAAAGGTTAAATGAAATAAATGTGATGGATCTGACGGAAATGAAAAATAACACTGAAAGCTTTTTTAACTCTTTGTGGTTGTTGTTGTTGTTGTTGATGCATCAACATCATGATGTCATCTCTACCGTGCCATGAAGTGACTGCGAACTAAATCGTTTCACACAGACACACACTAAGAACGATAATATTAAATCAAAATTCATGTTGTTATTTTGTGCGCCATCATTATTTTCGCTGCGTATATGTTTTTTTTTTCCTCCTTTCTTAATCATCATTCCGCGTTAAGGACGTGCCATATATTTTGCACAACAATGCTTGGATGCTAAATTGTTTTCAGCTCATTGAATTTCACATTGTGACGCGAATATGTATGTGTATTGTCAAAAGAAGAGGAAAATATTGCACTGGAATAGTGTTTAATATGTGAAAAAAAAAGAAGAAGAAGAAAAAAAAAACACACACACACACATATGAATACAGACAGGAGAAAACCAATGCCCAAATGTTTCATACAAATTTCAAAATAAACTGACAGAAGCGACTTCTTATGGAGAAATGTAAAATACGTATATCGTACAGTTTTGAAAAGCAAAGGGAAATAAATTCTCGGAGAGAAACAACGGATTTAAAGACATTTGTTGAATGGAAAACTATGTTCTCTGTATGAGGCAGTGCTTTACAAAATCATTTAATACATTCGAGCTATGGAGGAAACGCACATGAAGCAGAAAAAAAAAATCGAAGAAGATGAAGAAGAAGAAGAGAAAATAACAACCATCAGCAACATGTAATAAACACTCCCTTCCGCTTTTTCTCGCTTATACAACCCAAAATTTACTTTACCGAAATAAACAAATAGAGTGGAATGAATGTGTATAGTAATGCAAAGAGACAAAGAGCAATACTTGTGAAACAATCTCTTGAAAATATCTCTTTTTTCATTCATCACATACACGCGACAACATTTTTTTTTTTTTTTTTTTTTTTTTTTTTTCAAGACAATCGACTCAATTTATATGTAGAAATTTTTATTTGAATATACAAGGCAAAAAAAAAAAGGAAAAGAATGTTCCTACTTTCTTCCATTTTCGCTTAGTTTTTTTCTTCTTCGTCGACTTCGTTCTCTTTTTCTTGAGCGAAAAAAAGTTTTCCGGATTATTTGATTTCTCTTACTTTTATGCGTATATCACTGTCACAATATTATTTTGGAATTGTTTTTCTTTTTTTGTTCATCCTCTCGAACATTTGTCGGTATAATTTTCATTTTAGCTCTGCTATTACTTCCAAGTTATTGTGTACGAAAAATCCACGAATTGAATAAAGAGAGACAGGCAGAGAGAGAGAGAGAGAGAGAGAGCGAAAACTATAGAAAAACAGACGTATATGAAAAAAAAAGTAAAAGCACCCATCAATCTATTTTATTTACACTTAAATGTTTAACGAAAAGAATTGCAAATTGAATGAAATGAAAGTAATAAATATGTTGTTGTTCTAATTATTATTGATATGGAGGGGAATATTGAAGCAAATATCATTCGCAAAAACTCAAGACTCAATTATCAACTCTCTCTTTCTCTTTCTGGATCCATTGATCATTATATGGCTCGAGCCACACTGCTATCTAACGTTTATAATATGACAAATAGGGAAGCAATTGTTTTTTTTCCCCAGCAAAATGATAAATTTATTCAGCGATAAAAGAAAAACAAATTTTACGATGCACATAATAGTTGAAGACCTAATAAACAAATAAACAAAAATTTGGCGTTCATAAATTAAACCATAAAAGCGAATTAAAATGAATACTATGAACCAGTCGAGAGTCGAGATACGATAACTTAATTTTTTCGCAAGCTACTGTTTTACCCTTTTAGTTTTTAATGAAGTTAAGTAAGATTGCCGATTATTTCAGAATTTCATACAAATTTAATGCATGTTTAAACGAAAGATATGTGACAAAGACCATGATTTTATGGCCATATTGGAACAATGAGATTTACAATGAATCTCATTAGATATACGTTAAACAGATAAGAGCCACAATGTTTATTGAACCACAAGATATATGCAAATATGATTTTAGAATTTAAATTCATTTGTTTATTCCATCAGAATAAGAATGTTTTGGATTTGTTTAGAAAAGCCATTATATTTAGCTATAAAACATATTCAACTCATTCCATTTTAGCGAATGCTTCCCTTTCCATAATTTTCTCGTTTCAAACATACTAATTATCATTCATTCACTCTCCTGGCCTCTGTCTGTTTCCTTTCTTCATTTTCACATTCTCTCTCTCTCTTTCTCTCTCTCTCTCTCTCTCTCTCTTCTCTCTCTCTCTTTCTCTCTTCCTCTCTTCCTCTCTCGCTCTCTCGCTCTCTCGCTCTCACTCTCTCTTTCTCCCTTAAAATCAATCGTGTCCATTGACTAAACTATTAAATTGAATCTCTATATATAAATGATGTCTTAACCAACAAATGGAAATTGTGCGTATGGAGCGGGAAAGTAGCCAGGAAATGCAGCTGTTGGTTGTACAATTGGTAAAGATTGTGTTACGTATGTGGTTAATATGGTTGGAACAATGTTTGTTGAAAAAAGTGTTGTGTATGTTGTTTTCGCGCCAAATGTTAATTTCAAGACTTTGCTTTGTGTTTGAGTGACCGTGGTTTGTGTTACGATTGGTGCTGTTGTAATTTGAAATTGTTGCGGTTGTTGAAATATTGGATTGATTGGTGGCGGTATTGGCAATTGGGGCAATACTGATGTACCAATTTCATATTCTGTTTTACTAACGGTTGCAACAGGTCTTGATATTGTACTAAATGTGGTCGATATGCCATTGAAAATTGGTATTGTATGCGATTCATAGACTGTTTCAAGCCTAACAATTGGCTTTGATGTGGTTATTATGTTTGGAAATTGAGCAGCTGCAGCCGGATTTAATACACGAAGTAATGCCAATTGTTCGGGACTTATATTTTGCATGAGTGGATCAATCAATCCAGTTGGATGTTGTTGTTGTTGTTGATGATGTTTTTCAGGCGATGGTGTGACATTTTGTTCATTTGCTGGTTTCGCCGAAATTTTCTTCTTCGGGCGCAAATGTCCTTCGGGTATATTTGATTTATCCACTTCAGATAAATCAAATGATGAGCCAATATTTGCTAAATCTAAATCATCAGGTAGCTCATGATGAACCGCATCCTCTTCATCATGCTCATTATCATCACCAAAATCTAATTCCAAATTCAATTCCGAACCGGCCTCTTCCAATTTACTATTGAATTCTTTTAATGCTTTCGATGGATTGAAATGATATGCATCCATTGGTGGTAAGGTTTTTGTTGCTGTCACAAGCCGTGTCACTAAATATGTTTGCGTTAATGTATAACTGGTTGCATTTCCACCACCTTGATGCAATACCGGTAATATGTGCGTCTTGAGCATTGTTTGTGTTGTGCTAAATGTTTCGGTGAGCGTTTCGAGTGGCGGTGTTTCAATGTCAGATGCCAATATGAGTGGCGGTAATGTTGCAATACTGGAATCCAATAAATTATTATCTCGATCATAATGAGCGGTTGTTGCAAGAATATTTTCAGTTAATGGACCGGTTATTGATGTTGTTGCTGTTGGTTCAGGATCAAGTGTTTTCTCAAATGTTGATGTTACCGTTACATATCGTGTATTCCGTACAGATCCAACCTAATTTTTACCATTTCAATGAAATAAATTTTAAAAATTCGAAAAAAATACAATTTTAAAAATTTAACATTGAAATAGAAACACTTACTTGATATGTGTATGGTGATTTAATAGTAGCAATTTCATAGTATGTATCTTTAAAATCGGCTGGCGTTGATATTTCTACTTTTAATGTTTCAATGGGTAATTTTTTGATAACAATTGAATTGTCCAATGTTTCACCATCATCAACAATGTCACCATTTACCGAACCTGATGAATCTAAATCGGTTTCGGTTTCGGTTGTCAAATGTGCATCAGCCACCGCAACTCTATCTTGTGCACCATTTGAACCCGTTGCCGCTTCATGATTTTCATTGCCATTTTGATTTTCTTCGCCATGATAAATGGCCGCCGATTCATGTACAGGAGTTACAGCATCAATATGCGCTGGTGAATTGTCTGTATTTTGCTTTCTGATTGTGACTCGTGGTTTTGGCGATGTTTTGTATTGCCAACGACCTGGTTGTCGATTCAATTTAAACTTGTAAAAACTGGATGTTGTTTGCTCTTGTTGTTCAGCTGTAGTGGGTTGAATTTTTGGTTTAAATCGTCGTGTATAGCCGCCGTCATTATTTGAGTTTTGTTGTTGTTGCTGCTGTTGCTGCTGTTGGATTGATTCTTTTAGTGGTGCATTTTGTGGCTTGAAACGGTTTGATTTGTTCCGACGATTTACGTAGGTAGCTGATGTGGATGGTTCGCTAAATACAGCTGACACAGTTGTTACTTCAACGCTACCAGAAGCAGGACGATTGAAGCGGCCGCTATTTAAAGAATAAAATGAAAATTACTTGTTTCATGCATACAATTCTTTAGGGGTGAATTTTCGTTGAGAGATTACCTTTTTGGTGATTTATTGTTGTTACGATTTTTCTTATATGATGATGTGACTGTGGTTGGTGTTGTAATTTCAACCGAAGATGAATCGTATTCCACATCATCCTTTTGGGCAGATGACGATGGTCTACTGTTACGGAAACGATTTTTAAATGTATTTGATGAAACAGCCGGACGTCTTGAATTACGAACTAAATTTTGTTTAGCCGCATTTCCATAAATTTCATCAACTTCTTCACTTTCAACGGATGCCAATTGTTGCTTAGATGCTGATGTTGATTCAACCACATGCGTTTTCTTTGGGATATGTGGTGCAGCCGTTTTTAAAACTCGCAACGAATGTGTTGGTGCTATTTTTGGTTTATTACCATTGCCATTGCCATTGCCATTGTAAATGTGCGATGTACTTTGCAATACTTGCGCATATTTACCTGAAATATATGTACCAAGTACACTTGTTTCATGCACAGTTGTAATGCCATCTTTAACAACTGTACCGCCCAATTTTGTGACCAAACCAGTTGGATGAATATCATCGCTACGTGGCATTGCAACTGGTGTTGTATGCACTTTTTTATTATGCTCTCGATCAACGGCACGTGATTTTAAACTATATTTTGAATTTGAAACTTTTTTATTTGATGGTAGACGATAAGTTTCTTCAGTTAGTTCACTTGGTTCGCGTGATAAAAATTCATATTCGGGATCGTTAATATTATTCTCGACAGGTATCAGCTGATCCAAATCCTCGCTGGTATGAATCTCAATGATGCTTCAGATTTTTTGTTGTTTTTTTTTTTTTTTTTTTGTGGTGGAAAAGAGAGAAAGAAGTTGAAAATAAATATTCAAAGTTCATATTGATTCTTATAAGTGAGAAAAACAGAGAAAAAGTGATGCAAGAAAGAGTTACAGAAAAAGTGAATTTTTTTAAATAATTAGTTAATTTAACTTACGATTCGGATGGCGACGCACCACTAACAACTTCCACATGGCTTGGTAGAATCGTTGAATATTCACCTCCATCGATTGCTTCGACATGTACAACCGATTTTGGGGAAGATTTTTTGCTAATATCATCAATGACTTCAACATGACTGGACACAATTTCAACTTTTGATGAAATGGGCTTTTGTGCATTCAATGGTGATGAATTTACTGATACAACACGAACAACACTTGACAATTGTTTTGTTGACTTAGCAACTGGTTTTGTAGGCTTAATCTCAGACTTCAATGTTGTCTCTGTCACTGGTTTTGTTTCAATTATAGCCATCGTCGTTGATGTCACTGATGGTGGAGCGTTCGTTATTGATGCAACTTTTGACGGTTCTAACTTGCAAAAAATGAAAAATATTCAAAAAAAAGAAAAAAAGAAAAAAAAATCATTGAATTGATTAATTAAACAGCAAGAAGGGGAGCCAATACAAATTGCAAAAATAAAAATGAAAATTTTAAGTGGAAAAGAAAGGTGTAGAAAGAAATAATAATTATTTTAAAATAAGGAAAAATTTTAATTTTTTTTTTTTCATTAGCAAGATGAACAATTTAATTTTCAACTTGACACGAATACATCGTTTCATAAACACACAACATTTTCTTTTCTTTCCAATTAAAATGAATCATTTCATTCCCAAATGAAAATCAAGTGACTGACTAATTTGAAAACGTGATCACTGACTATGATTGACTATAATTTAGTTTTTTTTTAACTACAAAACTTAGTTCCCAATCGATTATATTGTGGTTAACTTTAGCTAATATGTTAAACATTTAACTGCAATCGTCCGCTCAGTTGCTTATTTTAGAATAGTCGGTTAACTTTGATTGATTTTCATACAAAATCAGTATAATTAATCAGTCAGTCTTTTTTCATGCGGGTGGTAAAAAACCAAAATAACTTTGTTGAACTGTTTATTTAAGTTGAATAATAAGGAATATTTGGAAATAGGACCAAAGAAAAGGAGAGAAAGAACGAGAGAGAAAGATAGAGAGAGAGAGAGAGAAAGAAAGAAAGAAATAGACGGACAGACAGAGGGAGAGAGAGAGAAAGAGAGAGAAAGAGAGGGGAGAGAGAGAGAGAGAGAGAGAGAGAGAGAAAGAGAGAGAGAGAAATGAAAATATATCGAGAGAGAGCGAAAATAAGATAGTGAAAAAAGAACGAATAGAATGAAATGAAGATAGACAGAGAAAAAAAGGAAAACAAAAAACGAAACAATATAGGATAGAAAAGGAAAGCAGAATTATGTCTAACATGAAATATGTTGGGGGAAAAAAAAAAATTATATTTCACGTTGAAAAATCTTTTTGCCATCGAAAAATGGAAAAACCGATTGTGAAAAGAAAATACTAACCTGGTGGCGGAGCACTTTGCGGTGAAAATACCATTACCGTATTACCAATGGTCGTCGTAAAATCTAAAAATCCGTAAACAGTTTGCGTGACTAAATTGGATGGCGTATGTGTTGCATGCTCTGTAGCTGTACAACACGCACTTCCTAGTGCTATATGTATGTGTACAGATTATGAATAGGCCCATCGTGATTGTTGTTCGGCATTGAATTGTATGAAGGACAAAATGAGTACCGTGAAATACAAGAATAAACAATGATTATATAGAAAAGGACTAGATGCATAAACTATAGAAAAAGGAATCAGATTGAATGAATGCAATTTTACTATGTTTATTTCGATGTAATGTTTGTATTTGTATTAAATTTCAAGTATATTTTGTAAATGCAGATTTCATCGGTTAGATAAAATTGGATTAATTGCTTTTTGCTTTCATATTGTGTGCCTCTTTTATTTATTTGATGCGTTTGATTTTGCCGAGTTGATTTTGCTGCACGAACCGAACCGGGCCGGGCTAACAATATCAAATTGTGAAAAGTAAACGTAACACAAACGTATACATTGTTTTATGTATACATACGTATATATGGTGAATTAATTGACGATTTGTTGGCATTTCCATTGCATTCAATTCAATACAATTCCGAAAATATTTATTATAGACAATTTGTGATAATTTTATTTACCTAATACTAAAGCTAGCGAAAAATGAACGCTTGTCGATCCCATCCTGTTTAATTGCATACACATACACACATACACACACTTATCAATAAATTAAGGTAAACAATACACAAGCCTGTAATGTGCTTCTTTTTTAAATGTAAACTGAATTGTTAATCCAAACGCCAAATATTTGTGGAAATGGTTTTTATTATAGGCGTTTTGTTTTGATTGTGTGCATGCGTTTGTTTAAAAAGTCAATTTATATCTACGCAAATTGTTAATGTAATTGTATGTATTCCTTGTCGTAATACTCGTGATATAATTGGACGTCAATATTAACAGCTAAAGTTTGTATTGATCCTTCTTGATATTTTTCATGCGAATTCAGTCTGAAAAAGGAAAGAAAATGAGCTTTTATTAAAATAATGTTATATTGTGTAATTGCAAATGATGAATTCACTTTTATAAATGAAAATCATGTGACTTTTTTTCTCTTTTTTTTAAAAAAAAAAAAAAAAAAAAATTTAAATTTGAAAAATTTGCATTCAATTGCTGATGTTAAAGAAATTTCTTATTATCTAAAGACAATAATTTTTTTTCTATATTCCTTGTGACTACGATATGAATTATATAATTTAAATTCGAATATCTCGAATACTTTTTCATTTTTCAATTCAATAATTCATATAAATGGAAAATAAGTTTTTAACTCCAATTGCACCAAATGATTGTGCCAAAGTATTGATTTCGCATGAACTACAAATGATATTGTGTTATCACTTCTCTTTAATATAAATTTAATAAAAATTTATTTGGAAAATCGATAAATGCCCAGCGGTAAATTTTGAATTGTATTTTACTCAATCAACTAGAGGTTCAATAATGAGCATCCATATTGCAGACGTACGTATTTATGATTATTTTAAATATGTTTGATTAAAAAATGTTTTATTACGATCGTGTGTTTGTGAGAAAGGTAATTGCTTCAAAAGCCTTATCAATTGCAGCACTGATGAAAAAAAAAAATTTCAAATTATATAATATTTTAAAATTATATTACTTAGTGATCAATTTGCGATAAATGTATTCATCTCTGTACAGTATAAATTGTATTGAATTTATTCACGAAAATTATTTTATTTATTTTCTTTATTGATATCAGTGTGAAGCAACAAGTCCTTAATCAGTGGGTTGAAGACCTACCGAGGAAAGGACCATTTTATATACCTAGAGAAAATCAAATACGTACAACAAGAACAATTCATCGAAAATATTTTTATTTGACAAGGTAATGTGGAACACAATTCAAATGAGATTTCTCAGAAAATAAACAATGAACACGACATGATTGTTGACTATATTTGTGATGCTACGAATAAATGTAAATATATTTGGTGTGTTTTTTTTTCTCTTCATTTTGTTTTGACGTTTATTTTGGTTGTTTTTCGTGTTTTGACATTTTTTTTTTTTTTTGCTTTTTATTGATTGTAAAAACATGTAGCAATTGTTGTTTATTTGAATAACAATTATGTTTTCTAATCAAATAAAATGGAATTTGCAATGTTTATGAAATCGATTTATGCTCGTTTACTTAGCCACTGATGTATTATTATGCAATACAAATTTGATGTAAAATCATCATTATTGACCGATTCAAATTGTGCACACAAAATCTGAGAGAAAGAGAGGGAGAGTTTTCCATATACGGAGAACATTCAATCTTCTTGGTAAATTAATTTAGTGAAACTGGAATTTACAGTTATCAACGTTGAATGTTTGTTTTTATATATCATTTTATCTTTTCAATTTCTTTCTGCAAACTTAACCAATAACATGAATAGTTATTTGCTTAATGAATGCTCCAAAAATCATCTAAGCTTGACATAAATTCATACATAGAGATTGTACGTTTAATTTTGTCCACGACAAACTACGATAAACAAAATGGTAATAAGGGACCACTGTTGTGCAATCCAAATAGCATACACAAACACTGGACGACCATCCAAAGCACCTTTATAACTTTAATTAAATTGTGTGCGTATGTAAACAGTGAACTCATAATATAAAATTACCAAATATCAACCATCAATCAAATTCTGTTGTGTTGAACAACAAAATTTAACTCCGATTATAATCAAAAAAAAAAAAAAAAAAATATTATAAATTGTTTATATGAACATTTATTCAATGCGGAATGTTGTTGAAACTGCCAAAATGGAATGTCGTAATTTTACCCTTGATTTTACCATTTTAAAAAGTACACATTTTGCATCGAATGCTTTGTTTGGGCAAACAATTTTTGCGGAGAAGAACAGTAAAAACTTTATAATACAGAATAAAATAAAATTAAATTAAGAATAATGCTGAGAGAAACGAAAGCTAAATCATTTAAATATGTGTTGAGTATTAAATTACTTAAACAGTATATGCAATATGATATTTTCGCCAAAAAACGTGAATGGTAACCGTCATTGTCCGTTGTTTATTTGTGCTTTTTGTAAATTATTATGAGAATATAAGTAACAAAGATGCTGTGTCATAACTAATCCGTCGATTTGATTTAATGAACTGATGAAAACCGATGAATGTTTGGTTCTTTCCCTTTTCTGCTAATACTTAAATCAATGTTTTTCTTCATATTACATAACATTCTATATAACAACAAGGAAAATAATTTCCATCAAGAATCATTTTGAATTTAGAATATTCATGAGCACACATAACAAATGGTGAGTTAATTAACATTTGTATTTTTTGTTTTTGATATTTATGAATTTTCTTTGAAACAATTTCTATGACAATGTGGATAAGTTTAATATTTGCAATTTTCGTACGTGATTCGTACTTCTGCGCATAATAGTCGCCAATTCTTTAGTCATTCGTTTTAGTTCTTTGCCTCTGATCTCTGAACTTTTAAATTTGAAATTTTGTTAAAGAAAAAACATATATATAGAGAAAGAGCAAAATAGTGTGAAAAAGAAAAGGCATGATAGAAAGAAAGAGAGAGAAAGAGAGAGAGAAAGAGAGAGAGAGAGAGAGAGAGAGAGAGAGAGAGAAAGAGAGAGAGAGAGAGAGAGAGAGAGAGAGAGAGAGAAAGAGAGAGAGAGAGAGAGAGAGAGAGAGAGAGAGAGAGAGAGAGAGAGAGAGAGAGAGAGAGAGAGAGAGAGAGAGAGAGAGAGAGAGAGAGAGAGAAAGAGAGGGAGAGAGAAAGAAAAAGAGAAAGAGAGAGAGAAAGAGAAAGAGAGAGAGAGAAAGAGATAGAGAGAGAGCGAGAGAGAAAGAAAAGGAGAAAGGGGGAGATAAAGAGGGACAGAAAGAGGGAGAGAGAGAGAGAAAGTATGTATGTATAAATGAGTGAGTGCACAAAAAGTCGATTGACACAAAAATGTTTGGTATATTCACTTGTGAAAGAAGAAAGTCAAACGACAATTTAAAAGACATCCAAACATAAACTATTTTCCAAATACTTTGTAAATGGTTACGACAAAACTTTTCTCATGCTCATTTCTTGGGGTATGTGAATGTGTTTTAATAGGAGTGTTGAGGGACCAAGTGTATTCGCGCCGTTGACACAAACTGTCATCTATATGTAATTAAATTTGACTGTCACAGTAATATTATAAATTATACAAACATGTGAAAATGATCAGAAATGCGACCACCACGAACAAACCAAGCGTACAATTTCACACCGATGAACAACACGGCATACGGAAACATTTTGCACATTTATTACACAAAAATACTGTTAAGTATTTTCATTTAAAATTAACATTTCGAGTGGAATAGATTTTAGAGAAAATGGAAAATTTTAACAATTGGAAAGGAAAATAAGTATAAATAATCTGTGATAGATGTAAAACTAAGTTCTCGGTAAAAGATGGTCGCGTAGCATTTTGGAATGTTTCATATTTCAATGTTGTGAAAAGGCACATTCATTGGCATATATTCAAAATAAAAGGCTTTTGAAAAGATTATAGAGACCTTTTGCTAGAAATACGTGTAGATTCGATTGAAAAATGGGACACACGAGGATACAATGAATACCTCAATTGACCGTCCACGTGACAGCAGTAGTTTCATTGCTTTTACCACAATGTTTAAACTCATTATACCCAATCATAAATGGTTATTTTCGACAAAGCAGATGTCCCCAAAGTTCTTTGGAAATCATCGGAGATTTTCTGCGGTTTTAATCCTTTCAAATGTTGATTTTTAATCATTGCATAATAAATCACTGTAAAAAAAAAAATCAAAAGTTATCTTCTTCAAATAACTGTAAGTTACGAACCAATGTTATAAAATAACATAAACTTTAAGCAGAACTCTGAATGAATATGCTTGATAATAGCAATTTTTGAAAATGCCTCTATCTAGTGGTTAATTTCGGATCATTATTGATCCATGTAGTATATCGTTCGGATATTGACGATTAAATAATTCTATTCGGTGGTATAGTTTTTGGAATGAATGGAATTGGAAACCATTTGTCGCATTAATTTGAAATTGAGATTAAGAGATTCGATGGCATATTACATATAAATATTCAATGAGTTGTATGAGTTATAGAAAGAGAGCACTGATAAGACAAAGATACACAGAAACACAGAAATGGAGTGGAAGAGTGAAAGACAGATCAAGAGGGATGTAAAGTGTCGGTAGAAAGGAAGTGGAGCGCATTGATTAATAGTTTATTTGTAAGACTTGAGAAACGAGTGTCATCACATTTGAACAGATGATGACGTTTGCATATGTGTTGTTTCAATAGTATTGCCCTAATATTTGTACGGAAAATGATGTATTCGGTTGCTAAGAAAGACTTAAAAACTAATTTTATAAAATTAATGATGTGCGAAAGCATGAAATCAAAAGGGGCGTAAAGAAACATACACTAGGATAGTTGTTATCAAAATCCATCATCATCATCATCATCATCATTATCATCAGCACCAATCAACATTAACAGTATGGAAAATTCCAAGCAAATGAGAATAGATTTTCATTGAAAAACATATTAATAAGTTTCGTAGGGGATCGGAGAGCATATAATCGTGTGAATTTGTTTCAGATACGACACTTTGGCATTTGCTGGCATGATGGGTGATATTACATTCGTATCCATGATTATTTATTAATAAAACACACATTGGATACCAAATTGCAATTACTCGAAGAATTAGAACAATGATGAGAATGGCAATGGCAATGGCAATGGCATCGTCGCAATGTAAAATGGCAAATATGTTAAATGAGTAGAAAATTTTCCGTGGTTCAACACTTAGTTTTTATGAACGTTTTTGATGTTTCTCGTGAGTACAACATTTGTAAAGCATATTGTGTATCAAACTGTATGATTGTACAGTGTGCATATGCAACGTACTCCGACCATCAATTTATTGATGGTCACATACACGCTTATACGTATTCTACCATCAATTTCATCGCATCTAAACCGTCACACCAGTATGTAATTTTTGTCTCTCGTTCTCTTTTATACATTATGAACAGCACCAGCAAATCGGCAATGCACACAATACCTACATTTAGGTGTTTGATTGGCAAACATTAGGGAAGAGAGCAATTATTGCTTATTGCTTATTGTTCATTGCTTCATTAAAATGTTTGTACAAGAACAACAGTTTAATTGTTGTTTGAAAATTATTTTTGGCTTCATCGCTCCAGAATACACACAGAAGAAGAGAAAGAGGTAGATGTTGCCAAATCAAAGGTCAAGAGGAGCAGAACGTAAGTGAGAAATATGGTACGAGATTTGTTGATAGAGAGACAGACAGAGAGACAGAGAGAGACAAACAGAGAGAGACAGACAGACAGACAGAGAGAGAGAGAGAGAGAGAGAGAGAGAGAGAGAGAGAGAGAGAGAGAGAGAGAGAGAGAGAGAGAGAGAGAGAGAAACAGTGAGAGACAGAGTGATAGAGAGAGAGAGAGAGAGAGAGAGAGAGAGAGAGAGAGAGAAAGCGAGAAAGAGAGAGTGAGAGAGAAATAGAGAGAGTGTAAAATCAAGAGTATGATAGAGATAGTATATTCTGTCGACAATTTGAAATCACAAAGATTATTGCAAATGCGTGCGAAAAACCCTCCGGTATTCAACCAGCTGAATTCAGAACAAACAAACAATGGTTACACCAATAACAGTGACAGTAACCACTTTTAATTGGTTATGATATTCGATAATTTGGACCAAAAATTACCTGGATATGAATTTACATGTTACCTGCGAGTAAAATTCAGCAAAGTTTGTGTACTGAAACACTTGCAATCGGAGTACTATTTGCAATCTAAAATGCTAATCAACTAATTTCAACAAATTCATTCGAAGAACCAAACAGTATTTGAAACAATGTTTTGTGAACATACTGGTGAATCTCAATGCAAGATTCTGAATATTCGGGAGTTTTGTTTTATTTATTTATTTTTGTTCATTTTTATTCATTTTCTTGAATATTCGGGAGATAGTCAAAGGTTAACATACAAAAGTTGTATATTTTTATTCATTTTTTTATTTTTGTTATTACAAAATTCTCTAGAGCCTGACACTCTATTTTGAAATAACATCAAATATAGTAGAATTTAAAATATGTGGTAGTCAAAGGGAGAATCGGTAGTTAAAATTTCAATTCGATAGCCAGAATTTAAAAATATTTCCAACTCTTTCTAAAGCAAAAAGAAATCATCCCTATTTTTAACTCTGAAATATAGAGACAGAGTCACATGGCAATTTTGTACGAACAGAAAATTGCGTGCGAGTGAAAAATTGAAATTGTAGCTCGAAATGTCCGATTTGTCCGTTCGACCATCCGAAGTGCGAGAGAGAACGTACGAATATGCGAAAAAAATAAATGTTTTTCCGTGTCCATTATCACCTCTGATTCCAAATGCATTTGGTCTTTCTGATTCAAAAAAAAAAAAAAAACTTCTAACAAACGCCCCTACTGATGACATGTCAAAATATAAAAGAAACAATGGTTCACTTATACCATGCATTTGTATCGTTGCATTTGTGTAAACTGTTTCTCTTCTGGCTGAGTTTTGGTTTTAATGAGTAGTTTCTTTGAGAACAAATTATAATATGAAACGAAAATGTAATGGATGAGCATATTTCTGTGCTAATTGTTGTCTTTTAAGAAAACACTTCTGTTAGATTTAATTCCCTTTTATCTATTATCAATTGTGACATATTTTGCAAATGAATATTCAATATTTATGTCTCTTTTTGATTTGTCATGGCAATTACCATGTAAAATTATGAAATGGTTACACATTACACCGTAAAATCAAAGTATTTTGTAAACATCTGCCTTTTTCCACCCACCCATTCCATTCGCTTTTATCTCTACAAATCTTTATCCCTTTCATTCAGCCAACTCGTGGCATAAGGTATGAAAATATCGCGCGGTGAAACCACATTGCAATTCATATATATATTTATATTAGATATATATATCGGTGTGTGCACGAAATTCAAACAGTGAGTGGAAATTATGTTGCTGGTTGTTTAAATGTTTTGCATGCATATTTTCCAATTCGAAAATAAACCCAAATAACAGATTTGACGAATTTCAAATAAAATATGAACAAAATATTATTAAAATACAATTAGGCCATAATTTGATGTGTGAGCGTGAGGTTTATACTACATATTGAATGTTATTAGCATGAATGTCCCATGTATGGTTGTGGTTATATATTGCCTATTTTCATTTGACGGAAAATACCGTGCACACTGTACGTTCTCTTCCATAATTTTTAATGAATTTAAAATGCATCGATTAAATAGCGCCGTGTGTCTCGCACACACACACACACACACACACAATTTTAAATCAATTTTTCGGAAATGCATGTGTTCTAATACAAAAACAAAATCAATCATATTGGCGGTTTTATGCGATTCTCTCTGATTCAATCAATTTGGTGGTTCTATTCGACCGAATATATATATACATGATATTTATTTTTGTATGAGCCTCAATTAAAATGTGAGCAACAAAATTCAAAATTTATGACACCAAAAATCATTCGCCGTTCACTCGAGAATCTGGTGTGTATTTGACGTTTGTCTGGCTTCAAATTCAATTTTTCTATAAGTGAGAGGGAGTGAGAGATAGATAGATAGATAGATAGAGAGAGAGAGAGAGAGAGAGAGAGAGAGAGAGAGAGAGAGAGAGAGAGAGAGAGAGAGAGAGAAAGAGAGAGAAGCCATTGCTTCAATATTTAAATCCGTATAATTAGTTCAAATGACATAAATTAACTCACTTATTTACATTTATGCGTGAAACATTTGAGTCGAGGTAAAGGCATGAATTGAGGCGGATTTTTTCAGCACGTTTCCAAATTTACATGTTTTAAAATATTGAATTTCGGAACCAATCAAAGATTCTCGTCTATTTTTCATGGCATAACAAAATAATCTAAAGAAAGAAGAAGGTGTAACTCAGTCTGAAATAATTTTTCTCTTGAAAACGATTAAATATAATTGTAGGCAGTCTTCGCTTTCGTTTCTCATACATATTAAAGAAAATAATCACGACTAAAATCGATTTTTATTAATAGCTCACTACTATGTGGAAATAAGGTACGCATTTTGTTTGCAAATTCGTCGAATTTGAGGATAATTCATGCCCAAAATAATTGCAAAAACTATATTACATTTCCATTGGACGATACGCTTGGTTATTGTGAATTGTAAATTGAAAACAGTCTATACTCACATATAGATAGATTGACACTTAAAAAGTTATTCAATGAGAGAAATGGGGGTATTTAGTTAAAATCGTATTTTTTTTTTCTTTTCTCTCATTATGATAGTAAATATCTTCATTTTGGAATGTAAAATTTAGACAAATTGATTGAATAAATTTATTTCAATTGGATTTATGCGAATCGCAGAGGATTTCACATTTAAAATACTATGGATTTTCGATGACACATCACATACTTCAATTATGTTGAGCCTAGAGTTCAATATTTTTATTGTAATAATTCTCAATTATCGAAGTTAGATAGAAATATTTTCATTTGATCCATACCAATTCGTTTATATTCTCGCCAGTGCCATTCGGGGATGAACATATTTCAATCATGAGACTCATCCTTATGCGGTTAATATGTCATTATCAATTGAATTCATTTTCATCGTGTTCCCAAATGATATGACAACAATTCTCTTACTCTTTCTATCACTTTTACGCTCTCTCCCTTAGTTAAATAAACTGCAAATGGCCCATTTCAAAGCATTCATAAAATATTGTTGAATTTTGTTAAATACACTACGGTATTATTGCGTTCAATCGAAATAATTTGCGCAAATTAGATACGAAAATAATGTTTCATTTCAAATAATCAACGAAATTTCAAATGAAATATCATTTTATGGAAATTATCATGATTTGTTGAACGAAATTGGAAAATTCATTTTGTTTCACAGATATTTATTAAGAATGTGGCACTTATTGCATTTATAAATTAACGATAACGCAATGCCTCATATCGCGCAAATACAACATTTAGACAAACCTAATTTGATATTGATTTCAAAAATGGAAAATTCGATCGTTATGATAATTTGATAATTAATTGCAAATACAGAATAAATTATTTGCGTCGTTTCAGAAAAGTGATTTTTTTTTTTTAAACATATGAGTAAATCTGTGCTGAATAAAGAAATCAAACACTCAGCAAACATCATCTAAATCGCCAAAAATAAATGAAAACAAGATAAAAAGAGAGTGAAAAAATAAAGATTGAAACAAATTACCATGCAATTTATAAGGGAATGTTTTGGTTTTGTTTATGGCCAAACAAACGAATTCAGTGCTAGAAATTTCATTAATGTGGATTAGAAACAATTTCGCAGCAGAACAGAATGAGAAAATGTGTGCGACGATAAATTTGCTGCCAATTTGGATGGTGGCAAAACAAAAAAAGAGCTACAACGAACATATACTCAAAATTAACTCGTCGCTCATTTTCCAAAGTTTCCACTGATATCTGACATCGGAGACAATTTGTGTAAAACGCCTTCGTTAAGACGACCAACCGATAGAGATAGAGAGATAGAGAGATAGAGGGAGAGAGAGAGAGAGAGAGAGAGAGAGAGAGAGAGAGAGAGAGAGAGAGAGAGAGAGAAAGAGATCGATTGGATTTAAAAAAGCCAACGAAAGACAAATCAACAGTAAAAGCAAAAACAACGACCAGGCAAAATCCAAAATAAATTTAATGAATACTTTGGCAAAAGTTGGCAGCTTGAACGCACTTCAGGCTGGCAAAAACAGATCATCATTAGTGTTATTCTTTTGTGTTTTGGTAAAATGATTTTAATGTTAAGCGAAATATAAGTTTCATTGTCGAGGCGATTGAG
>JAQOWM010000634.1:0-35000 GCA_029041755.1 Resseliella maxima | reverse complement strand
TGATTGTGATTGTTGCTTATGTAAACGCATGTCCGCACGTTCGCACAAATGCATACGAAAATTCCCATTTTCTACATCTCTCTTCCATTTACTTGATAAGCTGTTGCACGCCAGAGTATTGCAATTTTTCCGGTACGTTGTGCAGTGTTGTAGCCAAAAGTTTTCAAACACCAAACGAATATTTGCCCCCTAATTCCATTTCGTGTATATGTTTACTTTAATGTTGTTTATTTGAATTTATGAGTGCAATTTTGTTATAGCTTGAATGGCATTCACCGTGTATACACAATAGATGGACGGACGGACGGACGAATAGCATGTTTGTGAAGACATACACAGTATGTACAAATGTATGAATACCGATTTGGCTACCACAACAAGCTCATAATAAGTAAAGTGTTATTAAAAGTGCCAAAATTGGCAACAAAAATGAAATTTACGGTACAACAAGGACAAAATCATCGTTGTTTTCGTTTTCAACCAAAACAAAAAACAAAAAAAAAAAACGATTCCAAGAATTTGCTTTAAGTATTAGTAACTCCGTTGTTCCGCCTGGCAGCCTTTTTCAATTTTATGCTCGCTTTGATTTCGACTAAACTATAATTCTCTACCAATTTCTATCTCCATCTCTCTCTTTCACTTTTTCACCTTCTCTCTCTCTCTCTCCATCTGTTCATCTCTATATTTCTCTCTCATTGTCTCTCTTTCTGATTGTGTCTTTCTTCCGCATGCGTTCGTTCCTGTTTATTCAATGTTTCCTTTTCACTGGGTTTTTCCATTAAATGCATATCTCCCCGAAACTCTATCATCGTAAAAAGTTGTTGGCTTTTGATTTTATAAGCATTGTTTGACGTAACGCACAACGAAAAATTCCAACATATATACATATAAGCTTATGTGGTCGATAGAATACGAAATGTTCTCGCTCTTTTGAAGTATTGTTCAAAATTGTTCAAACAAACACATACAGATACGACAAGTACTTTACAAAACCGTTCACACATCCACCGATAATTAATATTGAAATACAAAACGTTATATAAACCGTGCAATTTTTCCTCTATCCGGTATTTCATATTCCGTTTCTATCGCTTTTTCTCTCATTTTATATTTCACTTTCAAATATGATCACAATATTGTTATGTATATGGATATGAATTAATTTGCATGTTAATTGTTTCGTTATTTACACAGTATTTTTGCCACAACGTTTTCGTTCGTGTTTTCTCATTAGTTTTGTTAAATATATTTTCCGCATGTTTCATTTCGAAAAATAGTCTCTATCACCACACACACACACACACACACACACACACACACACACACACACACACACACACACACACACATAGCGATTCAATTAAAGTTTTCAGTCAAAAGTAGTTGTTAGCTTCTGACTTTTATCATTTTTGAGCTTTTCTTTAATTATTTCTCATTTGATGTTATTTCATTTAGATAATTATTGTTGCCGTGTATAGTTTACAATCGGTTCTTGTTCCTATTAATTCATTAATATGGTATTAATTTTTACATTTGTATCTCTAAATTGGTTTGCTTATTTGTCTAAATAGATTTGAATATTTTTTTTTTTTTTTTGTTTTTTTTTTTTCGTAAATTTGGAAATACGAATTTTTGATGAAAAATCATCCAGAGAATATTCCAAAAATTAACAAAATGTTTTATGATCCTTTTCTTTTTAATTACGTGAAGCAAATTAAATTAGAACATACATTTCATTTGAAAACAATTGGCATGAACATTGCTTTATACAGATGCCTTTGTTTTATTGATTTCTCGTATATTACGTTTTAATATACATTTAGTGATTATAATTCACTGATATATTCTCAACTGATTCTTTCTAATATAATTTTGAACATCAAAATTCAAGCAATATAACATCTTTGAAACAGTGCAACACACATTTAACAGAATCTGTTTTGCTTTCGCAACGGCACTTGATTCCACTCATTTATATATTTGGAATTGTTTAATTTTAATTGAATTTAAGTTGCATTTGAATCAAATTATAATTTGAATGCACAATATGAATGGAAAAATGATGCCATAGAATATCACCGATTTAGATTGCCTTGATTGTTTTATAACATTCTGGAATTGATTAAAAATTACGATTTATGAAATTTCGTATATTTCTGACTCTATTTCTCTCTCTCTCTACCTCCCTCTCTCTCTCCTCTCTCTCTCCCTCTCTCTCCCCTTTCCCCCTTCTCTCTCTCTCTACCTCCCTCCCTGCCTCTCTCTTCCCTCTCTCTCTCTCTCTCTCTCTCTCTCTCTCTCTCTCTCTCTCTCTCTCTCTCCCTCTATCTCTCATCTACAGATGTATGTACGATAATGTTTTTTTAATAAATTCATTATTAAAATTTTATTTAATACGAAATATGCTCTCAAAATTTTATTAACATTTAAAAATTGTTATTAATTAATAACAGAATTGTTATTAAAATCTTCATAAATTTTAATAAAAATAAAAATGAATTTATTTAAAATTTTGAGAGCATATTTCGTATTAACTAAAATGTCAATTTTTTTTTATTATTAAAAAGTCGCTAAAATATTAATAAACATCTGTATTTGTGGTATCTCTCGCTCAGGCAATTTGAAAACGCTGAAACATATTGCTTTTGACTTTCAATGATGATTTAAATGCATTAGGCAAACGCTGGCACATTTTTCATGCTTTGGAATTTGATACAATTCCTTCGTTGTACCGAATATGCTGTTGTTTTACCAAAATGCGTTAACGTTACCGTCTCTGTTGTTGTCGTCGTCGTTGTCGACTCTTTCTGTGCCTTACTCAATTATTTTCCTCAAGCAAATGTTTGGTGAAATGTTTTAGCATCAACGAACAAATGTAATATACGCTATTTACATAAACTGAATTCACACACACACACGCTCGCAAAACGGAAAAAATTTTGTGTTTTATTTCAAAAATAACTGACAATTACTGTAAGTTCGTGTTCGTAAATAAGAATAGATCGAGCATGGCAATGACTGATAGTGCGCTCGAGAGTGTAAGTGAAAAGAAATAGTGATAGGGAAAGAGAGGATTATAAAAAGGAATGAGAGAAAGAGAACAAAAGAATAAAAGTGAGAAATATACTGAGATAAATACTGTCTGTATGAATTTGTGCCATTTCATTGCTATGGGTGGAACCATATTTTAATTTTTGATGAATACATTCAATAATATGATGTTCATAGCACAAACTATATCCGTTAAGAAGTATACAGTATCAATTGATTCTTGCAATGTCAATAACAGATGTTTATCCGGCATTATATTGCTAAGTGTATTTTGTAGTGAATAAATAAAAACGATAGAATAGAATTTTAATTGAGTCTAAAGAAAAATCAATAAGTGTTTCATTTTGGCTATGCCATCACAATAACAGTTTATATCAAAGACAATTTTATTTGAGCAATGTAGTTTTGCCGACATATATCTATAGTTCGTGTCGCAGGGTTCTCTTGATCCTGCTGACGAGATGGGACCCCTTAGGAAATATTTGAAATTTTGAAGGACTTATTCCATTTTGATAGGGTTTCTTTTAAGAGGAGAGGGAGAGAGGGGGAGAGAGTGGGGAGAGGGGGGAAAGAGTGAGGGAGAGAGTGGGGGGAGGTGTATAAATAGAAAAAATGGAACTGCTATAGTTGGCAGACGTGATAAGTTTTGCGGATTATTTCATTCGAACATAATGTAAAGAGTACGTAAATTTATCTTAGTGAAAGAGGTGGTAGTATTTTTCTCATTTCTCTTATTTACGTATTTGTAATGAAATGATGTCGGGAAACAATGTCATTTCAGTTTGTTTCAAGATTGAATGCCTGCCATTTAATTACTCACACTTATGTTTCATCTGTAAATTTATATATGTGTGGTTGCCTCTGTTTATGTTATATGCATTTACAAAAGTGGATATTTCGACTTGCAACGCAAAATCATCAAAACGTGCAAATGCTCCAATGCACATATACGAGACAAAATATGATGGATGTCATATGGCTAGTATACATCAAACACATGTAAATTAAGGCATTCTGTTTAGTTTTATGTGCAAATTTTTAAATAACAATGTTCGCTCAATGTATAAATAAGTAGCTCAGAGGATAAAATTGTTATACAGAAAATTTTTTTGTTTCAAAATGGCATTCGAGAACGAATATTCATACAATATCAATGAAAAAATTCGTAGAATTGAACGTATTTGTTATTGTATTTTTCGAAAATTGTACGAATATTTATACTGATTTACAAATTTTTCCACGTAATTTTCTGTATGACGTTTTTTCCACTGAGTTTCTCAAATATCCGTTGATTATTTTGAATTTGCGTTGGCTCAACCGAAAAACAAAATATATTCACTAACAGCACAATGCAACGCAACGCAACACAAAATCCAAATAATTGAAATAATTTATTGTCAAAATATTTATGGTCGAATTGCCGGCCAAAACTATTCTGTTATTTTCTATATGAAACGATGAAATTTGTACATTTTCACACGGGCTTAACTAAAACCACAAACAATCGCGAAGGCTTTTCATGTAGAAATTCATGGAATAACTGAATCCATGTTCAAAATACAATGAGAAATCGAACAAAAGGCCATCAAAATGAAGAAGAAGACAAGAGAAGAGATGGGATAAGAGAAATTTAGAAAAAGAAAAAAAAAAATTTCAACGTCAGTAGCAAGAGAGAATATTCAGAGTTTGTGCTCTTAATCTTGGACTTCCTCAAAAATCACACAACTTTAAATGTTGTTATCATTTGAATGGGCTTGGAAAAAGGTAAGCTCTAAGCATTTGAGAGAGAAAAAAATACCTGTATTTTCAAATCAATTGAAAATAACAAAAATTACGATTTTAAAATAGAATATAAAACAAGATAAGAGAGTTTCATGAACAAAGTTTAAATGAAAATAGTCCTGTGATTCATGAGATTTTTCATGACAGATATTTTTTTTTTTTTTTTTCATAAATACTTATTGCTCACCATTTTTCTGATCCATTCATACATTCATATGTAAAACAGCATTGAAAATGATGAAACAAACGAATGACTATTGTAAGCATTCTGGGAATGTTTTATCAAACTACTTTTGTTGAAGGTTCATTTCGATTCCATTCCCGTATTCTCATTCATTTGCTCACTCTCACTCTCACTCTTCTCTCTCTCTCTCTCTCTCTCTCTCTCTATCTCTCTCTCTCTCTCTCTCTCTCTCTCTCTCTCTGCGTATTTCTCATTCTCTTTCAGACATTTTCATTCTTTCCCTTGCACCTTTACACAAGCAGTTGACAAATGCATTTCAACGCGATTAAACAAAAAACCCGAATTCAATAGTTTAATAACGAAATCAGAATTTTTTCAATTATTAATTATTTTCCCATTTGAGCAATATTATATTGCATTTACATTCGCCTTTATGTGTATTTGAAATTTTTGCTGATACAGTGATGAATCTTATGATGAAAAATGGTGACTCATTTCACTGCAAAAAAAAAAGAAATACCGAAATTGTCTTTAACTTGGAGATGGTGCTTTTAGTCAGTTTATGTGTCTCGATATTTATAATATTGCATAAGTCATAAGAGTTGTTGTAAAACATGACAAGTTTATTACATAGTCATAGTATGTATATATAGCCTGATTCTACATTTGAGAATTGCATCAATTTATTTAAACATTGTTTATAGTCGAAATCTTTTGAAAATGATTACACTACATCCTACCATCAAATAGTAGTCTCATGATAAACACAGTTTTCACAGTGTTGAATCTATGCATTGGCAATTATTGGAAATTTATCGTCATATCTATGTATTGTGAAATCGTTTCAGTTTCCGTTTGCATTCAACAACTCTAGTTTGTCTCTAGAGATTGGCCGAGAGAAATTTTTGTTTTGATTACCATCATTCGGCACCAAATGGTATTTTTCATCAAAAAAAAAAATCGAACATTTTTCCCGGCTACAAAATTTCGATTCAATATTTAATTGCGGTTCTAAACCAACCAACCAACCAATCAAAGAAAAGTTGACAATAACATACACATGAGATGAAAGGAGAAACATCATCTAGTATCGCAGCTCAATTGCACTGCACTGAACATGATATAATTGGCCAAGGGCGATGTACAAAATGTTTTAAACTGATACGATGTTCCACACAAAAACAACACAAATGAAACACTCTCAACTAGATGAATTTGATTAGAATTTTAAACTTTGCTGTCATTTTATCCATTCACTCTCATTCCTACACACATACACACACACACACACACACACACACACACACACACACACACACACACACACACACTATATGTGTCTAATTTCATCTCTCAATCCTTTTCTCAATCTACATTTTTCCTCCATTGGTCTTCCCATTTTTCGGTCTAACAATTTTTCCATTCCGTGTAGAAACAGGAAAATTGAGACACAAAATATTTTGAAATGAATGTCATTCAAAAAAAAAAAAAAAAAAAAAAAAATCCCCCAGAAGGAGATCCATTTTGCACTCACAGTTTGGAGACATGTGTATGGATTGGATTGCATTGGATAATACAAGAGTTAGGCTACAGGGAAACATTTTTCGCAACAACATAACAATGGCAGGAAAATACGAAGTAAGCGAAACAGAGATGAAAATGTAGAGATGGGCCAAGAGAAAGTCAAAGAGAAAGAGAAAGTGAGCAAAAATTTTCTCAATAAAAGTGCATCAAAAGTTTGGCTTGTTCTGTTTAGCTTTTTTTCTCATTAAGAATTTATAGTGTGCTGACAATTTGCATTGCAACGGATGTAAATGAAATCTCGGCGTTTTCAAATTGTGTGAAAAAAAAAAAAAAAAAAAAAAAACCAGTGCAATTTTCATCATTGAGCTAGATTTTGCAGCCACAATGACCGAACTGTGAATCAGTTGTTGGCCAGATGTCGTCATTATCTCATACTATTCCAGGGGATTATAAATTTTCGCGAATGAATGTTATTAGTTTTTCTTTTCATTTTTACAGTTGTATAAAAGATTCAATAATCATTCATAATTGAAATATTCATAAAGTATTAAGCAATTTGACTGCAACCATAGAAAAACATGAGATAAACAATAAAATTTGTATTCTATTTAAATTCTATGAGAAACAGACAATTAAATCGCCTTAATATATATTTGTTTGATTTTTAAACCCCTAGCACATATTTGCGTATGAAAATGAGTCTCATTTTAAAACAAAAAACGAAAAAATCATTCGAAAACAAATGAAAAAAAAAAAAAAAAAAACAAAAAATCCTCAGCAAAATGTATGCCCGCTGAATTGTTCATATATGTTGACTGCTTTATTTTGATTATTTAATGGTTTAACTCGTTGTGATGTGGAACACACATTTTGTAAATTTTTCGTGTGGGAAACAACAGTGAAAATGATTTTACATTTTGCAATATTTTGTGGCAAGCAAATTAAGTGGAAATGCATTTCTAGTTTTCAGTGTTGACACTGAATAAAACGTCACAAAAATGCATCCGATTTCACATTTACAAATGCTCGAATTGAGCCAAAACAATGATGAAGCAACCAAATGAAAAACAAACGAATCCTCCTCTCTGCAATATATTAAATAAAGTAAAATTGTGCAAAACTATTGTGCGACACACACACACACACACACACACACACACACACACACACACACACTGATTAAATGAAGTAACATTTCGTTTTGGATGAACGTGTAGCGTATAGAGAAAGAAAACCAGTATAAAATACAAATTATGCGCGTGTCCAGCATTCGCATTGTGGTCAACGCACTACGAATCACACAAGAGATTCTCATCAACACGTTTTGTGCCCAATGGCACATACGAAAATGCACTGAAAAACGGATTATAGCTCTGGCATATATACAATGAAATGGAAACTACACGTCTATTTATCGTCATTTCGAATGCTGGCAGGCATTGCATAGGTGTAAGCACTGCCAAAAAGTAGTATCAAAAATAGCAACTCTATAACCATGAAAATCACACAAAATGGCGAAACAAAGAAAAAGTACATAAACATCAACCAAATTCGAAATGACGTGTGTGTTTTCTCGGAAAATGATAATGGAGCGAGAGAAAGGGAGGGAGAGAGAGAGAGAGAGTTGGGTTTGTGATGCCCAATGCATTGGATGAAACGCACACACACACACAAACAAATTAGGTTGCTCACTTCATCCAGGCAATCAGACTAACCGAACTACACACTAAAATGTTCAAACTAAAATGATAAAAATAAAAATGAAAATGATAAAAACTAGAGATAGATTGTGAGTGAATGTGTGTGCGTGTGTGAGAGAGAGAGAGAGAGAGAGAGAAATGTAAGAGTATACAAATTTTTCGGGCCATTGTGAGCATTTCTTTTTCACTATTACAGTTATATCTATGTTAGTTCCGTGCGTGTCAAAATTGGCACAGCAACAGAAAAGTGAGAGAATAGCACAAGAAATATATGATAAAACACATTTCGTACAGTGTACACTATCACACATAACATGGAATATAACCTAATCCCTGCTATACATTTAAAAATTAACTCTTTCCTTTTATACATCGTTTCATTGTTGTTGGCTTATTTCTCTAAAAGTTTTATGAATGTGTACACTGTACATGCATTCATAAATGCGTGTGTGGTGTGGCCGTTGTTGCTGTCGGCGCCTCTGCAACCATCACCATCGTCGTTTGTTGTTGCTGTTATCATTGTAATTTTTTTTCTTTTTTTTTTTTTTTTTTTTGTCAGTGTGAACAGAATAGAAAAAAAAACATATCCCTTGCAAACTATTTGCATTCAAACGATGTTTGAGAGATTCGATATGCTCATGAGTGTCAGTGGCTGGTTGTAGTGTGAACATCGATGTGTGTGTGTGTGTGAATAAATACATTGCATATGATTATTGGCTTGGAAAAGCTTCCATTACAATCACCTAAAACTGCCGAACATTGAAATATATGGAGAGCACAAGTGTGCATTGTGAATATTTGCGCCATTTTCAGAAAATTATCATTATTATCAAAATCTCCATTTTTATTGTTTCTACTTGTTTTTTTTTTTTTTTCTTCTTTTGGTTGAAGTAAAACGGGGTTCATTTTAATAGACATACATATATTGCTACCGTCATCATACTCCTACCCACAAATGGTTATCATCATATGTAGATTTGAAGATGCAATTGCACATACATCGACAGCAAAATCGCATATTATAATGATCAAATTAAAAATAATCGCTCACAACCGATGCATATACTTGTAACTTCTTTGCAACTATAGATTTAAATACTTATATATTGTACAACCAATGTGCTGGCCAAATTTTGTCGAGTGCACACTTAACACTTTATCGCTAGCTCACAAAACAACACTTGAAATAAAATTTGACATATCAATATTAACATGGAAAATGTCAATTGGCTTTCACTCTTTCCAATATCGCGCATCCTCACTTAATTTTCGTCCTTATCATTGGCACTTAATGCCAATTCGCTAAACCATTCAGATGGTATTTCAATGGGACACTTCACCATTTCAAGTGGTTTCAATTCGAATGAAAAAAAAAAGCATCGAAAATATATTAGTCGATTAGCTAGTCCAAATTGATGACAATCGTAATCAAAATAAACTGAGCTTTTGACCATTATATATAGTAAGTTCAATGGGATCATATTTGCCAATTTTATTTTATTTTTTTTTTTCGAAAATACCAAACGTCCCATGATATTTCTACTTTGTTACGAAATAAAATGGCGTGAAAACGGTATGTTAATGCAACGTTTATGAGCATTTTTCACCAGAAAAAAGTTACAAAAAATCATATTTTCAAATATGATCTTAACACAAATAGGTGTAGCAAAAATACATGAATAAAATATGTAATATTACTTCAAGGCGGCGAACTTTTGGCATAGACCATTTTCATAATACGAATCGGAGATAGAGAATGAATGAAAGATAGGAAGAAAGAAAGAAGGAAAAAGAAAGAGAAAGGGAAAGAGAAAGAGAGATAAAATGAGTGAAATGAAGGAAGAAAAAAGAGAGGGAAAGATGTCTGGGTGGAATGAGAAAAAGTGAAAAAGAAAGTTTAGCGCTTTCGCGATTATTTCCAAGTGTATTAAAAGTCGTTTATCCAGCATTTTCGCAGTCGGCAATTTTGTGCGACATGAGAATTCAAGAGAAAGAGAAAGAGAGATAGAAAGAGAGAGAGAGAGAGATAGAAAGAGAGTAAGAGAGAAAGAGAGAATGAGATTGAGAGAAAGACAAAGAGAGAATGAGAGAGAGAGAGAGAGAGAGAGAGAGAGAAAGAGAGAAAGAGAGAATGAGAGAGAGAGAGAAAGAGAAAGAGAGAATGAGAGAGACAGAGAGCATTGAACGGCCCAAAAATAAAGAAAGAAAAGTTGTCCCATGACACCGGAAAATGTTTGCTCCCGCTTGCTTCTTCGTTCACACGAACACATGAATTAATGTCTTTTCCATTGATTATTATTGTCTGGTGTTGATACACTATGTTTTAACTTTTTGGCCCATTCCATCTCTTTTCATTTCTTCCCTCTTTATTTCAACTTATCTTTCTTTCTCCCTGCGCGAATTACAAATCTTGTAAAAGCTGCTTCGAGCACCTAATTGTCGACGTCTTTTTATCGATTCATAAATAAATGCGATTGGAAAATGTTTAAATCGTCTGAAATTATACCCCGACATTGGGAATAATTGAAAATTGCAATTATCACATTCAATATTATTAAATATTTAAAATAAATACAGAACTTGTCGATGATTTACCAAAAAAAAAAATGAAGAAGAAGAAGAAGAGTGGTACACCAACAAACATGAGAGCCACATAAATAATAACATTTTTCCCACCAGCCAACACTTTTCGTTTACCCGGTCACCATTTAAAAAATAATGTATGTGATGAGCTGATTACTGATTAAGCCATTACATAATATTTGTACAACACATTAATAATTGTAATCACACTGTCTGTTTGCATTACATCCGGGGTTATATTTACCAATTGTAATTCGAATATAAATATTTGCGCAAATAGAAAACTGGTGAACCTTTTTTTTGCTAGGAAAATACATTTTCTAATTGATATTCATCTTTCAACAACATTCATTTTTGCACAGTTTAATGATTTATTGTCTCGATAACTTATTTTTTTACTTATACAAATTATTTGGGTAATTTTTCACTCATGCAAACAATTAAACAAAAAGCAAAATTCAATAATTACCACAATTTGGATTGAGAATTTTGTAGATTGATAACGGATAAACGCTTTTTTTCAACACATATCTCAATCATTCGATCGAAAACAATTTTAATGCTTCAAATTTAAGTTGAATTCACCCAAAAATTACCATCGACATTTTAATTGGACATTTCAATGAGCAATTGAATTAATTACTCGTAAAAAAAAAACGTGAAAAATGTGAAAAAATTGGAATTTAACAAATAATGGCTGAAATTCGTAATAAGAGAAATAGAAAGATAAAGAGTGATATCAGAGTGATTTAATTTTTTTCTATGCATATTTCTATATTCTTAATGATAATATATCATTTCAATTGGATAAGTTTTTTTTTTTTTCGTTGAATGAAATTGCAATTAAACGGTCCAGTGGCAATGCTTATTGCTGATGCTATTGCCATTTCAAAAACAAAAGGGAAGAAAAAAAAAAATAAAATAGAATCAAATGAAATAATGACGTCTCGTCGAAATGAAATGTCAATAACACATAACTCGAACACTGTATTTGAATCAATGTTATAAAAGCCACTGATTGTGAATGATATGTTTCAGTGGTGCAATTTGCTTTAAATTGAACATTTCTTTATAACAAGAAATTCAATTTCATTGAGAAAACAAACAAAAGCCAACAAAAACACTATACTCGCCGTGTATTTTATACGTTCGGTGGCAATAAAATGAAGGAGTCACAACGAATGAATTTGCTCACATTTATGACCACAGTCAGTGTGATTGCATCATTAATACTAGTTGAATGTCACGTATGTTTAAGTTTACAATTTGATTGATGATTTGTTTGCATTTGAAATAACAGCATGTGTTTCAGTGCGTATGTGTTTGGTTTTATGTTTTTTTTTTTTTCTTTATTTTCACAATTTCGCAATTGTGGGAAAAGATCAAAGAATCATGTCGCATGCAGAGTGAATGCATATTTACCTCACAAATAAGCAAATACACATATATATTCTCTGCACATATTCATATTCAAAAGATTGCATTGTTTAAATGATTGCGCTATGTTCATTTGTTTGTTTATTGTAGGCAGAAAATGTGTTTGAAATAGAAAAAATTGATTGCACTTTTGATCCAAGCTATTTTATCGAAAGTGGAGAATGTTTACTGAAATCCACCAACGATGGCCGGAATAAATTTATCAGTGGTCATAGTGAATTAACAAAGACTGTTGATGATATTAATGTGAGTATGATTCATCATCATCATTCCGTCTAAAAATTACTTAAAATCAAATTTCTATCGAAAAATTGCTCAACATCAAATTCGAATGTAAAAATGGTACAGACATCCATATGCATAATATTGAGCAATAATTCGTCATTTTAAATCTCAAATCAATTTAATGAATGTAATTTATGTCGAATCAATCAATTTTAAGATCGATGCTAAAGTGTATATGAAAAGTTCGTTGGCAGATGACCATTTTCATTTATTGTTCAATATAACGGAAAATATGTGTCGTTTAGCTACTGATATAAAGTCATCTTCTGTCGCTGCAACTGTGAATACTCTCTGGCAACAATATACAAACTTACCGCTTGAGTGTCCGATCAAAACAGTTAGTAAAATACCATTTAATATTGCAAAATATCAAAATGAAATAAAAAAAAAAAAAAAAAAAAACAACGAAGACAAGAAACATTCACTTGGCTGAATTTTTACGATTGGTTCAGACACAAACAAAAAAAAAAAGCAACAAAACAATTTCGCACACAAATCATTTTCAATGTAAAATTTCCGCATGATGAATTTAAATCCGAGTGTGCGAATTTGGACTATTATTGCGCTTTTTCCATTCAGCCAATTGATAGTTTATTGAGTGTTGTTTGAGCGATAAATATTAAATTTATTACCAAATTTAACTTTCAAAACCATAAAATTGCTGTTTTCGCTCTTTAGGTAGAAACAATTTACTGTAATTTTTTTTTTGTCGATAGATAGATAACTACTTGATAACTTTATTATTTCTACTTGATTTTTTATTCTTGATTCTTGAACTGTTCTGTTATTTTTTTTTTTTTTTTTTTTTTTTGTGAACATATTTGTTTCAGGGCAAGTATTACATCAGCGATATCAATTACAATGATTTAGCCATACAACATATACCGGTTACTTTACCAGATGGACATTTTAAAATCGAGATAAAAACTTACAATAAAAATGACAACTTAATGAGTGCAACGGTTTTACTGACAATCACAGATACTAACGCATCAACTTTAAAATCGGAATAATAATTAAAAAATCAATATGGTCCTCGGATTCAATCTCCGTTTAAAACCATACATAATGTTTTTGTCGCTCTTATTATGTGTGTAACCACTTAATAATTTTATTTCAATAACGAGTTGGTCCATCGGACATTAAGAATATTTTTATTATCTAGAGTGTTATGTTTATTGGAATTTAATTTTGTTTTTTTGTTTTTTGTTTTTGTTTTGTTTTTTTTTCTTTTTTTGTATATGTGCGTGGAAACATTATTTGATTCAATGATTAAAATACATATGGACTTTTATACGACAATATTTTGGACTCTTTATTTTCTGCTCAACTTGTTTAAAAATGCCGCCGATTGCCATCAGATTTATAACAAACGACTTTTTTCGTAATTTGTTTTTTTACAACTCTTTCTCTCTTTTGCTCCCTATCATTCTATCTCTTTTTCTGTTTATCTCCATCCTGCGATCTTGGGTTCTATCTCTATCTCCCTATTCCTCTCAGACAGTCTCTATATCGCTCTTCATTTTTTCCCTTATACATGAATCTTTTTCTCCCTCTTCCATTTCTCCCTGTCTCCCTTTCCCCTTTCTCCCCTCTCCCTCTCCCCCTCCTCATCTCTCTACCACTCTACCCCTCTCTCCCTCTCTCCCTCTCTTCCTCTCTCCCTCTCTCCCTCTCTCCCTCTCTCCCATCTCTCGCTCTCTCCTTCCATTTTAATCATTCTCTTTCCGTTTTCCTCTTCCTCTTCCACACTGTCACTTTTTCGCAGTTCTCGTTCTTCCTTTTACAAACTTGGTCATGAAAACATGTTACTTTTTTGTCCATTATTTATATACGATATTATCAGGTGATTGACAGCAATAAAATGGATCCAAAATACCAAAATTGGATATAGTTGAAAAAAAAGTGCAAGGAAAAAATAAAATCTGCGCTTGAAATTAAAATGCATAAATTTGCAAATAATTTTTATGGAATCGAAACCATCAATTCCGAATAAAATGCAAGAATGAAAAACATAAATGTACACTAGTGGTCACAAAAATTTGTGGACACCCAGAATATCATACATTTTTCATGGATAATATCATTATATATAAATATAAACCATTTCGTTGAAATATAAATAAACTTTCATCTTATTCACTGAAACAAATAAATTTGTGAATAAGTATGAAAGTGATCACTTTTAAGATAATAATAAAGCGATTTATGAAATCAAACTGAAAAATTGCCTAAATTGTTTTAGAGTCGTCTTAACTTTTGAACAGCATTGCAGTTGTTTTTGCTTTCTGATAGACATCAAAACAGAGTGAACAATTTAAAAAATCAACGATTTATTCAATCAAAATGCAGCGGAAAAAAATTTTCAGTGAAGCAGAGAGAGAAAAAAAAAACGCGCAAAATGGAATAAAAATAAAATCATCTTTTTAATTCGATCGACAAAATGATTGTCGTAATTAAATGGATGAGCATAAAATTGTGCACTTTTTTGAACCGTCGTCATACAGTCCACAAGGTAAAACTAATTGGATAACGAAAGGTAAGATACAGACGGAAAGAAATACCACAAAAAAAAAAACCATCATATGTGAAAAATCAACATAAAAATCCACCAAAAAACTAAATAAAAAATGAAAAAAAAAACTATTTGAAATCCTATGTTGAAAAATAATTGCATTACATTTCAACAGACATTTGTGATTCGAGCATATACAAATGTGATACAAATTCAACCTTTCTCACTTAATATCCCTTTTTGGCTCGATACTCGAATGCAAACGTACGATCTTTGCAAATACTATTTCATTTTTTGTGACATTTTTTTTTTTTTTCAGCAATAACAGAGTAGCAACAGTGTTGCTGCTGCCCAGAATTTTTATCCACATATTTTATCTTTAATTTTGTAATTTGGTTTCGTTTCAATTCTTTTTTTTTCCACATAGGTTTGGACTCCATGCAACCATTATTTAAGCACATAAACAGAATGAATGGTAGCAACGTACAACTGACAACTACCAAATCATAGTCAGTGAACACGCTATTGGAAAAGATGAAATGAGCAGTAAACAGAAAATAATAACAACAACAACAACAACAATTTCCGAATTATAATAAAATTCGTAGCGACAAAAAGCGATTGTAAAATGTCAGTTTATAATAATTAACTACGGTTGAATCGCATGCGATGGAGAGTAAAGCGAATAAATAAGTGCGAAATAAATAGAAAATAAGTGCGAAAGAGAGAATCACAGAGGACGAGAGAGAGAGAGAGAGAGAGAAAGAGAGAGAGAAAATCAAATATATTTCGAACGAACTAAAGCAGATGGTTATCTGGCTTGAGGCCCGCAAATCGAAATACGATGGAATTTTCCAGCATATTTTGTTCGATTATTATTTTGAATTGTCATATAAATTGATCTATACAATCAATTGATCGGCTTATTCTCTATCATCAAGATTGTAATGTGTGTATGCTGTATACAGAACAGTTAAAATACACACCAGATTTTTATTCAACACCATAAATGTTCAAATCTCATTATACAAAAAACTGTTGCTGGTTTTAACTAGATGGAAAGGAAAAAAAAAATTGGACACAGTTTGAGCCGAAATATATAGAAAAAGAAAAATTCAATTCGAAACGTTGGTATATGGCTTATCGTTGTGTATAATCTGTGGCTGAGTTGCGATAAAAATGTATCCATAAGCTCTCTCAGCTATGAGCCATTTATTTTAATTTGTGAGTTCTGTTTTTATGTTCTAGGTCTCTCTCTCTCTCTCACTCTCACTCTCTCTCTCTCTCTCCACTCTCCCTCTCTCTCTCTCTCAATCTCTCTACCTCTCTATCTTTCTATCTCTCTATCTCGATCTCCGTCTCCCCACTCTCTCTCTCTCTTTCCCTCTCTCTCTCTCTCTATGTCATTCGTTCTCCCGCTTTCTCTCCCTATCTCTTTCCCTCTCACTATATATGGATTTGATCTTTAGGATAATGTTTGCAATGATAATTTTAAACTTCAAGTGGTTTGGTCTAAATAGAATTAATACAATTCAATGCGAATGAAATCTTTCATTAAATTGCATAACATAATTAGATGAGTGGACTTTTGCAATTTTGATCGAAATAATCAATCTATTCATGTCCATCTCACTATCATTCTCTCCCTCTTGCTGCCTCCACTCCCCCAATCTCTTTCTATCCCTGTCTCACCTTCTCCCTATACCATTCTCTCTATTTTTGCATATGAATATATTTGATCCAGTCTCTCTGTTTCGACGATGCCACTCGTAATTATATGTATTTATTTTCGAGTCAATTCTCAGGTCGACAGATTCATTCGCTTAATAATTTCACTAATCCCTATGTGTTTATAAATTAATATATTACCAAATGATCATATTTGTTTTGTACTTATACGGTATGGTGTATATGGCAAAATCATCAGCCATTAAATCACAACACAAAATGATGCAGGTTAAATTTCTAACAATATCATTAGCCACTTAAATGAAATGCCATTGTTGGAACTCAAAACTATTTTCAATAAAGAAAACTTTTGAATGCGAGTATTTAATGAAGAAATATACAATTTATCATGAACAATTTATACAAATCAATGATTAAATTTCAAATAATTTAGCAGCAATTTGTTTTAATCAATAAATAAGAGACCACCTTGCAATGCAATTGTTTGGGGCTCGTGTTTCTTGTTTTCAAAATGTAGTTATCTAAATGAAATTGATTGCATCGCTTTTGTTATTCAAGTTTATTTTGTTCATACTTTTTTTTTGTCTTTCGTTTTGTATTTTGCATTATTATCCATTGAAATTATTGTGCCGCATATCATTTGCACATAATGTGTCTTTAATGCAATGACCGGTTTTTCGAATGATGCGCACATTGTATTATTTCATTAAAATAATTTCACATGGCCAATTCAATGTTTATGTACGGAAATATAATATATATATATATATCGAATGGAATATACATTGAATACATTCACAGATTGAATTAATCCGAAGCAATTTGAAAATTTATGAAAATATTTATATAGCACAATGTATAAGATTCAATTAACCAAATAGTGAGTGAATAATGAAATTAATTTCATAAATTTTGTTTCGTTATCGATCCCAAAATCTATAATAACGCGCAATACGTACAAAGAAAAAAGAAGAAGAAGAAAAAAAAAACAATTGTATGCCCTATTGGGGTAACGGGAACATAGATGACACAATTCATTTGCACATCAATTTGTTATTTCGATCCGATGACAATTTTTCGGACAAATGATTCCACTAATATTTGACAGCGTGACAAAATAATAATGATGTCGATGTTTATGTTGATGATGATGATAATAATAACAATAATGATGATAATGATGATAATGATGATGATGATTTAGACGATTTCTGTATATGATTTGTTTTTCGGAATCCAAAACTTGGGCGTATTTAATTAATGCTTTATTCGTCGAAATTCAAATACATAGAACAAAACATATTCTATCATTGCTGTAGGGTTTTTGTTTTTGTTTTTGTTTGTGAGAATGGCACATTGATTAATTGAAACCCAACCTTTTCAGATAAAATTTCGATTGTGCTGAGCGGTCGTAAAACATGAATGCAATTATTATGAAGACCGCAATGAAACCAAAGAACATTGAACAACAAGCACAAAGAATCTCTCTAATTAGCTTCCATTCGAGCAAATGGCTGTGTGTATTATTTTTTTTTTCCTCTGCTGCCTGTATCTTCATAATACACATTTACATATATATGCAAAAGAACCTAATGATGACTTGAGAATGTCAAATACGCGCCTCATATCGATTAGTGAGAGAGAGAGAGAGAGAGAGAGAGAGCGAGAAAGGGAGAGAGGGAGAGAGAGAGTGTGTGTGTTTTTTTTTTTATGTTTCTAAACGCGCATTTCAGCTGTTTCAATCGCAAAATTACAATTTTTCTATCTTAACTTCATGGCTTTTGCGTATCAATTCAATTTTCCTCGTCGCTTTTACACTAATACCAACTTTAATCTGTTTACATGATGACATTTTGTTTCACATGAAATGCTGAATAATAAAACATGCTTTGTCGCGTTGCTTGTTTTCACCCGTACAAATGCGAACGAATTAACAAACATATAGAGAAACAAAAAAATGTTTCAGTTCATTCATGCTGATGTTGCTGGTTATTTTTTTTTTTTTTTTTTTTTTTTTTTTTTTTTTTTTGTTCATAAACTGCGAATGGTATGTGAATGCGAGCACGAGTACCGTGCATCACATTTTAATCCGATATTTATAAATTACTCAGCAATACCTTTAATAACGAATCCAATACAATATCAAATATTGACAATTCATCTTTATTTTTCCACATGCATCTCGCATCGTATCGAAATCGAATTTTGAATTATTGCTTTAAACACGACGTTTCGTTGAGAGATTTAAAAAAAAAAAAAAAAAAAAAAACAATCAGAAACAGAAACAGCAGAGAAGAGAAAATGGTTGTATGATTATCAGTTCGCTGAACATGCGGTTTACACAGACTACGAATACCAAAATTGCCTAATAGTCACGACATTTTTTTTTTATCAAACTGAAAATATTTGCGATTAACGCTATTTTTTTTATTCTAGTTCAATGTACGTTTAGTTCAATTAAAATGAATGCAGTATTGTTGCCACTGTTTATTTTACATAAATTCGAAAATAAATAAATTTATATCATCAACATAGAAAAGTGTATTTGACAAACGCATTCTATTTTCTCTGCTTATTTTATACAAAGATTGTATCAATTGGTGGTTTACGCATACAAAAAAGTCAAAAAATATAAACACCATTTTATTTATATTTTTCATTTTATAAATAATGGTTTCGCATCTTTTGACTATTATAATTCACAACTTAACAATACAATTCGGGCAATAGAGTGTCTTTTGTATGTTTCTGGTTTCCTTTTAATGAACATTTGTACTAAAAACGCATAGTGAATCGATTTGCACACATTGAATAGCAATGCATTATGAGCAAAGTCATACTTATAACCGAATAAATGAGTTGACATAGCAAAAATGCAATTTTACATATAATCGAAACTGACCCAGACCACTCGGATGGGTTTCGAAATAAAACTCAGGACGGGCGGATGTTATATAAAAAAATTCGGGCCTTCAGGGTTTTGGGATCAATCGGGTTTTCAGATTTTTTTGCACTCCCCATTTCCACCCCCTGTGAAATTTAGATATCATAAATAGTTCAGGCTTAGTCGAATCAATTTCTTATAAGAATAATCAAGTTTGCTTAATTTGTCAAAAATAAACTTTTTGAGAAAAAAAAAAAAATAACATTTCAACAGAGCATATCTTTTGTTTCAATAAAAAACATATTTTCATATCATATTGATTTTTAGTATTTCCACACGGGTAATCAACCTTTCAATTGACCAAATAACATTTCAATACAGTATTTCGATTTCAGTTAATTGAAATGAGAGTTATAAGTAATAAACAATGAAGAAAATAGAACTACATACAACGGTAACAACAAAAAAAACATAACATAATGCATTCTATCATTCCAAAAACAATGTCGATATTAATCGATCGGAACGAAAATGATTTGAAAATTGTATTTATAACAGTATCGTTTGACAAATGTTTTCACTTTCGAAATAATTACTTTTGATATTAGTTTGCTTTTTGAAATGGGAATTAGATTGCTACATTAAGTGATTGTATTATGTGGAGAGAAAAAAAAAACACACACACACAAACAAATAGACACATCAAATTATTATACCAATAGACAGAGAACATTTTCAATCTCAATGCCTTTCTCTACGTGCTGTTTGTCTATGCAATTGAAAAAAGCCATTTCCGTAATGTTACTATTTGGTCAGTGGGTCGACTTCCTACGACAGAACAAATACAAAAACAAATTACAATAAAACAAATGCAGTAGACAACGCGTGCGCCTTGGTGAAGGTTTAATAAATTTCAACAAAAATTATAGACATTAATTAATTAATTATCTTTATCTGTCTACGTTACGTTTTTATTTTCAGATTCAGATTCAAGATTCAATTTGTTTCTTTTTGCATTTGATATATTATTTGCCGATAGAATTTCACGTTTGAAAATTACAGTGAAGGAAATAATTTAACATTGACGCTCAATACGAAAGGTACTTATTACCATTAGGTCGGTTTGTGATTGCTGGTAGCGGCTGATGAATAGCGAGATGAAAAATTTCAGAATATGCTAACAAATGCTATACGAAAAAAAGAAAGAAAAATGTATGTTTGACATATATTTTTGTTGTTTCATTTACGTTTCTCCATTGATTTTCATTCGTTACGGTATACGGCCGGAGCGCATTAGATGTCGTTTCAGTTAATTTATATATATATATATATTTATATATGTATGAATGAAATAGTACAGTGAGCTCTGTCTTTCAATTATATAGATTATAGTTGGCTGGATTTTAATTTGGAATTTATGCCAGATCACCTCGAAACGTTGTACTCTTACACATTCCACAAATGCAACACACACCAGTGTTTTGGTGATTATTATTATTATTATTTTTTTTTTGTCTTTTGCTGAAAATGAAAGTACAGCACATAGCGCACAAATTACCAATAAATAATATCCATTTGGAATATTTAAACAAAAATGGTATTTAACGAAATAGAGTGGTAATAAGAAACAGAGACCACAGAATGAGATAGAAAGAGTAAGAATAGATATGGATACATTTTAACAAATAATCGAACTGAGAATGACAACACAATAAATAGGAAAAAAAAAAAACAAAAGTGCTAAAATTATAGTGCGCACTAATAGTTTGCTCTTTGCTCGACCACCGCTTCAACGTAAAAATATTCATTCTAATAAAACGTAACAACCAACCAAATATAATTATTGCCAACAACAACAACAACCTCTCCAGCTGAATTCAACAAAATTATTCAATTCGAATAATTTTTTCGGTATGGTGTCCTTCTAGCATTTTGACGAACATTCGCTTTATGCTCTCTAAAATATTTTTTTTTTTCCTTCAGACATGACTGTATGTACTTCATTTCCATTGCTAATATTTAGCCACATTTTACAGACATTTATTTTTGAATTGTAGCGGAACAAACTCACATTTTTGTCTAGTTGTTGTTGCTACTACTGCTATTATTTTGTTGCAATCGAAATAGGAACTTGGTTGAAAGTGTTTTTTTTTTTTTTTTGGTATATGTGTAATAACATGTGCAAACGTAGAATGTCCAAGTTATTTAAATTTGGTACTGAAATGCGTGGGAGTTTACTCTAAACATTCCAATTACATTGCATTGCATTGCATTGGTTGAAATGTAGATACAATTGTGTAATAAATATAGATGAATAGATAGATGAATGGATTGATGGATAAATACATGTCAAGATAATTAGATAAATTAAGTGAAAAAGAGAGGGAGAGGAAGAGAGAGAGAGAGAAAGAGAGAGAGAAGGAAAGAGAAAGAAAGATAAAGAGAGACAGAGAGAGAGAGAGAGAGAGAGAGAAAAAGAAAGATAAAGAGAGACAGAGAGAGAAACGGAGGGTGAGAGAGAGAGAAAGAGAGAGAGAGAGAAAGAGAAAGAGAGAGAGAAAGAAAGAAAGAAAGAAAGAAAGAAAGAAAGAAAGAAAGAAAGAAAGAAAGAAAGAAAGAAAGAGAGAGAAAGAAAGACAGAGAAACAGAGAGAGAAAGAAAGAGAAAAAGAGAGAGAGAGACGAAGGGATTGACACAAGAATAAATACTAACGGCAACAACAATTGTCAAAATTTTTATTGAAACATGATTATCGTTGTAATACCATAAATAAACGCGACGCTTATATTTGTTTTGAACCATGCTAATTGGACTGAATATTCGTTTGTTCGTTCATTCATTTGCTCATATGTTCGCTAATTGTAATTATTAATTCAAATTTATTATATTTCGACAAAATGGTGTGCACCCACAATCAGAATGTGTAGCATATGGTTTTTGTTTTTGTTTTGTGAACATTGTCAATGAAATCATGATTTGTATGAATTTGTTTTCGGTGAAGGTGTTGGTCTATGAAAATAATTATTTTCATTGATATTTTTCTGCTCTATTTATATGGGCGTTTTGTTACATAATTCCAATTGCATTTCGATTGAATGTTAATACGTTAAAATTGACCTGAAAATCCACAACAAAGATCTAACGTGGAATAACAATATAGAAATAAAGAAAACATCATTTTAATTCATTCGATTATGTTTCAAAAATGCCAAATATTTTGAATAAATATTGATGAGCGGTGAGTGGTGAGTGGTGAGCGGTGAGCGGGGGGCCAGACGAAGAATGTTTTTATGTGTTTATTCATTTTTTCATTTTCTCCTTGCACCCACCCAATGATAAATTGTCGAGATTTTTTAATCTCATCATATTCATCCATTTTCAATTGCAATGCATATATTCATAAATATGTGGATTCCACATTGTGGATAACATTTGAAAATTCGCCTAGTAAAATGAATTCATTTTCCATCTGATAAATGACAATGTCTGTCACGTTGCACAACTTTGTAATTCTCAACTCGGAGTGGTTTTCGCATCCCAGCTCGTATTTTTATTTCCATTTCCATTCCCATTCGACTGTGTACGTCGTAGACCGATGAAAGTGCCAAAACTCTTTTGACACAAATCTTTTCACTGCTTTTTCCGGTGGCATGGGAAATGTCATCGTAAATACCAATACAACATACAAAATGTGTCGCACAAAAAAAAAAGCCACTTGCAACGGAAACGAAAATCTAAAGAAGAAGAATTGAAAAAAAAAACACATCACGAGATAATGGAAACTAATGCCAATGTGACTCGAATCATTCTTTTTACCTTTTTTTTTTACGTCGGTTATTTTCATCGTTTCGATTTTCATTAGCACTGTTCAATTTTCGTCGCACACTATATGCGATATGAAAGCAAAAACTGTGTTCTGGTATGTGTATGGGAAAAAATAGATCTCAAGTGCATATTGCTTAATTTGATATCCCGTGTGCAAAAAAATTTGGAGTGAATAAGCAAATGGTTATTTTGAGACAAAATACGACTAACTTTGATCGATATTGACAGTTAACTTGATCGATTATATTGGGACATTTTGCTTATAATTGACTGAAATCATTTTTTTTTTTTGTTGCAAATCTAAACTAGTCTGTCAGCACATTCAATCATATCTCTTTTTCACATGGGGGATACGAAACAGAAAGTTTGAGTTTTCTGTTCTTACACAATATTCATTGAATTGTGCCGTCGGTCATTTTAAATATTACCTACTATTGCAATGCACACAAATAGACACTTTGTGTCATTGCTTTAGTGTTCATACGTACACGGTGTGTCCATTTGGTTTCCGATGTTTATAGTGGAATAGAAACGAATACAAGAGACGACAAAACCATTTGGCAAAAGAAAACAGCCAGGCAAAACTTAAGACCAATGGCCATTGAATAGAAGAATACTACAAGTGGTGAAAAATTGAATAGAACAATACTACACCGGAACAACAAAATTAAAGAAATAAAAATTGGAAAAGAAACGGGTTTCAAGTTTGATTTAAGTGAACACCACACACACACGCGCGCCGGAATTGCAAAGTTATAAAACGGAATTGCATCACACACACACACACACACACATCACACAGTGACAGTGACACACATTCACTGACAGATTGCACGCGAGAGAGAGAGAAAGACAGTCACTAAAGAGGGAAAAAGATAGAGAGAGAGAGAGAGAAAGAGAAATAGAAAGAGAAAGAGAAAGAGAAAGAGAGAATAATCTAGAGAGGGACAGGATGAGATAGAAAGGAAAAAATAGAAAGAAAGAGAGGAAATGCATGCTGCACTAAGCTGGACATAGATAGAAAAACAGTCCCATATGCCGATGGCTATGGATATAATTTCAACTTTTCGATTGCATCGATAACAAACCAAGCGTCGTCCGAATTAGAGAGCAAAGAAAAAAAAAAAGAACGGGGCAACCGACCACCGTATTCACCTCTTCGAAACAACAATTCGCTTCGGCGTAATCATTTTCAACAATGAACACGAAAGAACGTGCACAATAACTGCATGTTATTTATTGTTAACAAAAATCCAATAAAACAAACCGAAGTGAAGTGACAACAAAACGAACACATAGCAGACAACGGAGTACAAAACGAATTTTGGTGCATGTGATCGAGTGTATAGTATGAGTTCGAGCCATTTTAGCTCGAGAGTGAGAGAGAGAGAGAGAGAGAGAGAGAGAGAGAGAGAGAAGGAGAGAGAAAGAGAGAGAGAGAGAGAGAGAGAGAGAGAGAAGAAACAAAAAATTATATCCGATAATCAAATAAAATGAAAGTTCTTATGGATTGCCGTAAACAAAATTGTCTATTGTTTCAAATGCAGTTCGGCACCTTTGCTACTGTTGTATTTCTGGTGCCATTGGATTTCTTTTTCTGTTTATTGTTTTTCTTTTTTTTCTACATAAATGAATTCGACAATATATCGACGAAGTTGCATGGTCTCTCGTCGAGACAAGAAAATGATAACAAAACAGTCAAAACAACAATGGTCGAATCAATTTATTCACAGGTTGCGCAGATGCAATTCACATAATAACTTTCAATGAACAATTTTGTATCCAAAGTGCATTTGCAAATATAGAAAAGTTTCTAAATTTCGAATCACTTCATTTAAAAACATTTCACCAAAATTCGATTTGAATTTCTTCGATATTTTTCTTATTTTTCGATTTGAATTTATTTGACCAAGTGAAATTCAAAATCTTGAAAAATATTCTTATATAATTGAATTTGCTTGAATGTATGTATAACATTTTTGTTTTTGCTGATTTCATTGCTTGTTACATTTAATAAATTCATTTACACATTTGCTATCGTCAATGAAATGCCAATTATCGATATAAATCAAAAAAAAAAAAAAAAAAAAAAAAAAAAAAATTATAACAATTTACAGAAATTTTTTACAAAATATAATATATTTTCAGAGTTTAAAATTTATATATTTCATTTAGTTATGATTTCATTTTATAAAAAAAAAAAAAATCGCAAAAACATTCAGCAATTACATCATTTACCATCAATTTAGTTATATTCCAAGATCATTGCACATTAAAAATATAGTGTATTTAAAAACACTGAGAATCATTTTGATTCTCTTGAATATCGAACAGAAATAAAAAAAATGAGAAAATAAAAGAAATGCAGTAAAATCCAGTAGTCAAACCCATACTTTATTCATAACTGACATAAACGTTAAATGAATCAATTTATCGCATGCAAAGACCAAAGTAACATATTTTGAAAATGAAAAAGCACAAGAAAAGAAAAATAAAATACACTCAAATTTATGATGTTTGTATCTATTTGGAATGCATGAAATACATATGCGTCTAGGTTACCATTAAATGAAAAAAAAAAAAAAAAAAAAAAAACGTATTAAATTAAGATTAATAATGCGAATGACATTATTCACAGATCAATGATCGTTGTTACATTTATTCAATGTAATAAAAACAATGGATTGACATTCGACAATTCATTCATTCACATACCAATATATTGATTGTACTTTTTTCTCACACACTCTTTATAGTATTTCGATCGTTATATATTATGTATGCGCCGATCCATTGGCAACAAAACAATGCTGAAATATGTGCTATGCAAAGAATGTGTCGCAATCGATTGAATGGCATAAACGGCACACACACACACACACACAAAGAAGAAAAATTGTTCAATTCAATGCTTTTAAATATTAATTTTTAATTCTTCGTCGTTTCGCGATTGGTGTTTTTACCTAATTTTATTTAACGACATTTTAAAAATGCTCAAGGTTCTATTTTTTCTTTTCTTTCTCTCTTTGTCTCTTTCTGTTTTTCTCTCACACTCCCTCACTTTCTATGTGTGCGTCATTTTACGTTACAATTACAGAAATGTGAACGATAAAATGGCACCATCGTTGCGATACAAGTGACATTTGAAAATTAAATTGAATTGAATCGATGTGCCAATTTGTTATTTTTTCCCACATTCACACACATCGATGAAATAAAGATTATTATTTCAATTAGGCTTCAAATCCATATTCTTCGCAAGATTTATTAACTGGTCATCAATACACACAATTCAAATGAATAAAATAACATTTACGTGCGAATGAAAAGAGAGAAAAAAAAAAAGATCTGTTAATGAACGAAAGAAAGAGCGATAGCGAAGGGATAAAGAAAAATTTTAGTTATTTTGCCCAGTGGTGTGTATATCTGTGTCAATGTGTCGAATTTTCCATAGAAAATCTAAGGGGAGAAAAAAAAATGGTATTTTATTTAGAGATTTTATTTATCATGTCACGTATTCGATACCATAACGATCGAACTCAAATCGATCTGGATAAAACTTTTAATGAAATCGAAATAAATAATTCACTTCTGTCCAATCGTACAGTATTTCTCTATTTCTCTCTCTCTCTCTCTCTCTCTCTCTCTCTCTCTATCTCTCTCTCTATCTCTCTCTATCTCTCTCTCTCTATCTCCGTCACTCTATATCCCTCTCTCTATCTCTCTCTCTCTCTCTATCTCTCTCTCTCTATCTCTCTCTCTCTATCTCCGTCACTCTCACCCTCACTTTCACTTTTCCTCACTCCTTCATTTTTTTCGTTTGATTTAGTTCTTTTAGTCAGTTATTCGTCCAAAAACCTTTGCAAGAATACGAAAATATACAAGCTAAATACGAACAACTCTGACAGTACATTTGAAAACATTTGTACTATGCTTATATCTGTAGCAAGAGTTTCAAAATTAAATAAATCGTTTGCGGTTTGCGAAAAAATCAAATCTGATATTCAAACCATATAGAGAGAACCGAAAATGACATTGAATCGGAACCAGAAACATTGAGCAAAAATGAGGGTGGAAGTAAAAAAAAAAAAAAATATTTGAATGAGAGAAAAACCAAATATCCACTGCAAATGAGAAAGTACGGGAAAGGCCGCATTTATTTGATTTCATGTGTATTTGTTCGGAGCCAAATTAAATATTGAAAACCTTTTTACATGCTCGAATAAACGGAAAATTATACCCGAATAAAATTAATGCTAGGCCATTCGAAGATTTTTAACTAGAATTTTTTTCCCTGTTCTCTCTCTCGTTCTCTTTCTCTCTCTCTCAATCTCTATCTTACATTCTTGTCACTATTTCTCCATTTCTCTATTTCTCAATTCGTCTATCTGTCATTTTGTTGAGCATTGTTGATTCTTTTTCATTTACATGTTGATCCCTTTTCGTTTTCGGAATATTTATTTGCGATTTAGCATCAGCATTAGGATTTATAGCATTTCAAACGAAAACATTAGATGTTGAATTTGTTTCGACACTCTGTGTAATTAGTTTATATTGCACTTTAGCATTTCAGTTGATGATGTGATCAAATGGATTTATTGATTATAATCTTGATAATTTAGCATTTTCTAACCTTGAAATATAGCTAAAACCGAGCAGCTATACTAAACTACTTAAATTCAGATCGGGTTCAATTGATATGCGTAGCACACAATCGTAATTCAACTGAATAAACAAAAACAATACTCGACTATTGCTCAACTGACCATTTCAATAATCTATCATGACAATAACAATGGGCACGACTTGTCCAAAGATTATCATCGATGGTATTCAATGTGTGAGATCATCAATCATTTAAAATTGGTTTTGAATACGAATTGAATTCAGTTGATTGTTATTCCGTCCGAAAAAAAAAAATTAAAAAAATTAAAAAAAAAAAAAAGAAAAAAATCCAACTCAATTCAAATTGAAATAAAATACCCTCAAATTGTTTATAAACGTAAATGAGTTGCAATGAGTTTATATTTGTTGACGAGCACCCTTAGAAATTGCTTCACAACGAAAACATTCATTACAAACTCTTGCTAAAGCCACTTGATACAAACTACTTATTAAAGAAAATTTACCGTTTTTGATATAAATTCCGCTTTGGTAATTCAATTTCTAAAAGAGAAAAGAAACAAACAAACAAAAAAAATATTATGATTCAAGTTATGACGACATTGAGAAGATGATATTTATTTATTTAAAAAAAAAAAGTGAAATAAAACTAAGAAATGTGTTGAGTGCATTGTGTAGATTGAAACTTATGAAAAAAATGGCGACATACAGACAGAAAAAGAGCAAGATAGAGAAATACACATGCAAACGATGGCATCCACAAAATATGATATCAAATGTTGCTTCCGTCACATTGTTTGAGCTTAACGTTATATAGATATAGTAGCATTCACTGAATGTTTCGTACATTATTACATCAAGATACATGTGACGTAGATGGATGGGGGCAACGATAGATGAACATTTCAAATTTAAATGATTTTTAAAGGTAAGTGATTTACATTTAAATAAATTTTGTGACAAATTTTGAATCCAATGCAATATTTATAAAGTTTATTTTTACTGCAATTACAGTTTAAATCCAATAGAACAAGAAACCATCTAGAGAACCGTAATATTATCATAGTATTGAATTTCCATTTTTGCCGAAATATAGAAAAATGTCATATGGACGAAGTCCATACCATACGAATTGATAAACTAAATATAAACACACATCACTCTTTCACCCCCCCCCCCCTCATCCCGAATCGGAATTTGATTGGCTACGCCACTGTAAACATACATAAAAGAAAGTAAGATAAACCTCATGGATAAATGGACCCATTGAAATGTCAAATGTTCTTGTCTGTTGCTGAAGTCGCGTCAGCATTACAAAACTTTCATACCAAGACAAAAATGTGTTTGTTGTTGTTAATTTGAACTAGCAATTGTCAAGCAGCAGCAGCAACAGTCACTACATTATTGTTGTTGTTGTTGTTGCTGTTGCTGTTGCATTTACTCTGTCAAATGGTGTCATTTGCTGATTTTATGATTGCATAAGTGCAAATACTGAAATCAATTAAAACGCTCTATTTTCATATCGTTATCATTTCAATCGACATGCTACAATGTTTCACTTGTAATTTTCCAAATCAACATTCTAATGAACAAGCCAACAATTGAAGGGGGAAAAAACAAAAAAAAAAAACAAAAAAGTATCTAAATGAAAGATTGAGTTATAAAGAGATAGAGAAAAAGGTAAATATGTTGTGATTGAAAGAGATTCAGTTAGAGAAAATGACGAAAAGAAACAAAAATGATGATTGGCTGAGAGACTCGGTGACAGAATTGAACAAACACAAATAGTTGTCTTGTGCAAAATTATGCATTCAAGTGTTGGTTGTCAGCAACCTAATGTAGACATTGAATGGAAAGTGAAGTAATTCATTCATTCATTCATTAAATCGCATTTGAAATATTGGCCAAGGAATATGACGTGAAAAATACGCGAACGCATGTGTCATACACATACCAGATCTATTTCAAATGTACACACTAGAGATGAAGAAGAACAGACAAAAAAATCGGGCAGATGGAAGAAAAAAAAATTCAGCTGGATGAACAAATATCAAAGCAAGTGAAAAAATGACAATGTTTACGTAAAAATTATGAACAAAATTTTTTTTTTTTCTTTTTTTTATTTGCATTTGATGCAATAATATAGATAGAGACATGTCTTTCGCTAAAACGACAAGCCAATATGTATGTGCATAAGAGCAGAAAACATGGCAGCAACAAAAAAAACTTCACACTATTTGGTTAAATATGTTAGCAGTATATTTTTCGGTTATGATTTAAGTGATTTCATTAAAACTATGTATGAAAATTTTAATTTAATTTTGTGACTTATTTACTGTGTAAATTTGAATCATGTGCATTTGCGTGCTTTTTTTTATTCTTCGTGCTTCTGATTGACATCATTTTATATTTCATCGTTGACGTTGTCGGCGATTTTATCGCACATGCAAACCAAACAACCAAAGCAAAGTGCTATAAAATGCTCGAAAGAAGAATCAATTTCCATGGGACACAATCGAGAAAGCGATGAAAAATAAAAATTAAAAAAAAAAAAAAAAACTCGACGACAACCACAGAATCAAAACAGTGTTTAATACGCGTTGACACCCGAACAAAATAAATTGCGTCTATACATACACTGGCCAATTTATTGACAATATCCACTAAACATGCAACGGTCAAAAACTATTCGCAATAACGATTTGAAATAGAATTGCTGAGCTAGGAAAAGGTGGAGTGAGAGGTTTAGGGGAAAAAAGCGATAAAAGAAGACTGAGTATAGAGAGAAAGAGAGAAAGAGAGAGAGAGAGAGAGAGAGAGAGAGAGAGAGAGAGAGAGAGAGAGAGAGAGTGAGAGAGAGTGTGATAAAGAGCACGCGAATATTGAAAACAGAATTTTATGCCATTCTATCCATTAATCGTCGTTTGACAACCGTACCAAAGCACTCTGCCCAACATCATTCCGAAAAAACATTCGGCTTTTTATTTTTGTGACCATGAAATATTTTTGACAAAAACTCCAGCCGATCAATCTCCATGGGCAACAAAAACGTGATAACTTCAACCTTGGTTTGTGAATCTATTCAATTTACGTTGACTTCGTTAAGCTTCAATGATTTTTTTCCTCGAACATTTTACATTTTCTCTCTCATTCTCTCTCATTTTCTTTCTCTCTATTTCTCTCTCTTTTTCTCTCTCTTTCTCCCTCTTTCTCAATCTCTCTGTCTTTCTCGCTTTCATTCATTGTCACATTCTCTTATAATTTGCTCAATTTGTTGATGGTTTTCAATCTAAGTTTGATTTTTTCCTTTTTCTTAATTTTTCTGAATAGAAACGAAAAGAACATTTTCATACGTTTGGCATCAATTTTTAGTTTGTATGAAATTTTATCAAGTGTGAACTATAAAATTAACTAACCACAGTTAATCATCTAGCTCTATTGAAACGATGTGTTTTATTTGAAAAATAAAATATACCCTTTGGTCTCCATAAAAATATTTGCACTTTATTTGAGCATTGTTTGTTTTTTTTGCAATTCCCTTCCACTACATTTTTTTTTTTTTTTTTTTTTTTTTGAATTTCATTGACGTTTCTTGGTGAGTATGCATTTCACGTAAATTTATCTACACAATTTCCACATGGCTGCTTTCGTTATGAATATGTGCGACAAACGATTTTCAATAGAGGAACGAACAAAAAAATATTTAAATAAATGTCGCAGGAAATGTAAATCTATTTTTCATGTGCGAATGGTTAAATCGAATGGTTGGCTTGTTCTCTCTATAACTCTTTCTTTCTCTCTCTCTCCCTCTCTCTCTCTTTTTTTTTCTTTCATTCACTTAGTTATGTTTGCTCTATGAATATCGTGGATTGGATGATTTTGTTTGTGTTATCATCAATGACGACAACAACGATAACGTGAGAGCGACAAAGACAACTACGCTGACAGTTCATTTTCAATAGGAATACTGTATAAGTGTTTTTCGTTGTTTTTAGAATGCTTTCCGCTTCATCATTTTATCGAGTGCTTTTATTCTTCGACACGGTAGCAACCAAATAATACAAAAGGGTACATTTGCTCAATAAAAATAAATGAAGCATTTCCATATCATATGTTGGGATGTGTTTTTCTTTTTTTTTTTTTTTTATCTCAACTACTTCCCGTTTCTTAGCGCTGCTCATCATCATCATCATCATCATCAAGAACAACATCATCTTCATCTTCATCATCAACATCATCATCATCATCAGCAGCAGATATGTGTGAACTTTGTGTTTTTGTTCAGGCGACTTGTATGGATGCATGTTTGGTTGTCGTATGTATACCACTGTATTCAATGACAAGAAGCGCCTATATTATTTCAATGCATTGTTTTTGAAAACTTAACTGAAGTAACGAGTGGCGCCTCCAATGTTTATTGCTGATAAAACTGATTCAAATTGTATTCCACTTTGTGCACAATGCACAAAAAATCTTCGTTTTTGTCGCAATAAGCTACACGAGCATACCTTGATTGTATTGAAACCGAATCAATGTCTATCCGTAAAATGTGGAAGATAGAAAACAAATACATTGCAGAAGTGCCTAGTCATAATCAAAGAGGCGCAATTGGTTCATTTTGAATTTGAATCCGAAAAAAGGTACTATTGGTAGGTCTCATTGGACTGTGTTTGTGTGTCTGTGCAATGAAAATGCAATAGAAGCAATGTGACAACATCTTTTCTATATTCTATGCATAAACATATTTTATTAAGCAAACGCGTGCAGATTCAGCAAAGCCACTATAAAACTAGCTGTGGATTCTATTTAATTTTTTTTTTTATTTTTTATTTATTCGATATATTACTATGTTCGGGAATTGTTTGGTGCATATGCGTCACTTTGTTTTACATTCTGTTTTTGCGATTCTCTGCTGCATACTCAGCACCCACACATACTTTCAACTATCGCGCTGATTCTGTCTCATATAAGTCAGTCGTTTGAATTTTATTTCTGTCTTTATCGTTTCGTGCTGAAGTTGTGTTTTCGTTGTTTTGTTTTCGTGTTTTTCTGTTTATTTCGTTTTTTCACTGCTTTTTGGTGTGCGTGTGTGTGTGTGTGTGTGTGTGTGTGTGTGTGTGTGTGTGTGTGTGTGTGTGTGTTTGATGGTCGATGTGAATTTAGCTTTCAATACATTGCGATCGTCAATGGTTTTGAACATGGCAATATGGATCACATTTCAGTATGCTCATTCTTTTTCTCCATCTTCCTGTGTCTCTGTTGTTCTGCATATGTGTTTGTATCTGCTGTTTTTTTTTCCTTCCTGCAAATACATTTTCACCAAAATAGTTTTCTTTTGAGCACACATTTTGCATTCACACAAATCCATTTTCCATTCAATGCTGCACGAACGCGTGAACACTTGCAAACATTTATTCTATAATATTTTCGATGGTATCTCTTTCACTATACCATATTATGTTGAATTCGGATTTATTCATTGTACAATTTTTTGTTTTGTTTTTGTTTTTGTTTTTGTTTTTGTTTCTCATTGGCTTTTATTCATTCGTTTGACAATATTGTTTGTAATAGATTTCTTTATCGTTTTATCGACACCAAGCTGACACCAAAACGTATTAAAATTTATTACAAATTTTGTAATTTCATATTATATCCCATTTATATTATACACAGCGCTTTTATCTAACCACCCTTCTATCATCAGTTTATTGAAGAAAATCTTTTTTTTCGCCAACATTTTGAAATGGCTATATAATATATGTTGGCCAAATGGGACAATTTTTCTGATTTTTTTTTTTTTCGTCCGAAATCATTTGAAAAGTGTCCAGAAATATGTTCAGAAGAAGCGATTCACGGTGGTATTGGGGGTATAAATATATAATGTCGCATTCGTATCTAACTTCATATCTATCATGGATGTCATATTTTTGATATTGACAGCTATTGCATCTTAAAGAGCGTCAAAAAAATCTATTAAAAGCCATCTGTCACAGTGAACACAAGTTTACATACAACACTTTTTTATTACGGTGAAAATGTCAACTTTCGTGGTATCAAAACAGCATTTGTGGGAAGTGTTAATTTACTTTTTCAATTTGAAGAAAAATGCATCTGAAGCACATCGTTTACTCACTGAAGCTTATCCTGACTATGCTGTAGACGTTAGAATGTGTCAGCGTTGGTTGACACGCTTCAGAGATGGTGATTTTGATGTCGAAGACAAGGAGCGTGCCGGAAGAGAAAAAAAAGTTCGAGGATGAACAATTGGAGGCATTACTCAATGAGGATCCATGTCAAACGCAAGAAGAACTTGCAAAATCATTGAGAGTCACTCAACCAGCAATTTCCATACATTTGAAAGAAGCGGGATTCATTCAAAAGCATGGGAATTGGGTACCACATGAACTGAAGACAAGAGACGTGGAAAGACGATTTTTCAGTTGTGAGCAGCTGCTTCCAATGGCAAAAAAGGAAGGGTTTTTTGCATCGGATTGTTACTGGCGATGAAAAGTGGATCCATTACGATAACCCTAAGCAAAAAACAGCATATATGAAGTGTGGCAAACGAGCACCATTGACATCGAAGCAAGATATCCACGGATTCAAGGTAATGCTCTGTATTTGGTGGGATCAGAAGGGTGTGGTATATTATGAATTGTTGAATCCGAATGAAACAGTCACTGGGGATCTCTACCGAAGGCAACTGATGCGTTTGAGCCGAGCATTGCGTGAAAAGCGGCCAGAATATGAGCAAAGGCATGACAAAGTGATTCTTCAACATGACAATGCTCGGTCACATGTTGCTACAGATGTGCGTGGCACTAAAATATTAATAACAATACCTATAAAATATTTGTATTGAAAAATATTTTTAATAAGAGGATTTCTTATTGAAAAAATTTTAAAAAATTTTTAATA